>CM076578.1:1861670977-1862260352 GCA_034641835.2 Pinus albicaulis | reverse complement strand
TGCATAAACCTCATTTTTGTGATCCTCTTTTCCTTTCTGTGTAGTTCTCACATGCCGTTATAGTGGCTCATCCAATATATAAGGACTTCTTCCCACTTTTGAAATGTAAAATAAGGAGTCATTATGTCCACTTTCATTCCATTGGTTACTAAGATGTATATTCCTACTTTTATGCGCCATACATTAGGTGTTTCTGTTGGGGGAGTACCTTTAAATTTAGTGGCAAGTCCCAATTAAGAGACTCAAGATTCAAAATTTTGTAGATACATATTAGGAAATCAAATTGAAATTCCTCCAAAATTCATAATATTATCATACAATGTTGTGACACAATTCTTCATATAGTGACCTTTATAATGGTGTAAAAATCACCTCAATAAAATCTCATGTATGAAAAGTATGCCTACCACAAGGGAAGCTACCTTGTTGGCCACCACAGTATTAAGTGGATGACACAAGTGGACCTACCGACATCTAGACCACTGAAAATCTTCGGAGAAAATTTTCATAGATAGAACTATTTTCCATGCTTTTCCAGTAAAATATTCTTTGCTTTTCTTTTCCTTAAGATGCATATTGTGTTCATTTGTGTGGATAATTTGTTGATTTACATGTTCTTTGATTTTCATATTTACTTATTCTCATAAAATTTAGTAAAAATATAATTCTAACAAATACATATGATATATAACCCCTAATTTCTATGTTCCATAATACATATAACTCAAGACTTTATTATTTTGATTTGTTTCTATAATCCATAACCCATATAACCTTGGACCTGTACTAAATTTAATAGACATGTTATTTTTTAATAATATTTAAAACAAAAATTTCATGTATTATTTATAAAAAATATCCTTTATTCACATTGAAAGAATAAACTTTTAATATTATTAAATATAATATTTTCCAGATTTTACATTTCATTACGGTTATTCTTCTATCCTATCAATACATGCAACACTTCTCACTATTATATTTTAAGATAAATATTATAATTGCATAATAAGCCTTTTAAGCATGGAATGGTTTATGTTTTGTTAGCTGATTTCATTATAACTACATGACATGTCACCATCACCATAGTTGATGTTGATGACAATGTAGGTGGATAGAATGTATTTATGAAAACAAAAATAGAAAGTAATAGAAAGTAGATAGAAAGTATTTATGAACAGTAATAGAAAGTAAAAAAAAAAGTAGCATGTTACCTTTTTAAAAGTTAATCCAAACGGCTAGAAATGATGGGGTTCCATCCCTTCAAACGGCTAGAAACCAAACGGCTAAAAATGACGTGGCACGTGGCACCGTCCCTCACAAATTAGCAGTTCATTAAAAAAAAAAGCTGAGGCATAGTTATATAATGAGGTTTTCGATTATCAAAACTGTTTTCTAATATTGTGCATTATTGTTCGAACTGACTGTTCTGGATTTGTTTGCGCCTTTGTAATGTTATTTGTGGATGAAGAGAAGTGACTCCAGCAATAATTAATTTGCAGGTTTGATTGTAATGATAAATCCACATTAATTTCAATAAATTACAGCTAGGTTTGCCTGTATTAAAATGTTAATTTGCTCATAGTTTATTTGAATTTTGTTGATGTTCTCAAATTATCTCATAATCTCAACCCTGTTCTGTTTCACTTGACTTCATGCACTAATTTAGTTAAAATTATTCAATGGAGGGTCTACCTAGTTTTTGATCCTTTGATGTTTCTATATTCTTTAACCTGTTTCTTTGATGTTTCTTTGGCGTCTTCTTGGCTTTTTAATTTTCATTGTTCTGTGAACAGATCCAGAATAAGTGAATAGAATCTCACTCAACCGCCTGGGAACAGATCAAGAATAAGTGAATAGATTCTCACTCAACCGCCTGGAAATAACAAGACTTTGAATGATAATAATTTGGTTTCAATTCAATTCACCTAAAATCAACCTTCCAATTCGATATGCAGGGCTCCATCTATTTTTTATTTTTCCTTAAACCTACAAATAAGATAAAATTAGCAAATAAGATAATATTATAAAAAACTGGAAACGTAGGACAAGAGAGGATAGTCTGTCTCGTACATCCAAAAAGTTGTGCCCACAATGCCTTTGGATAGTTGTCCTAATCTTAGTGTACTTTGAAAATCCGAATTCATGAGTTAGTTACAGACGTTACTTTTGTAAATATTTTTTCCACTGGGTTTCTCATTTTCTCATATGCGTTCTGAATTGAATTGTTTTCTGAGAGGTAAAACATAGAACGATAGTTGGCTGTAAACATGACTCTAAAGAAACCTAGTTTTGCTCTAGACTCCATTTCAATGAAGTATAGGCTGACTTCTCTATCATTTTCCACTGGTTCTAAAATTTTTGGATTAATAATGGTTCTTTGTAGCATGGATAAATTAATGCTGTTAATACCCTGTTTGTAAGAGCACCCATTACATTGATTCTCTGTACTATGAAAAAGTTAACGCTACAGTGTTCATTTCACTTATCTCAAATCTCATTCAGGGCATTCCTTCCGTTACTGTAATAATTATCCTAAGGGATTGATTCTTTTATGTGATGGATTGGAACAACCCAGTACATTCATGTCAGTTTTATTCTTCCATTTTCCTTTTGGTTTCCTCTACTCTCAAAGAAGCCATAGTTTCTTAGTTTCGTATTAATTCATTTTAGCTTCCATGGGCTTCAATCACAAATACAGTTACGTTTCCTCCTCTCAAAACAGACACTAATCTTGTAATTTCAGCAAACATGAGTTCCTATTTCGTAAGTTTCTAACGATCAACTGTGCAATTTTAAACTGCTCAAATTTCAACAAAATATTCCTAATTATTCAGGAGTGATTTGCAAAGAGGTGCTCGATAGAATTAGTTTGGAATAAATTGTAAGTCAATCTGAGTAAAATTTAAATATTTCATTGTTCTGGATCTATGAAATATGAAGTATAAATCAAATCTCTCGCCATATTGACTCTTTTTTAATTTAAATATTTCTTTGTTCTGGATCTATGAAATATGAAGTATAAATCAAATCTCTCGCCATATTGACTTTTTTTTTCAATGGTTTTTCACGTGTGGCTTGAGGGTTTTGATTTCATAGATTATAAATAATTTGACTATGAGTTAATTTTTAATTTATTTTAAAAATATAAATATTTAAAATATTTAAAACAGAAATATTTAAAATATTTATAAATTTATAAAATTATAAACATTTTCTTTCAAATTTTACAAATAAACCTATGAAATCATTAGGTATCTTGATTGATTATACAAATTGAACTGTTGCACAATAGAGATACCTAATACTGAAATTCTAATTCGATTCTATTTATTGATTATTTTTTTCCAGTAAACCACAGAAAGAATAAAGAATAAGGTATTTTCAGTTAATTGGGTATTTTATAGTAAAACCACGTGTCTTAATTTGGTCATAGTTGTAGATTCTATTCATCTTAGAAGCTCTGCTCTTCAAAGATCATTTCAGCTTTCAGTTTTCGAGGAAACCTAATTCGTTCATTTCAGTTTTCTTTTTGTTAACTTATTTAATTACGTGAAGAGTTGGTTTTATGACAATAGTTTTTGCTTTTTTAATTAGGTTTAATTTATTACTTTTGTTTTATAGATTCAATCAATATTCCATTAGTATTAGATCATTTTATTATGTTTATTTGTCTGTGGTTTTATATAAATTGGTTTTTTTTTTTTTTTTATATATAAGTTTTGTAAGTTCTTTTTCTTAATTAAAAGTATTAGTTGATTTAATATGTGGTTTTCAAAATTAGTTTTGCATATTTTTTAATAAAAAAAAATTAATTTCTTTAAAAATTTAGTTTTAGATTGTTGGAATTTTTAAAATAATTTTCAATTATGTTTTTACATTTCAGAAATATATCTTTAATTTAAAAATAAATTTTCCATTTATATCTTATAACTTATCTTATATTTTGTTTTTACTTTATTGTGATTAAGTTCAATGTATTTTAAATGGTATATTCATACATTTAATTTATAAATACATTTTCTTATATTTAAATTTTTATTAATAGCATTTAATTTAATTTGTTTTTAAATGATTTCTTTATTAATATTGTTTAGTTTAATTTATGTTTTTAAATGATTTTCAAATTAAATATTTAATATGTTATTTAAGTTCTCTATTGTATTTTATTAATGATAAAATGTAGTATGATAGATATTTTTAATTAAAATAACATAATGTACAAATAAAAAATGTTTTCATTTATATAACATAAAATGATAATACTTTTATATATAAATACTACGTTAGGCTACGTTAGGCTAGGTAAGGCTAGGCTAGGTTAGGTTAGGTTAGGCTAGGTTAAGTTAGGCTAGGTTAGGCTAGGCTAGGCTAGAGTAGGGTAGGGTAGTCTAGAGTAGGGTAGGCTAGAGTAGGCTAAGCTAGGCTAGACTAGAGTAGGCTAGGCTAGGCTAGGTTAGGTTAGGGTAGAGTAGGTTAGAGTAGGCTAGGATAGGCTAGGCTAGAGTAGCCTAGAGTAGGCTAAGCTAGAGTAGCCTAGAGTAGGGTAGGGTAGGGTAGGCTAGGTTAACTTAGGCTAGTTTAGGCTAGGTACGCTAGGCTAGGTAAGGATAGGCTATGTTAGGCTAGGTAAGGTTAGGTTAGGCAAGGTTAAGCTAGGAAATGTTAGGTTAGGTTAGGCTAGGCTAGGTTAGGCAATGTTAGGTTAGGCTAGGATAGATTAGGCTAGCGTAGGGTAGGGTAGGGTAGGCTAGCTTAAGCCAGGTTAGGCTAGGTTAGGTTACGCTAGGCTAGGTTAGGATAGGATAGGTTAGGCTAGGCTAGGTAGGTTATGTTAGGTTAGGCTAGTTTAGGCTAGGCTAGGTTAGGGTAGGTTACATTAGGTTAGCGTAGGGTAGGGTAGGGTAGGGTAGGTTAGGTTAGGTTAGGGTAGGGTAGGGTAGGGTAGGGTAGGTTAGGTTATGTTAGGTTAGGCTAGGTTAGGTTAAGCTATAGTAGGCTAGGTTAAGCTACAATAGGCTGGGTTAGGCTGGGTTAGGTTAAACTAGGGTAGGTCACGCTAGAGCACGCTAGGCTAGAGTAGGGTAGGTTAGGCTAGGTTAGGATATGTTACACTAGAGTAGGTTATGGTAGATTAGGGTAGGTTTAGCCAGAGTAAGTTAGGCTAGAGTAGGTTAGGCTAGAGCAGGTTAGGGTAGATTAGGGTAGGTTAGGTTAGAGTAGGTTAGGCTAGAGCAGGTTAGGCTACGTTAGGCTAGGTTAGGCTATGCTAGACTATGATAGGCTAGTATAAAATAGGCTAAGCTAGGCTAATATAGGCCAAGCTAAGGCTAGGCTAGAGTAGGGTTGGCCAGAGTGGGCTAGGCTAAAGTAGGCTAAGATAAGTTGGGCTAGAGTGGGCTAGGCTAGAATAGAGTACACTAGAGTAGGCTAGGCTAAAGTACACTAGAGTAGGGTAGGATAGAGTAGCCTAGAGTAGGTTTGGCTAAGCCAGGATAGGCTAGAGTAGGCTAGAGTAAGCTAAGGTAGGATAGGCTAGGATAGGCTAGCATAGGCTATGCTAGAGTAGGCTAGGGTAGGCGAGGGTAGGCTAGAGTAGGCCAAGCTAGGATATGCTATAGTAGGGTAGGGTAGGACAGAGTAGGGTACACTAGAGTAGGGTAGGACAGAGTAGCCTAGAGTAGGCTTGGCTAAGCCAGCATTTTCTAGAGTAGGCTAAAGTAATCTAAGGTAGGATAGGCTAGGATAGGCTAGCGTAGGCTATGCTAGAGTAGGCTAGGGTAGGCGAGGGTAGGCTAGAGTAGGCCAAGCTAGGATATGCTATAGTAGGGTAATGTAGGCTAGGCTAGAGTGGCCTTGACTAGGCTAGGCTAGAGTAGGCTAGGCTTGGCTAGATTGGGCTAGAGTAGGCTACGGTAGGGTACACTAGAGTAGGGTAGGAAAGAGTAGCCTAGAGTAGGCTTGGCTAAGCTAGGATAGGCTAGATTAGGCTAGATTGAGCTAAGGTAGGATAGGCTAGGATAGGCTAGCATAGGCCATGCTAGAGTAGGCTAGGGTAGGCAAGCGTAGGCTAGAGTAGGCCAAGCTAAGATATGCTATAGTAGGGTAGGCTAGGCTAGGCTAGAGTGGCCTCGACTAGGCTAGGCTAGAGTAGGCTAGGCTAGGCTAGATTGGGCTAGAGTAGGCTAGGCTGGGCTAGAGTAGCCTAAAGTAGGCTATGCTAGGCTAGATTAGGCTAGACTAGGCTAGAGTAGGTGACGTTATGCTGGGCTAGAGTAGGGTAAGGTAGGTAGAGTACAGTAGGCTAGGCTATGCTAAAGTAGGCTAGGCTAGTCTAGGTTAGGCTAGAGTAGGCTAGAGTAGGCTAGGCTATTCTAGGCTAGAGTAGCCTAGAGTATGCTATGTTAGACTAAGCTAGAGTTCACTAGATTAGGCTTGGCTAGATTAGGCTAGGCTAGGCTAGAGGAGGGTAAGGTTGGCTAGAGTAGGGTAGGCTAGAGTAGGGTAGGCTAGAGTAGGTTGGGCTAGGTAGGCTAGAGTAGGATGGGATAGGTTAGATTAGGCTAGAGTAGGCTAGCTCAGGCTAGGATGGATTAGGCTAGGCTAGGCTAGGATAGAGTATCCTAGGGTAGGTTAGGCTAGGCTAGGTTAGGCTAGAGTAGACTAAGATAGGCTAGGCTAAGCTAGATTAGGATAGAGTGGGATAGGCTAGGCTAGTGTAGGCTAGAGTAGGCTAGGCTAGGTTAGACTAAAATAGGCTAATATAGGCTAGGATAGGCTAGGTTATGCTACAATAGAGTAGGCAAGAGTAGACCAGGCTGAAATAGGCTAGAGTAGGCTAGATTTGGATAGAATAGGCTAGAGTTGGCTAGGCTAGGCTAGCGTAGGCTAGGATAGGCTAGAGTACGCTAGGTTAAAATAGAGTAGGCTAGAGTAGGCTAGGCTAGAGTGGGGTAGGTTGGAGTATGCTAAGCTAGGCTAAACTATGTTAGGATAGAGTATACTGGGGTAGGTTAGGCTAGATTAGGGTAGGCTAGGCTAGATTAGGGTAGGGTAGGCTAGAGTTGGCTAGGATAGGCTAGCCTAGGATAGGCTAGCCTAGGATAGGCTAGTCTAGGCTAAGATAGAGTAGGCTAGGCTAGGCGAGGATAGAATAGAGTAAGCTAAGCTAGATTAGGCTAGGTTAGGCTAGGTTATTCTAGGTTAGGCTAGGCAAGTGTAGGTTAGGTGAGGTTATGCTATTGTAGGCTAGGATAGGTTAGGATAGGCTAGAGAAGGTCGGGCTAGAGTAGGTTAGGCTAGGGTAGAGTAGGTAAGAGTAGGTTAGGCTATAGTAGGTTATTCCAGGCTAGAGTACGCTAGTTTAGGCTAGGTTAGGCTATGCTAGAGTAGGTTAGGCTAGGTTAGTCTAGGCTATAGTAGGTTTGGATATAGTAGAGTTGAGTAAGGTAGATTAGTGTAGGTTATGCTAGAATATATTAGGTTATTCTAGAGTAGACTATGGTAGGCTAGAGTAGGCTAGAGTAGGCTAGGCTAGAGTAGGGTAGGTTAGGCTAGCATAGGCTAGAGTAGATTAGGATAGAGTAAGATAGGCTAGAGTAGGTAAGCGTAGGTTAGGCTACAACAGGATAGTCTAGAGTAAGTTAGGCTAGATGTAATATACCTATTTTTCTACTTTTATTTAGACACTTGAGAATCCTAAAGGTTAAGTGGACCTAAAGGAAAACTATATGTGGACATATTATTTTTAAATTGAATAAATGGGTAATTTAATTATTGTGCAAAGACTAGAGAAAACTACAGACCAAGATTTCAAGTCCACGAGGATGGAATTAAATCCAAATACTTTCCCAAAATATCCAAAAATCCTTGGAGAAAAAGATAAAATAAAATAGAAATATTAGATCGGAGGTAAGAATCTAATAGATACCTTATTAAAGTGGAAATTTACTCAGAAGAGGTTAAATAAAACTAGAAGGAGCAAAAAACTAGTTTTAAAGTGCTTTTGTGGAAAAAACAAAAGTAAAATCTAGGCTAAAGGAAAATAACATCTTAAATTAATTGGACGCAGTTATGGAAACATGCTAAGGGAAAGAAAGCTTAAATAATCCACTTCTAAGTAGACAAGAAGTTGTCTACACTTTGGAGGAATTGGTCCCTGCTCAAGGGGAGTTGTGGATGAAAGCTCAAGGTTGGGTGGAAAATAGTTTTTACCAAAATTGGTATGCACAATTGTTAAATTTTGTCTTACGATTCTATTATAATGATGATATTTGATTAATATTAAATGCGATTTAGTTATGATTTTATCTGAAAACTTTATATCTTGAATTACAAGCCTTTGTGATAAGGTATTGTGTCCCTGGAAATAAAGTGTTATATGTATTTAAAAAAAGTATAACTATAGCAGGTATAGTTAATTTCTCTCTATAGTTACATAGAATTCAATAAATAGTTGACCAACACACAAAATATCTAAGCCCAAAGAGAAGGGTTTAAATGTGCTATTAGTTCTATGTTAATTTTTTTATTACAGATATAAAACACATCATTGGGATCAAACATAATTCTAATTGTACTAAGAAAAACATCGACAAGCATAGTATAAATACATAGTTCTTTCTGTAAACTAATATTGAAATATATATGTATTCATTTGAATGATTTATTGCACTTAAATTAAGAAAGTATAAATTTGTACAATTAACATACTTCATATTTAAACTATACAATTTTTACAATTTCCTAATTTAGGAAACATGCATACATATAGAGGCAATATTTTTATTAAAAAGGAACCATGAAATATTCATACATATAGATGAAACATGCATATCAAAAGGGAATCACAAAACATTTATATAACTGTTCAAATTATGTGAAATTCCTCTCGTAGAGATGAATAGAAAAATATAATAAAACTCAAGTAAAATATCAGTTACAACTATCCAAGTTATATTGAATGAAAGTCAATTTTTACTAAAATGAATTATAGAATGTACATATACATTGATAAATATCAATAGAGCCACATGACTAAAATCTGTACACTTGAACGACTAACCAGGAGGCAGACGAAAATTGTCGTCAGAGCCTTTGATAATGATTTGAAGAATTTGTGAGGAAATTCTGGGTAACATAATTTACCTGTAAGTAAACACATAAAATAGTGTTAGAATCACATCAGTTATTATAAAATAATGATGAAATGAAATTGTTATAATAAGAAATATTTAAAATTGTACCTGGTTAAAATACCAGAAGAGATTATTCTTGTACAAGAAAATGGCGAGATATTACATTCAAAAAATACATGAAATAAAATAAGTGTGCTACTTACAATCAATTAAAATACATATTGAGATTTCTAATTCAAATACAAGATTGAAAAATAGATACCTATGTTGATGATTGAAAAATAGTAAATTAGGTATGAGCAATGGTGAAAAATTGACAAATCAAGAACAAGAGGTTTGTTCCCGTATTGGAAAAACACAAATTATTCTCAGAAAAGATAACAGTAATAATTCTATTTTATTGTGAGAAATTACAATCTAAGTGACATTCAGATTTTTTATTAAAATATAAATTATTAGATCCGAAATAGGGCAGAGTCTTACCCTATCAGTATAAATAAGGAGGTTATGAACTATCTACAAACCACATTAAAGCCCACGGACAAATGGCTCTCTCTGTGTCCTGAATATATATAACTTTTGGAAGGATATATATATATATATATATATATATATATATATATATATATATATATAAGAAGTTGTAATGTACCTCTATTACCACAACAATTTTTTTTATTTTTTTTTGTTAACAGTTTATACCCTAGAATTTATTAATTAAACTTATGCATCGAATCCGGTTAAGACCCTCATGTTAAGGTTAAATTGTCTTTCCCCAACTCTACACTTGAGTGTGGCCATATAATATATATATATATATATCCCTAAATTATGCCCCATGACATAATTTCCCACGTATGTTAAATGCCAATTCCATAGAACTTATATATATGTATGTCACAATATATATTTTTGATTTATATGCATCGAGGACACTCCTCCCATACCACGCTCTCATCACAGGATTTGCGTAGGCCTTAATCATGGTGGTGACGAAACCTTGGCATATGCATAATACAATACGATGGGTTTAGATGTATATCTCATATGGGTACAACGAAGGGTCTAATGAAATGCAACCATACCTAACCGAGATCAATTACTATTGAACCATAATTTCACACAGATGTTATTTCAAATTGCAACCATATAAAATTTCATGTGTTTCGTTCTGAACTCTGCTCGAGTTTTCGAGGGCATCATTGCGCTCTGCGTACGTTGATTTGGCTGGATCTTTGACATTTAAGTCTGGTGTACCAACTTGGTTAAAGGTGGTGCCACCTCGGATTTACTTCACATGATTTGTTCGTTTGAAAGGATGCTATTCACTGTTCGAGGCTATGGTTTATTAACTGATGTCGTCGTAGTACTCTACCTACCTCTAAATTTAATGGTGCCCATCCCGCCGAGTTGTTCATCCCCATGACAATCGTTGTGATGGGGACAAGTGTATGGCGCATGGCGGTTTAGGGTTTTGAGACCTGGATTCCGGTTGATATTTAATTCACCCATGGCTTAACTGTGTTCTTTTCTCTCACTCCGAACGAGTACCGCGGCCATCCCATAGCTTGGCACATCGATGCAGAATTCACGTTTTCTTTGCAGAGAGGGTTCCTCCCTTCTGTTCTCCATACGCCATGGCTCGGTCTGTTGAGGTCGTTGTCTCCAGTTGACTGAAGCTCTGAACTCATGGGCACCTTGGACCTTCACGCAGGTAATATGTTGTTTGGGTTTTTTTTTTTTTTTTTTTTTTTTTTTTTAGTTTGATAACCATTTACCAGAATCATATTTCTATTACTAAATCGTTCCATCTTTTTCACCAGGCGTTTATTGCAGTGGCTATGATTTTTTTTTTTAATTTTGTTTGTAGTTAAAAAACTTTGCCTCCAGTTCGTGGTTTCATCTTGGTGCCTGGGCGTTTCGCAGAAGAGCTTTTGTTCCACAATCTTTTGGCGTTCAAGTAATGGTTTCTCATCCCATCATCTCTGGTTACGCATTTTTTTTTTGGTGGCTTGCTACTGGCGATAGCCTTCCAGTTTATGGGGTTCGCAATAGCGATACCCGACCATTTTACATCAGTACCCATTGTTTGGAATTTCTATACGTATTTGACTCTTACTGCCCTCGCATTCTTGTGAGTTTCTAACACCTCTCCTCAGTTATGTGCAGGAGTCAGATCCTAGTCGCTGAGGTGAAGTTTTCATTTCCTATGTATAAACTAGTCTCTGCAATGTGGGTTTTTCGCAAAGTTTGTCTCACGTACTAATTTGAACTTCTACCCATACCTACAGGTCGGTATTCGTAGCATTCTACTATTGCGATAGCTTCCAGATGAATGCTTGATGGCAAGACATTGATTCCTAAATTTCTCAAGATGGAACGATGCCATCGTCACTCACTATAGATTTTTGATTTCGTTACTTTCAGACATATAATGGATAACTTTGTTTCTAATTTGTCTTAAGAACTGCGGTCATCACCGTTTGCGTTTTTAGTTCTGCTGAGTTTTGTTCGACATTTATGCTGAGACTCTTTCAACATCTGATGCTAATTTTTAATCGTGGACAGTGAATATCGACGTCGGATTTAAAATATATATATATGTCTGTTGTATATTCTAGTCACTACGTTTTTTACTGAATGCTTGGCATACGATATTGGTTTCGTTTTGATGCAGATGAACGATGATAGGATATGTGAAGATCCTTAATTTATTTATCGCTTTTAATCTAGATTTGTTCTATAATGTCTCCTTCTGTTGATATGATATACGAATTTCCCGTATTTCCAGAAGGTCTGCAGAGTTAATACAATTCAATATCTACTGTAGGCTTGCGGTTGTGATTTTCGTATGGAAATGATATAATGTATGTCAGTCTCTGGGTATATTTGTCTGGTCTCTTACTGTGTTTACTTCTGTGTTGCTATCATAAATTTATCACATGTATTCAGAATAATACACAGAAATTGAAGGGCAGCTAGTTATGACTCTTGAATGTGATATTCAATAATGTTTTATAGTTGTGAAATAAATACTGGTCATATTAATATTTTAATCTCAGGTATAACCAGAATTTAAGATGATAGGCACATACCCCCTGGGGTGTATAATTTCTGCCTTACAACACATGTATGAACTATATTTTTGAACTAAATAAGTTTTCCACTGATTTCCTTACAGCTTTAGTAATAAGATTTAGAGTACTTTATATTATGGCTATATTCTTCCATGTATTTACAAATTGTTTAATTGCACAATCCATGATCTATTTTAGATGTATCCATGATGAATTTTCTGAGTTTATCTCCATTGGAGAATCTGTTTAGGGTGTTCCAGTATCACTAATTTGTACAGACAGTAACATTGGTTTGTTTCTATAATTGTTTTTCTGAGAATCTGGAGTATTCCATTCTAATAATTACTTAAGTTTTTATAATTGTGTTTCTTGAATCCCCCTAGGATATTTCTTTTGTACAGTATCTCCAGATTTAGACCCAGGTTGGGTTTAGACATTCTGGTGGATACTATCCCAGGCTATTGTTCTTACTACCATATAGAAGGTAGAAGATTTTCTTATGCTATTTACTTCTGTTAAAAGTAAGAACACTACAGACTCCATAAATTTCTCCTTTCTCTGCCATTTGGGTTGAAGAACCCATTCCTACTGTCCCTCTCTTATTTATTAAAGCAGATTAAAGTTACAAATAAAATTCATTTTACCTTAATTACCATTACTCATAATAAAGATTGATAGGCCAGAATTGACTATAATTGAATTTCTTATCTACCATTACCCAGCATACAACATCTACACTTCTAATATAGAGTATTTAATTATATTTAGCCAATTCATACTGCAGAAAGTAAAATCCTTGGGTGATTTTAAATACATACCACTCATGCAGTAGACCAACCTCCCAACCGTAGAGTTCTATTTCTCTCCCAGAACTCACCCCCGAGCTGAGACCACCTCCACCATAGATCAACAACCCCTTGATCTGTTTAGGAGCAGCTTATTTAAGCTAATAGTTCCCCAAAGCCTGTTTCTAATTCTGCGTCCAGAATAGCAGGATGCTTTTCTTCCTGTTTGCCTAGGCTTCCCATTTTTGGGATTCTTTAAAGCTTCTTTATGCTTTCCCTCAGCTTTTCCATCTTTTTACCTCTTCCCAACTACTTTCCTCATCATTGGGGAAATTTAGATTCTTCCTCAAAATCTAAATTAGCATTAATTCCTTCCAAGGATTTTTGAAGGATTGTGGGGAATAGTTGCCTTATCCATCCTCATGGATTTAGCAAGTGGTCTCAAATCTCATTTTTGGTCAGCATGCATACTAGTACTTTATTCATTTCCTCAAATTGAATATTAAATTACATTCACAATTCATTCATCCTTTGGGGTCCACTCCCCTTAGGATTAAAGTTCAAATGTCTAACTTTGAAATTTCAACACATAAATTGGGGGTGTTACATATTCCCCCTCTAAAAATAAACACCACCCTCGGTGTTGTAATTTAACTACTAGAGTTCATTTCTTAAACAAAAATGGATATCTCTCCATCATTTCAGCTTCTCTTTCCCAAGTAGCTTCTTCAGCAGTAAAGTGCTTCCACTGCACTTTTACTCTGGCTACTGTTCTGTTTCGCAATTCAATTTCTTCCCGCTCCAATACCTAAAACGGTTCTGGTAGAAATTCCCCTTCTGGTTCCACCTGTACAACATTCCAATCAACTATGTGAGAAGCATCATGCACATATCTTTTTAATAATGAAACATGAAACACATCATGAACTCTAACATGGGGTGGTAAGGCCAGTTTGTAAGCCACTGGTCCCACCCTTTCTAAGACTTCAAAAGGACCACAGTATCTGGGAGCCAATTTGGCACAACTTCCAGTATAAAGTGTGCTCTTTTTGGGTTTAATATGCAAATACACATGATCTCCCACTTTGAACTCGCGATGCACTCTCTTCTTATCAGCATAGCTTTTATGTCGATCTTGTGCTGTCTTAATGTTTCTTTGTATCGGTTTTACAATTCTCTCCATCTCTTGTAACGCATCAGGTCCCAACATTAGTTTATCCTCTAGTTGACTCCAACTCAAAGGAGTACGACACTTCCTTCCATACAGTGCCTCAAACGGACTCATTTTAATTGAGGATTGGTAACTGTTGTTATAAGCAAATTCAGCTAAGTGCAAATACTCCTCCCACTTTGATGGTCTGTCCATCACATACATTCTCAACATATCCTCCAAAATTTGATTAGTCCTTTCTGTTTGCCCATCGGTCTGAGGGTGATAGGCAGTACTAAAATTCAACTTAGTACCCATCCCTCCAAACAATCCTTTCCAAAAGGCTGTTGTAAACTTAACATCTCGGTCTGATACAATTACTTTGGGAACCCCATGAAGCCTTACTACCTCCTTCAGAAACACATTCGCTACTTGAGCTGTCCCAAAGGTAGATTTTACTGGTATAAAGTGGGCAGCTTTTGTGAGAGTGTCTACTACTACCATTACAAAATCATGTTGATATTTGGTTTTGGGTAACCCTGTTATAAAGTCCATGGAAACTGTGTCCCATTTCCATTCTTCTATTGGTAAACGGTTCAAAAGACCTGCTGGATGTTGATGTTCAATTTTGACTAGTTGACATTCCATGCACTTACTTAAATATTCTGCCACATCTTTCTTCATTCCTGGCCAGAACAATTTCTTTTTCAGGGCTGTTAACATTTTCTGATATCCTGGATGTCCTGCATATGGATTTTTGTGATATTCATCCAAAATTTCTCTTTTTAAGGACTCTACATTTGGAATATACAACCTGTTTTTATAATATAGCAGCCCTTTTTTGTTTTGAGTGAAATCAGTTTTCTCCTTTTTCTGTAGTTTCACCAAGAGTGTTTCATAGTTTGGATCTTGATTTGCTGCTTTTCTCACCAATTCTTCTACTTCGATCTGTGCACTACTTCCAAGGCTGTTTATATTATGGCAAGCATTCCTGCTTAATGCATCAGCAACTTTATTCTCTTTTCCCTTCATATGTTTTATGTCCATATCAAATTCACTTAAAAAGGACAACCATCTGGCTTGCCTTGCATTCAGATCAGTTTGGGAAAAGAAGTATTTGAGACTAATGTGATCGGTCATTAAGGTAAAAAATTTCCCAAGAAGATAGTGCCGCCACATTTTTAAAGCATGGATAATAGCTGCTAATTCCAAATCATAGGCACTATAATTCTGCTCATGTATTTTCAGTTTTCGAGATTCATAGGCAATAACGGAGTTTTCCTACAATAGGACTCCTCCCAACCCCTCTCTGCAAGCATCGGTACACACCACAAATTCCTTATCAGGATCTGCAATCTTTAGTATAGGGGCTGAAGTAAGTTTTTGTTTTAATTGTTCGAAGCTGTTTTGACACTTTTCAGTCCACATGAACTTGACCCCCTTTCTCTGCAATGAAGTAATGGGATGTTCTATAGCAGAAAATCTCTCCACAAATCTGCGATAATAGCCTGCCATCCCCATAAATGACCTTATTGCTGAAACATCAGTTGGGACTGGCCATTCTTTAATGGCTTTTATCTTTTCAGGATCAACTGCAAGGCCTTTTTCAGAAATAATATGCCCCAGATACTGAATTTTATCTTTATAGAATTCACATTTGCTGAATTTGGCATATAACTGGTTTTCTTTTAAAGTCTGCAACACTATTCTCAAGTGTTCTTGATGTTCATCTTCATTTTTGGAGTAGACTAAGATATCATCTATGAACACAAGAACAAATTTTTCCAAATACTTATTTAACACACTGTTCATCAGACACATAAACGTGGCAGGGGCATTTGTCAATCCAAAAGGTAAGACTACAAATTCGTAGTGTCCATACCGGGTTCGAAAAGCTGTTTTGCTGATGTCTTCTTCCTTGATTCTGAGCTGGTGATACCCAGTTCTTAAGTCAATCTTCGAAAAGACTGAGGCCCCTCTCACCTGGTCAAAAAGATCATCAATTCTAGGGAGCGGATATCTATTTTTAATGGTCAACTTGTTTAGTTGATGATAATCAATGCACATCCTGAAAGTTCCATCTTTCTTTTTCACGAATAAGACTGGTGCTCCCCAAGGAGACACACTTGGTCTAATGTAACCTTTATCTAATAATTCTTGCAATTGCATCTTCAGCTCCATAAGTTCAGGAGGGCTCATTCGGTAGGGGGCTCGGGAAACAGGTGTTGCTCCCGGCACCAGATCTATGGTAAAATCAATTTCTCTTTTAGGGGGAAGATGAGGAATCTCATCTGGAAAAACTTCCTTAAACTCCCTTACCACCGGCAACTCATTCAGCAGATTTTCTCCAGTTTTCTGTTCTACTTCTTCCACATGTACTGCATAAACTTGGTATCCTTTTCTAGCTATTCGTTTTAATTGTAAGGCTGATATTTGTCTTACTGAAATGGATTTTGGTTTTCCTTTTAGAGTAAAAGGTTTCCCTTCTTCATCCACACAATGCAGGGTTTTATCCCAGCAATTCATCAGGGCTTTCCTCTTTTCCAGCCAATCCATTCCTATCAGCAAGTCATAGGATCCTAACGGCAGTATGTTCAGATTTACTTATGTTGGAAAACCATTTAAATGAATTGCTGTTTTGGGAAATTTATGTGTTACTTTTCTTTTAGTCCCAGTGGCCAGCTGTACCAACCATGACTATTGAAATTTTTCAGGTTTGATTTTACATTTTTCTACAACTCCAGGACTAATGTAACTTAAAGAAGCACCTGGATCAATCAAAACAGTAACAGGTAGGTCAGAAATCTTACCCTCCATTTCCACCATGGTTGCTTGATGTTCTGCTTGCTGATTTTCCAAAGCTGCACTGATAGTTGGTATATTTCTGGCTATGTCATTTACTGTTGTCGCTTCCTGCTCTCTTCTGATCATATGAATGTTTCTATGGGGATAGTCCCTCAAAAGATGGGATTCTCCACAGCCCCAACATTTCAAGGGTTCCTTCATTCTGACTGTCCATTCCTTTTTATTGTCCCCCTCTATTTGTTTTGAAGCCACCTGGGATTGAGCAGTTTGGCTCTCTTTGGGTTTATTAAAACTTTTCCGCAGATGATCTCTGCCAAAATTCTTTAAATATGTTGGTTTCTGTCTTTTTTCCCTAAAACTCCCCCTTGTTTAACCAGCTTTTTCCTTGTTTAGCCTTTCCTTTAAACTGCTGATAGCATAATCTCGCTTTTCTAACAGCTTCGTCCATTGTCTTTGGGTTGTCAAACTCAATTTTCTCTTTGTATACTGTAGGCAAACAATTCAGAAACCTTTGTACTTTTTCCTTTTCTTCCCTAATGTAGGGTACATATCTCAACAGGTTTGTAAACTTAGTAACAAACTCATCAATAGTGAGTTGTCCTAGTCTAAGTTCATGGAATTATTTTGCTTTATCATCATAATAGCGCTCATTCAAATAACGATTTTTGAACTTAGCCTGGAAATCCTCCCAAGTAACTGTCTTTTCATCAATGGCATGCACCATTTTTGTCTCCTCCCACCACAAGGTAGCTTTACCTTGTAGCTGGTAAACGGCTAATCTGGCTTTCAGATTGCTCTCATACTCATAAACTTGGAAATACTTAATCATGTTCAGCAACCAAGCTTCAGCATCCTCCTCCTTCTCCCCATCATACGAGGGAGGTTTGATCTTTCAGAATTCCCCCTGCAATTCTCTTTTCTGTTTATATTGATGTCTAGTAGCATCATCATCATCAGATTCATCCATCTTCCTCTTTCCGGAACCTTCGCCTTCTTGGCTATTCCGGGAAGTGAGTTCTCTGATGAGCTTTTCCTGCTCGTTACTGGCTGATGACAATATGTCATTCTGGCTCCTTAGTTCAGCCAATTCTCGTTGCAGCCTGTGCAACATAGCCAGTACCGGGGCATTGGGATCTGGTGAACCAACCTCATCACGCAGATCCACATAAATTTCTCCACCTTCAGCCATTTTTTCACCACTGTTTACACTCATAATATTGATCAGTAAAATTGAAAAAAAACAATCTCTGCAATAAAATAACATTCAAAATTCAGTGAGCACAATCATAACAGCCCAGTTTTATAACTTGGGCTCTGATACCATTGTAATGTACCTCTATTACCACAACAATTTTTTTTTTTTTTCATTAACAGTTTATATCCTAGAATGTATTAATTAAACTTATGCATTGAATCCAGTTAAGATCCTCATGTTAAGGTTAAATTTGTCTTTCCCAATTATATACTTGGGTGTGGCCATATAATATTTATATCCATAAAATATGCCACATGACATAATTTCCAACATATGTTAAATGCCAATTCCATAGAACTTATATATATGCATGTCACAATATATATATATATATTTTTATTTATATACATCGAGGACCCTCCTCCCATACCACGCGCCAATCAAAGGATTTACGTAGGGCCTTAACCATAGTAGTGACGAAACTTTGGCATATGCCTAATACCACACGATGGGTTTATATGTATATATATCATATGGGTATAACGAAGGGTCTAATGAGCTTCAGACATACCTAACCGAGATCATTTACTATTGAACCACATTTTAAAACAGA
Source organism: Pinus albicaulis (assembly GCA_034641835.2). NCBI lineage: Eukaryota > Viridiplantae > Streptophyta > Pinopsida > Pinales > Pinaceae > Pinus > Pinus albicaulis. Next base: position 1,862,241,590 of record CM076578.1, on the reverse strand, counting down.
TGTATTTCAATTTGCGACCATATGGAATTACATATGTTTCGTTCTGAACTCTGCTCGAGATTTCGAGGGCATCATTGCGCTCTACGTACGTTGATTTGGCCCGATCTTTGACATTTAAGTCTGGAGTACCAACTGGTTAAAGGCTGTGCCACCTCGGCTTTACTTCACCTGACTGGTTCATTGAAATGACGCCATTCACTGTTCGAGACTATAGCTTATTAACTGGTGTCGTAGTACTCTACCTACCTCTGAATTTAATTGTGCCCATCCCGCCGAGTTGTTCATCCCCATGACAGTCGTTGTGATGAGGACAAGTGTATGGCGCATGGCAGTTTAGGGTTTATAGACCTGGATTCCGGTTGATATTTAATTCACCCATGGCTTAACTGTGTTCTTTTCTCTCGTTCCGAACGAGTACCGCGGCTATCCCATAGCTTGGCACATCGATGCAGGAGTCACTTTTTCTTTCAAGAGAGGGTTCTTCCCTTCTGTTCTCTCTACGCCATGGCTCGGCCTGTTGAGGTCGTTTCTCCCCCAGGCGACTGAAGTCCGGAAATCTGGGTTACCTCTGGCTTCCACGCAGGTAAATTGTTGTTTGGGGTTTTTTTTTTTTTCGAGTTTAGTTTGATAACCATTTTCCAGAATCATATTTATATTACTAAATCGTTTCAATCTTTTTCACCAAGCGTTTGTTGCAATGGCTATGAATTTTTACGAGTCAAACAATTTTGTTTGCAGTTAACAACCTTCGTCTCCAGTTCGTAGTTTCATCTTGTTGCCTGGGTGTTTCGCAGAAGAGCTTTTGCTCCACAACCTTTCGCCGTTCAGGTAATGGTCTCTCGTCCCATCGTCTATGGTTACGCATTTTTGGTTGCGTGCTACTGGCGGTAGCCTTCCAATTTATGGGGTTCGCAATAGCGATACCTGACCATTTTACATCAGTACCCATTGTTTGGAATTTCTATACGTATTTGACTCTTACTGCCTTCGCATTCTTGTGGGTTTCTAACACCTCTCCTCGGTTATGTGTAGGAGTCAGATCCTATTCGCTAAGGTGAAGTTTTCGTTCCCTATGTATAAACTAGTCTCTGCAACGCGGGTTTCTCGCACAGTTTGTCTCACGTACTAATTTGAACTTCTACTCATACCTACAGGTCGGTATTCATGGCATTCTACTATTGAGATAGCTTCCAGATGAATGCTTGACGGCAAGACATTGATTCCTGAATTTCTCAGGATGGAACGATGCCATCGTTGCTCACTATAGATTTTTGATTTCGTTACTTTTAGACATATAATGGATAACTTTGTTTCTAATTCGTCTTAAGAACTGCGGTCATCACTGTTTGCGTTTTTAGTTCTGCTGAGTTTTGTTCGACATTTATGCCGAGACTCTTTCAATATCTGATGCTAATTTTTAATCGTGGACAGTGAATATCGACGCCGGATTTAAAATATATATATGTCTATTGTATATTCTAGTCAGTGCGTTTTTGACCAAATGCTTGGCATACGATAATTGTTTCGTTTTGATGCAGATGAACGGTGATAGGATATGTGAAGAGTTTTCATTCTAGATTTGTTCTACAATGTTTCCTTCTGTTGATATGATATACGAATTTCCCGTATTTTCAGAAGGTCTGCAGAGTTAATACAATTCAATATCTACTGTAGGCTTGCGGTTATGATTTTCGTATGGAAAATGATATAATGTATGTCAGTCTCTGGGTATATTTACCCGGTCTCTTACTGTGTTTACTTCTGTGTTGCTATCATAAATTTATCACATGTATTCAAAATAATACACCGAAATTGAAGGCAGCTAGTTATGACTCTTGCCTGTGATATTCCATAATGTTTTATAGTTGCGAAATAAATACTGGTCATATTAATATTTTAATCTCAGGTATAACCAGGATTTAAGATGACAGGCACATACCTCCTGGGGTGTATAATTTCTGTCTTACAACACATGTATGAACTATATTTCTGAACTGAATAAGTTTTCCCCTGATTTCCTTACAGCTTTAGTAATAAGATTTAGAGTACTTTATATTATGGCTATATTCTTCCATGTATTTACAAATTGTTTAATTGCACAACCATGATCTGTTTTAGATGTATCCATGATGAATTTTCTAAATTTATCTCCATTGGGAATCTGTTCAGGGTGTTTCAGTATCACTAATTTGTACAGACAGTAACATTGGTTTGTTTCTATAATTGTTTTTTTTTTCTGAGAATCTGGAGTATTCCATTCTAAGAACCACTTAAGTTTTTATAATTGTGTTTCTTGAATCCCCCTGGGATATTTCTTTTGTATAGTATCTCCAGATTTAGACCCGGGTTGGGTTTAGACATTCTGGTGGATACTATCCCAGGCTGTTGTTCTTACTACCATACAGAAGGTAGAAGATTTGCTTCTGCTAATTTACTTCTGTTAAAAGTAAGAACACTACAGACTCCAACAATTTCTCCTTTCTCTGCCATTTGGGTTGAAGAACCCCTTTCTACTGTCCCTCTCTTATTTATTGAAGCAGATTAAAGTTACAAATAAAATTCATCTGACCATAATTACCATTACTCATAATAAAGAATGATAGGCCAGAATTGACTATAATTGAATTTCTTATCTACCATTACCCAGCAGACATCATCTACACTTCTAATATAGAGTAGTTAATTATATGTAGCCAATTCATACTGCAGAAAATAAAATCCCTGGGTGATTTTAAATACATACCACTCATGCAGTAGACCGACCTCCCAACCGTAGAGTTCTATTTCTCTCCCAGAACTCACCCCCGAGCTGAGACCATCTCCACCATAGATCAACAACCCCTGATCTGTTTAGGAGCAGCTTATTTAAGCTAATATTTCCCCAAAGCCTATTTCTAATTCTGCGTCCAGAATAGCAGGATGCTTTTCTTCCTGTTTGCCTAGGCTTCCCATTTTTGGGATTCTTTAAAGCTACTTTATGCTTTCCCTCAGCTTTTCTAGCTTTTCACCTCTTCCCAACTAATTTCCTCATCATTGGGGAAATTTAGATTCTTCCTCAAAATCTAAATTAGCATTAATTCCTTCCAAGGATTTTTGAAGGATTGTGGGGAATAGTTGCCTTATCCATCCTCATGGATTTAGCAAGTGGTCTCAAATCTCATTTTTGGTCAGCATGCATACTAGTACTTTATTCATTTCCTCAAATTGAATATTAAATTACATTCACAATTCATTCATCCTTTGGGGTCCACTCCCCTTAGGATGAAAGTTCAAATGTCTAACTTTGAAATTTCAACACATAAATTGGGGGTGTTACAAAGGTGGTACACGATGAAGAGGGAGACATAAATATGGAGGGGGGGGGGAGAGGAGGAGAGAGGGATGGAGATAGTGAGAGGATTGGAGGGTAGAGAGAGAGAGAGAGAGAGAGAGTTAAGGGCGAAGAGAGAGGATTATAGCGAAAAGAGAGAGATGGGGGAAGAGAGAGGGAGGTAGGAGAGGAAGGGAGAGAGAGGAAGGAAGAGAGAGAGGAGAAAAGAGGGAGGGGGATATGAGGAGAGAGGGAGGGATAGAGAGATGGAGTTGGAGGGAAGAATAAATACATAGAGAGTGAGAAGTGGAGAGAGAGAGGGAGTGAAAAGGGAAAAATAGGGAGAGTGTGTGTATGTTTTGGGGTGAGATAAAGAGAAAAAGGAGATATGGAGGGAATGGTGGGAGAAGGAGAGAGGGAGGGATATATTGACATATTTGGAGGGTGAAGAGAGGGAGAAAGAGGGAAAGAGAGAGATATAGACGTGGGAGAGAAAGGGAGAAAGGGGAAGGAAGAGAGAGAGGTTGTGAGAGTGTTGAGAGGGATGGAAAGAGAGATGGAGTTGGAGGGGGAGAGAAGGAAGACTATTTATTTCACTAGATGCATTGATTTCATTGTGGATGGTGATTTGTAATCCTATTTTATTTCTTTCATTGTATGCATTTATTTTAGTGTAGATGTTGACAGAGAGAGAGAGAAAGAGGAAGAAAGAGGATTGGAGAGAGAGAGAGAGAGGTAGGAGAGAAAGGTAGAGAGAGGACTTGAGAGAGAGGAAGAGAGTGATGGGGGAAGAGAGAAAATTGGAGGGGAATATATATATATATATATATATATATATATATATATATATATATATATATATATATATATATATATATATAGAGAGAGAGAGAGAGAGAGAGAGAGAGAGAGAGAGAGAGAGTGTATGTTTTGGGATGAGATAAAGAGACAATGAATATGATATGAAGAGAAGGGATGAGAGAAGGAGAGAGGTATGGATATAGTAACAAAATTGGAGGGTGAAGCGAGAGAGATAGAGATGTAAGAGAAATGGAGAGATAGGAAGGAAAGGGAGGATGTGAGAGAGTGGATAGAGGGAAGGAAACAAATATGTATTTCAAGGGTGGAGAGAGGAAAGAAGATTTCATGCAATAGATGAATTGATTTCAGTGTAGATGGAGATTTCTAATCCATTTTGATTTCTTGCACTAGATGTGTTGATTTTAGTGTATATGTTTATTTCTAGTTATATTTAATTGTTTGCACTATATGCATTGATTGCTAATCCTATATGATTTCTCGCACTAAATGCATTTATTTCTGTGTAGATGGCGATTTTTTATCCTAATTGATTGCTTGCACTAGATGCATTAATTTCAGTGTAGATGTTGATTTCTAATTATATTTGACTACTTCCACTAGATGCATTGATTTCAATGTACATGATTTCTAATCGTATTTGATTGCTTACACTAAATGCATCGATTTTAGTGTAGATGGTGATTTTTGATCCTATTTGATTGCTTGCACTAGATGCATTGGTTTCAGTGATGTTGGTTTCTAATATTATTTGCTTACTTGCACTAGATACATTTATTTCAGTGTAGATGTTGATTTCTAATCCTATTTGATTACCTGCATTAGATGTATCCATTTCATTGTAGATTTTTGTTTTTTAATCCTATTTCATTGTTTGCATTATATGCATTGATATCAGTGTAAACATTGATTTTTGATTTGATGTAATTGGATGTAGATTGATGGTACATTGATTTTAAAGTGATTGGATTAACATTGTGCATTAATTTCACTGTAAGAAGGCTAAATTATTGACAATGTACATTTATTTTTGTGTCTTAGTAATTCAACCTATTAATATCAAAGAGAAAGAGAGACAATGTATGATTTTTAGTACAATAGTTCCACCAAAATATTTAAATGGTTTATGATTTCAACTGTGTTTTTCATATAATCGATATGAAAAGATGACAAAACTAACAAAGGTGACAATAAGAATAGTAGAAGAAAATAATTTGAGATTGATTACAATGAAGAATATTTGTAATTGAGTGCATTCTTATTATTCATATTTTCTATCATTCAACAGTACTACATTTTCACTTTGCATTCAAAATTTTTGTTTCATCATTTTTCATCATTAAATTTATTAACAATATTTATCTCAACAAACTTAGGTAACTATGCAAATTTTAAAATTAAAATGACCAGTTAAATATCAGACATGCTTAGCATATATAAAATTATTATATTTAGCATATATAAGAAGATGTCAAAATGTGCCGGTGTTTCTAAGAGAAAAGAAGAAGAATTCAGGTTAAGGTTAAATGCTAAATAAATTATATATTTTTCATGTATTTTTCAAGATATTCTTCATATCACATTTGAATGATATGATAGGTGTATTTGTTATTTAATATATTAATTATTTCATTTTTATGATCACCAAACATATTTATATTAATAACATTTGTTAGAATTTGTATTTCTGATATTCAAAATTTCAAAGTATGATGTACATCTCAAAAATATACAAAAATTTTAATAATCTGAAAAATGTGATGTTGATGCCTCCAACTGGAACCAGCCTAGATCCATATTACTTTGGATCTATCAGCCATCAAGAGAGATCAAATCTCTCGAGGTGCAAACCTGTCCTCAAGTTTTGCACTCAAAAAATAGGTTTGCACCTTGAGAGATTTTATCCCTCTCGGTGCATGATAGATCCAGAGTAAGATGGATCTAGGCTGGTTTATACCATCGCTATAATGATCCCATTGCAATAATAGCGTTGTGCCAGTAGTAGTGATATCACAAATAATGATGAGCTAAATGAGTCCATGCCACCATTTTTCAAAAATGTTGTTGTAATTTTCATAGGTGGATTCCCATAACATTCATCAAATTTATTGAGGAAGCCACAATAAATATGTCATGTCATTCATACTATGTAGAATTAGGGTACACAACCCTAATTATCATATAGTTCATTATATACTCAAATATACTTATCATTCTATTGACTATTTGCAACAATAACATATTTATGTTGGACCATCCATGTTCATTATCCCTCTGTCCCTTGTCATAATGTTCCCATTCTCTCTCCTACCATTATGTACCTATCATTACTAAACTTCCATTACTTCTTCCTTGTGACATATTTATTTCAACAACTCATTCTCTCCATTACATAGATGAATTACTTTGAGCACTCAATTCTCTTTGGGTTGCCATGTTCTTCCCTTTGCTTACTCAAAACATTCTTGAACTCATAGGGACCTTCGTTTTTGTTTCAAGATTTTATTTTTTTAATGCATGTAAGTAATGAGTTCTAGTGATGCCCTTTTCAATGGCATGCATTGGTAGCCTTTTTTTCAACAATTTTTTGTTCTCAAAATTTTATAAGTGTTGAATTCCTAGAAATTGCATCTCAATGACGGTAGAGAATAGATTTTGGAATTCAATGGATTTAAATATACATTAATTTGTTTTCTATTTGATATATGAGTTTTATTCTATTTATGTTGTATAAATATGGATAATTCTCTCTTAGTATGATTTCATTTCTTCTTTCATATAGTTACTAATGAATTGACTCTTCATTTAAATTTTCAAATGTAGGAATTTGTTCTTCTTCAACTAAGATGTTGATGCTTCAAACAAGTTTGTTTATAATATCACTTTAACTCTTCTTGCATTTTAATCAGATACCATTAATAACACTCAAATATTTATGGTCATAATACTGAAGCTGTAAGATTTGGAGAAATCCTATAGATGCAATGAAATTTTGCATAATGTCTTAATCACATGATAGCCTTCTAATAGTAGAAGAATTTCCATAATTTTCTTCAGTATTAGTTTGTTGCAATAAAAAAAGGATCTATGCATGGAATGATCCTTTTGAGTAGTTTATACTTGATCATCTTTTGAGCTATATTGGCTCATATGAAATTTGCAAATAATGTGGTTCACATATTGATCTCATGAGTCTTCATGATGAAGACTTCTTGAAAACTCACATAAATATGAATAAATTCTTCTCCTCAATTGATTTTTAGCATACATGTTTCAATATATCTCAGATTTGAAAGTAGCAATGTAGCTTAATTACTAGTTGTCCTTTTGACTTGTGAGCTAATTTCCATAGTAGTCTCTTTGCTTCTGCTTGCATGTATATATTTGCATACCATTTTCTCCTCTGCTGGATGGAAACACCTTTTATTTTTCTTGCATGTATATATTTCAATGGATCTTAGGTTTAAATAGATCAAATGTTAGTTAAATACAAGGATCATCATAATGTACATTGACGCATTTCATATAAACATTTATATTTATTAGAAGATGAAGAATTCTGAGAGAATTCTGATCATGCAATCATATAATGAGCTAGGCTTATCTTCCAATATGATTTGAATGGATATGCAAAGAGGACTATGTATGTTTCAAAGTATTTATTTACACACTTATGTATGGGATATACATGTGTACATAAAAAAATTATCATTAAAGATTGAACTCTTCATTGGTGAACTTCATTGATGTTGTTAGCTCATGAAGAAAGTGAATTTATTTCAAAATTTGATGATGCATTTTTTCTTGCTTCTTCTTAACTGCTTCAAATTCTTGAATTAATCATAGGATTCTTGTTCCTCTTCATTACTCCTTGATCCTGAAATATCCCCCTTAAATCGTGCAAACCAATTCATACTCTGTAATTTTTTAGGTTCTCCTTTCGAATTCACATTAGTGAAAAGAATTTTCAATAACTATCCCTAACTTATCTCTCATATATTGAAATGGTTCTCTAGCAAGAGGCTTTGTAAATATATCTATGATTTATTATTTTGTGGGTATGTATTCCATCTTCACTCTTTTCTCAGTCACTTCCTCTATGAGAAAGTCTTACTTTATAGTGATATATTTGGTCTTTGAATGAAGCACAAGATTTTTTAAAATTCTTATTGCATTTGTATTGTTGCAATTGATAGATATAGGCTCACTGAAATTTACATTCATATCTTGAAGTGTATATTTCATCCACAATACTTGTGTGAAACAAGATGTATCTACTATGTATTTGAATACTGATGTATATAGGGAAAATAATATGTATTGGAATTCTGTTGTAGATAGGGAAACTAATGATTGTTTCTTTCTTAACAATGCCACCAAAGACTCTCCAAATATATATATTATTAATTCTTTTGTGGGTATGTATATCATTTTCACTGTTTTCTTAGAACAAGTGTTACTTTATAGGGATATATTTGGTCTTTAAATGAAGCACAAGAATTTTTGAAATGTGTATTTCACTTGTACTTTCGCATTTGATAAATATAGGCTCACTGCAATTTAAATTCATATCATGAAGTGTTTATTTCATCCACAACACTTGTGTTAAACAAGATAAAACAGCTATGTATTTGAATTCTACTGTAGATAGGGAAACTAATGATTGTTTCTTTCTTAACCATGCCACCATAGACTTTCCTAGGTAGAATGCACCTCCACTTGTACTTTTTATGGAATCCACACAGTTGGCCCGATATGCTTATTTTTATGTTGTCAATGTAAATTTTGTCCCCTTTGGATACCACAGACCATAATATATAGTTATATTAAAGTATATGAATATCCTCTTTGTTGCTAATATATGACTTTTGTTACGTGTTTATTGATATATTTATACTAATATGACTGTTGATATTATATTTGGTATAGGAGTTGTTAGATATAGCAGACTTCCTACCATAGATAAGTAAAGCTTTTGATCCACATCAAGAAATTCATCATCTGCACAGAACTTGCATATAATTTTCATGGGGGTTGAGATAGATTTACAGTCTTCCATTTGGAATTTTTTAAACATATCTCTTAGGTGTTTCTCTTGAGAAATGAATATGCCTTCATCCTTTTGTAGGATTTGCATCCCTAGGTAGAAGTTAATATCTCCAATCATTGACATCTTGAATTCAGACTTCATCCTTTCAGCAAACATATGATCTTTATTGCTGCTAAACATGATATCATCCACATACACCACCAAAATTAGTAATGCATCTCCATCAACCTTTATGTACAACTTACTATCAAGTCCTCCTCTCTTGAAACCCTTTTTTTGAAGGTACTTGTCAAGTCTAGAGTACCATGCTCGTGGTTCTTGTTTAAGACAATAAATGTCCTTATTTAACCTACAAACATAGCTAGCTTTATCTAATAACACAAACCCTTCAGGTTTTTCCATATTCAGCTCTTCCTCAAGTTCTCCATTTAGAAAAGCAGACTTCATGTCCATTTGGTATACTTTAAAATCCTTGTAACAAGAAAAATACAAAAACATTCTGACTGCCTCGAATATCGCAACTGGTGTAAAGTTTTCTTCATAGTCAAGACCTTCTACTTGTGAGTACCCCTCACATACTAGTCTGAATTTGTTTCTTAAAATCTAAACCTGTTGATTAAATTTTTTTTTGAATACCCATTTTGTGCCAATGACATTCTTTCCGACAATTATTCATGTTATTTTGTTAGGTCCACATATTAGTAGTGTAGTCCCTTATTGTTATTAGTGTAGACCCCTTATTTTTATTGTTGTACCCATGTAACCCCCATATTGTTATTATTGTTCTCTTACATTATTATTGTTAGGTCGGCTAGGATTATATTGTGACACCATGGACCACTATATATAGAAGGAGGTTTTGTCATTTGTATCATCCAAGAATTGTTCATTTATGTAATGTATTGGAGGTTTCACCCTCGAAGTGGCTGATTTATAAGGCGTTGATCTCTCTTTTCTTCTATTTTTGGAGCTCGTCTCATAACATTTGGTATCATAGCTTTGGATTCTAGGGTTTTGCTGCTCCAAACAGGTCATCATGGAATTTTCGCTATAAATTTTTTTATACGAAGGTTAAGAAGCTGAAATGTTTACAGAGTAAAGATGAAATCAGGAGGAAAGTGGTGTACAAATTTCAATTCTTGGTTCACAATATTTTCGGACATAAGATCTGTGGAAGTTAGGGATTTTTCATGCTCTCGATTTTCAGCTAAATACGTCATCGTGGAATTTTCGCTATAATGTATTGTTTATGAAACTTTATAAGTTGAAATTTTTACAAAGCAAAGTCGAATTCTAGAGGAACTAAGTGTAAAAATTTCAGATCTTGGGTTGCAATATTTTCAGAGATATTATCTGTGGAAGTTACGGTTGGTTCAGGCTCTCGAATTTCATCTCAAAGAGGTGACCTTGGGAAAATCATCATAACTCTCTTTCAGAATCGTATTTGAATTCTGTAAAATGTGGCCGCAATTACATGGACTTTAGTTTCTTATATATCTATTTCAGAGATGAAGGAGCTAACAGTGAGACATGGAATGCCGTACAAGTTCACTCTACTGAACCAGTCCATAATTAGGTCATTATGGGAGATTCAACATAACTTTGACTTGAAATATCCAAATCGCGTCATACCCATGGCATTTGAAAGAAGATTCCGAGGGCTACTATAGGACCAAATTTCAGATATTGAAAACTAGAAATTACATAGATAATCCAGTTTCAATAACGAGCTCCTCAAAATCAAGAACAAGGTGTGTATTTTTTTCGAATTTCATAAGTCTTGTTTGAAAAATCAGTTTTAAGTGATTCCAAGCGCCTATTGAGCATAGATATCAGTATTGGGTTCTAAAATGATCCCTAAAAAGAATTCAACACCCATTAAGCCCTCAGAATACTCTAATATGACTCATGAAGATGAAGAGTTTCAACATGATCTAACAAAATTACAAGAGCAAGTGCACCAAATTTCGCTCTCGCAAAGAGCAACAAAAAATGAAATGGAAGTTATGAAATAAGGCGTGGAAGTAATGTTGACACCTAATCCTATGGGATGGGTGTGGATATGTATTTTTGTATAATAAATAATAGTAGGAAATAAGGAAGGCCAAGAGTCATTGGGAGATGAATCCCAATAGCCTCACCTCCATGTATAAATCCATATGCATTCTTTAGCTAATACACATTCTGATTTTGAGGAGTTACCTCCTCACCCTTGACATGGTATCGCAGTCACTCCACTCATTGGCATTTTTCCTGCGTGGTGTAACTCCTCTCCTTGTCACCAATTTTTATTAATAGTTTTTGTCGCCCTATTAAATTGTCAGATCAGACTGCATTTTTTCCAATCGTCTCGCATTTTTTACCCGCCTATTTGTGTTCTTCCTGAGACTCGGCACCTTGCGTACCCGAAATTGCAAATTGCAGCCTCTGCCATTCTGCAATTCCAGCAGTCCTGCAACTCTGTCTATTCCTTCAACCCACTGCATAACTCGACTCACATTGAAGAGCACCCTTCATACATTCCAACGCCTTTTTCACTCTACTCAACGCATCTCCATATCTACCCTCTTCCCCAACGCATACACCGCCTCCATTTAATATACATAGCGCTGTTCGTATATTATAGGTGCGATAGACTGTCGATACAGTCTGCCCCTTCTCATAATACGCTGCCTCTGCCCATATAATACAGCTATTTAACATACAACGCTCCCACTGTCATCGTTTAACAATCATTACAGGCTGTCTGCATATATTCAATACGCCTCCATTTATACGCATTTATATATCTCTGTCATATTCAACACTGTCATACCGCCCTTCTGTTATACCGCCACCACAACACCGCTCCACGGCGCTCCCTCCCAACAGCTCTGTCTGGCATTACAACCGGTCAATACACTCCGCACCTCGCCACACTCAAACGCCACTCGACCTGCAACAACGACGCTTCACTACCTCGTATGAAGCCGAGCCATTTTTTTATTTGTGCAGGCGTAACACAGTTGTAACAATTACAAAGGCAGCTCATATCATACGCTGCAATCATAAAGGCGTAACATTGTTATAAAAACGTTGTGTGTCTTTACACGGTGTATATATTTAATACCGCTCTCATATGATTAACACCGCCCGCTCTCATATACATCTCCTATTCGTTGTCCCAATATACATATCTCCCTCTCTGAATACAATACCACACTGTTTACGCCCTTCAATTTTTTAATACCGCCCCCTCCCATATTCTATACCGCCCTCCAGCGCTATTTACAATCCACTTCAAATTATACCGCCCCTCCACTCATATTTAATACCATTCCTACCATTCCACTTCAAATTATACCGCCCCTCCCCAACCATATAATACATTTTTCCCCAAACAAAAAAAAATATATATATTTTTTTGGTGCAGAATATAGTCTCTTAGCAAAGAGTTTTTTGTCCATTTAAATTCAGTCTTTAGCAAGAGTTTTTGTGCAGAATTTAGTTTCCAACAAAGAGTTTTTTTAAAAAATCAGAGTATTTTTCCAGCAAGATTTTTTTCCCCTTTAATTGAAAGATTTCAAGAGTTGAAAGTTTTTATAGCAGAAATTTTTCCTCTTCAGAAGATTTTTTTCCAGCAATCTAATGCATTCTCTCATCTCAATTGTTGGGGTGGTTCTCTCCGGTAAAGAGAACTATCTTGAATGGTCTCGGAAGATTAAACACACACTCATTTTTAATGAGCTGTGGAAAGGAATCTGTGAAGGACAAGAAGAAAACCCACCAGAAAAGCCCACTTCAGACAAAGAGCTTGCCATTTGGGAAAATAAGAACTGCAAAGCCTATGCCTTGATTGTAGCCTCCGTAAGTGAAGAGGTGAGTCACCATATTTCATCATTCTCAAATGCCTATGAAGCCTTGAAGAAGCTAAAAGAACTCTATGACTCACATTCAGAATTAGAAAATGTTCAATTGATGATTAAGCTGTTCAGTTTTGAAATGAAGAATGATGATCCCCTTGCTTTAGCTTCAGAAGTAAGATCTATAATGCATGACATTGAAAACACTGGTGTAAAAATGGACATACCTCTCCTAGCATATGTTAAGGCATTATATCCGACTTACTCACATTATCTTGAGTCTTTGCAAGCAAGTGGAAACTTTGAGCATATCACCTTTGATAAACTTGAGCAAAAGTTTGTAGAAAGAGAGAAAGCTTTTGGGAAGATGACAGTCCCTTCATCTTCCGAAGAGGCTGCATAATTGGCACATAGAGAAAAGAGTCATACTCCAGATTCATCCAGAGGAAGAGGTGGCAGAAGAGGAAGAGGAAGAAGAAACTTCATAGAAAGGGGGGGTAGACAAGCTGACAAATCCAATCTTCATTGCACACGTTGCAATAGAGATGGACATGATGCATCCAAATGAAGAACACCATGGGAGAAAATTGAGCAGTACAGAAATCAAGACAAAGGTAAAACTAATGACAAAGACAAAGGTAAAGCACTTGAATCCGCTCACTATGTTCTAGCACATTGTAACAATGGAGTAACTGAAAACCTATTTGATGTTTCATTTACTTCATGGAGAGATGATTGGTTGCTAGATTCAGGAGCAACATGTCACATGACATTTAGAAAATATTTTTTGAAGAATTCACTGACAAAGTTGATGGAGCAGTATATTTCGCAGATAAATCCAAACTCAAGCCATCAGGGCTTGGCACAGTCAGGCTTAAACTGCCTGGTCTTCTAGATCATATCCTACATGAGGTTCTATACCTCCCTGAGTTGAAGAGAAACTTGCTGTCCCTGGTCGAAATCCGGCAGCAAGGACACTCAATTCACTTGTTTGATGGCAAGGCAGAGGTCAGAAAAGCATCAGATCACTCACTTGTCATGGAGGGAATAGAAGAAGGGAGACTCTTGAAGCCGAAAGGTTCATCTGCTCATGCTCAAAACTTTGCATTCAGTTCACATCATGATGAAGGTACATTCCCATCAAGTCTTTTATGGCATGCTAGATTTGGACACTTAAACTATGACAGCCTTTTTTTGTTGAATAAAAATGGTGTTAATGGACTGCCTACGATTCCTAGAAAACCTAAGGAATGTGATGCTTGTATTCTAGAAAGCATAGCAAACAGCCATTTCATGATTCACACTCCAGAGCACATAGAAAAATTGAACTTGTTCATTCATATTTATGTGGCCCTATGCCTATTACTTCTACAAATGGAAACAAATACATGATGACATTTATTGATGACTACACCAGAATGTGTTGGATTTACTTACTGAAGAATAAGTCTGATGCTTTTCAAACTTTCAAGAATTTTCATGCATGGATTGAAAATGATGCACAAACACATATTGGCTCTCTACATACTGATAATGGAAAAGAATACACTTCAAACGAATTTGAAATTTATCTTTGTACCGTTGATATCATTGAGAAAATTGCTTATAACCGTGAATTGAGTTTGTCTACAGATCATGAACCAACTTCCTTCAAAGAAGCCGCTTCTCATGATGAATGGAAAGAAGCGATGCAAAAGGAGTATGATGCCTTGATAAAGAATGGCACTTGGAAGTTGGTTGATCCACCTTTGGGAACGAAACCAATTGGCTGTAAGTGGGTCTACAAGAACAAGTACAAAGCAGACGGCTCACTTGACAAGCACAAGGCCAGGCTTGTGGCAAAAGGTTTTGCACAAAAAGAAGGAGTCGATTATGAAGAAACTTTTTCTCCCACAGCAAAATGGACCACCATCCCGACTCTCTTTGCCTTAGCAGCTCAGAATGGATGGAAAGTCCATCAGATGGATGTAAAAACAGCCTTCTTGAATGGAGATCTAAAGGAGAAAGTTTATATGTCCCAGCCAGAAGGATTTGTGATAAAGGGTCAAGAACACAAAGTTTGCAAACTTATAAAATCCTTTGTATGGCCTCAAGCAAGCACCACGAGCCTGGTATGAGAAATTGACTGAGCATCTTCTGAAACTTGATTTCAAACATTTTGATCTTGATGATGCAACTTTGTTTGTTAAGAAAGTTGGAAAAATAGTTGTATATCTTGTGGTATATGTAGATGATCTTTTGATAACAGGAAACAATGAGAGCTATATTGCATCCATGAAGAAAGAGTTGAAGAAAGGTATTGAAATGACTGATTTGGGTCATGTTCATTACTATTTGGGTATTGAAGTAATTCAACATCCTAAATTCATATTTCTTTCTCAAAAGAAGTACATTGGAGATCTCTTGAACAAATTTGGCATGGATGACTGTAATCCCTTAACCACTCCAATGGAACAAAACTTTAAGCTCACATCTATTGAAGGGAAGGAATTTGAGGATGCAACTAAGTATAGACAGCTTGTAGGAAGTCTTATCTATCTGACCACCACCAGACCTAACATTTCATTTGCTGTTGGAATCCTCTCAAGGTTCATGCAAAAACCTTGTGAAGGACATTGGTCTGCTGCAAAAAGAGTGCTAAGGTACTTGAAGGGGACTCAAATATTCACAGGTAGGCGACTTCAACTTGACCGGATACTCTGATTCAGACTTTGATGGCGACAAAGAAACAGGGGTGTCTACTACAGGTTACACCATGAGTCTTGGATCAGGAGCCGTCTCATGGAGATCACGCAAACAGTCAGTTCCAGCAGATTCCACGACCGAGGCAGAATATGTGGCAGCAGCTGAAGCAACAAAGGAAATTGTGTGGCTCCGGAAAATCCTGGAAGATTTGTAGATGAAACAAATGTATTCCACTCCACTCATGATCGACAACACTTCTGCAATAAAGTTGGCCAAGAACCCAAAGTTCCATGATCGAACAAAGCACATCAATACAAAGTACCATCTCATTCAACATCATGTTCAGGCCAAAACCATCCATCTACATCATTGTTCCACAAATGAGCAAACTGCTGACATATTCACCAAAGCACTTGGAAGAGAAAAGTTTGAAAAGTTCAGATCGATGCTTGGGCTCACCAACATCCCTTCGGATTAAAGGGGGGAATGTTGACACCTAATCCTATGGGATGGGTGTGGATATGTAATTTTGTATAATAAATAATAGTAGGAAATAAGGAAGGCCAAGAGTCATTGGGAGATGAATCCCAATAGCCTCACCTCCATGTATAAATCCATATGCATTCTTCAGCTAATACACATTCTGATTTTGAGGAGGTACCTCGTCTGCCAGGTTGAAGATGGAAGATGGATGGTTTGAAGAAATGCTTGGAAGCTAACATGGATGGCATGGAAGATGGCATGGAAGCTAAGATGGATGACATGGAAGAAAAAATGAAAGACAACATAGAAAACATGAAGAATGATCTAAAAGTAGACATGGAAGGTTTGACAAAGTTGATACAAGAAATGTTTCTTAATGGAAAAAATATAGTAGAGGAAACTCATGATGAGAAAAAAATAAATGTTAATTATGATTTCATGAACTCTAATATTGGATGGAAGAACCACCATATTCCAAAGATGGATATGAGGAATTTTTATGGAAAGGATCCCGTAACATGGATACTGTAAATGAAGCAATATTTTGATCTCAATAATGTGCAAAACACATAAAAGTTACACATTGTAACTTTACATTTATTACAAAATACATTTGTATGGTATCGATGGCTTTGCTCCCGTAAAAAAATTGTCACTTGGTCAATTTTTGGAGAGAAAATGATAGCACATTATGATGATACAAAGAGAAACACCTTCTTTATCCAATTGATGCATCTCAAACAAAAGGGTTTAGTGGTGGAGAACATTTAGGACTACCAAAAATTGAATATAAAGG
Organism: Pinus albicaulis; assembly: GCA_034641835.2. Taxonomy (NCBI): domain Eukaryota; kingdom Viridiplantae; phylum Streptophyta; class Pinopsida; order Pinales; family Pinaceae; genus Pinus; species Pinus albicaulis. The sequence goes on along the minus strand of CM076578.1, from coordinate 1,862,224,605 downwards.
TAACTGATATTCTAGAAGAACACAAGATTGATGTCTTCATAGGGACTTTAAAGGATAACATCCAACATGAAGTTCGCGTTTGGGAACCTGATTCATTGGAGAAGTCATTCAGGTTGGCAAGAAAAATTAAATGTAAAATTATGGCGACAAGGACACCTACCACCCACATATATAAAGATAGAATTTTTGCTACTCTTAGAATTCCAAAACCTACAAGGTTGACACCACAACAATTGGAAGAAAAAATAGCAAAAGGGCTTTGGTATAGTTGTGATAAAAAATACAATAAAGGTCATAAGTGTGTTGAGAAGAAATGATTTTACATACATTGTGAAGAGGAGGAAGAAAATGAACAAGAAACTTGAAAAGAAGAGGATATACACAAGGAACAAACCCTAGAAGGAGGAGAAATAAGTTTGACCATATCATGTAATGCATTGGTAGGAATTACCACTCCTGAAACTCTCAAGATAGAAGGACATATCAAGAAGAAAAAGGTAATAGTGTTGAGTGATTCGGGTAGTGCCCATAATTTTATTCATTGTAAGGTAGCCAAGGAATTGAATTGTTTCCTATACCCAACACCAAAATTTCAAGTGATGGTTTCAAGTGGAGGAACTATAAATTGCTATGGAAAATGCCATAATATCAAGCTAACCATGGGGGAATATGTATTGAATAGCCCAATGCTTTCCATTCCAATGGGAGGTGTTGATGTTGTACTAGGAGTACAACGGTTACAATCTTTGGGGACAGTAGCTTTTAATTTTCATGAAAGTTTGTTGAAATTTTTTTCGGAAGGAAAGGAAAATGAATTATGGGGTATCACAAGGAAGCCAAGAAAGATAATAAGCTCTAATTTGATGACAAAGCTTTTGAAGAATTAACATAGAGGTGTAATTTCAAAATTATTCTCACAAGAAGTTCTGACATCAAAATAATCTATTTCTCTAGATCTCCAAAAAGTCTTGGAAAATAATTCCATGTTGTTTGAAACTCCCAAAGGACTCCCACCTATTTGTGATCATGATCATGCTATTCATTTGATTCCAGGAAGTGTTACTCCAAACATGAGGCCTTACAGATGTCCTTATGTCCAAAAGAGAGAATTTGAATGTATGATTGCATAAATGTTAGAGGCTGGTATAATTCAACCTAGACACAGTTCTTTCTCTGCTCCAGTAGTATTGGTGCACAAGAAGGATGGATCATGGTGCATGTGTCCGAATTATAGAGAGCTCAATAAGATCACTATCAAAGATAAATTTCCCATTCCTGTGATTGATGAATTATTGGATTAATTACATGGCACAATTTATTTTACCAAGTTGGATCTTCATTCACGATATGATCAAACTAGAATGGAGACTGAAGATATTCCGAAAATAGAATTTCGAACTCATGAGGGTCATTATGAATTTTTGGTCATGCCTTTTGGCCTTACAAATGCACCTTCTACATTTCAAGGGTTGATGAATTCCATTTTCAAACCCTTCCTTAGAAAATTTGTGCCAATATTTTTTGATGACATACTAATCTATAGCGGGTCTTCGAAGGATCCTGTTCAACATTTTGACAGGGTGCTCAAACTATTAGAGGACAAACAATTATATGAGAAAACATCCAAATGTTTCATTGGAGTACAAGAGTTGGAATATCTGGGTCATGCTGTATCTCACGAGGGTGTTAAGGTAGATGCTAATAAAATTAAAGTGATTAAGGAATGGAAAGTCCCCACAACCATAAAGCTGTTGCGAGGATTTATTGGGTTAACAGGGTATTATCGCAAGTTTGTTAAGAAATATGGGAGAATAGCAGCACCTCTAACAACATTATTGAAGAAAGATGCATTTTCATGGACTCCTAAATCAACTAAGGCCTTTGAACATCTTAAAGAGGCAATGTGCCATGCAACGATCTTAGCTATGCCAGACTTCACAAAAACCTTTATTGTGGAATGTGATACCTCAGGAAATATAATTGGTGTTTTTTTAATGCAAGAAGGAAGACTCATTGCTTTTGAAAGTCATCCAATCAAAGGAAAGTATTTACAGAAAGCTATTTATGAGAAGGAAATGTTTTCAATACTACATGGACTAAAGAAATGGTGACCTTACCTAATGGGAAGGAACTTCAAGGTAAAAATTGAACATGATAGCCTTAAAAACTTTTTGGAACAAATAATATCTTCAAAAGAGTAGCAAAAATGGGTCACAAAGATGTTGGGTTATGACTTTGAAATCATCTACATAAAATGGAAGCTAATTGTTGTTGCAGATGCACTCTCAAGAAAGGATGAAGAGGTGGAAGAATTTCTTTGTGCCATTTCTATTATCCAACCACATTGGATAACCAAAGCAAGGGATGAATGTAAGAAGGGTGAAGAAGCATGGCCACTCATTCAAAATTTGAAGCAAGATCCTAGTACATATTATACATTTAGTTGGAAAAATGATTCCTTATGGTACAAAGATTGCTTATATATTTGTAAGAATTCCCAACTAAAACAAAATATTCCTTTGGAATTGCACACTTCTCCTTTAGGAGGAAACTTGGGATTTTAAAAAAATCACCACAGGGTGAAGAAATTTTTTGGGGTGGCCTTAAATTTGATATTCAAAAGTTTTTGGCATAATGTTTTGTTTTCGAGCAAAATAAAGTTGAGACAATTAAGACGCTGGGTCTTCTACAACCTTTATCCATTCCAATTCAATGTTGGGAGGAGATTTAAATGGATTTTATCATAGGTTTACCTATGTCTGAAGGAAAGAGTGTCATCATGGTGGTAGTTGATAGACTTCCCAAATATGCACACTTTTTTTCATTATCTCATCCATTTAAAGAAAGTACAGTTGCTACTGCATTTATGGAAACAATTAAAAGGCTACATGGAAACCCAAAGATCATAGGAAGTGACAAAGATCCCATTTTTACTAGAAATTTTTGGATCGAATTATTTTCTTGTTTGGGTACTCAACTAGCTCATATCTCATCTTATCATCCTCAATATGATGGTCAAACTAATATATTGAACAAATGTTTCGAAGGATATCTTCGTTTTTTTTTATATGATAAACAAACACAATGGGTCAAGTGGTTACCTTCGGTTGAATGGTGGTATAACACTTCCTTCCATACTGCAGCAAAAATGACCCCATTTATGGTGCTTTATGAATATCATCCACCATCCATCACATCATATTTAAGAGAAAATTATAAGGTGAAAGTAGTGGAAGATCACATCGAGCATCAAAAACAAGTTCTCCAACTCTGAAAGGATAACCTCAATTTGGCACAAAATTGAATGAAATAACAGGCAGATCAACATCGCAGTAAGAGAAGTTTTGACGTAGGAGACTGGGTATTTTTATGGCTACAACCCTACAAACAAATGTCCCTCAATCAAGCTAAGAACGATAATAAATTATCACCAAAATACTATGGTGCTTACAAGGTGTTGCAAAAGATTGGTACTATGGCATACAAATTGGAGCTTCCTACTTCTTCACAAGTGCATCCTGTTTTCAATGTTTCATGCTTAAAGAAGGTTATAGGTGACAAAATTCCAGTTCAAACGATATTTCCAAAACTTGATGAGGAAGGAAAAATCATATTGGAACCTGAAACAGTCATGAAAACAAGAACTTGACAGCTATGAAATTGATCAATTTGAGAGTATCTGAGCAAGTGGAAAAACTTACCCATTGAAGATTCTACATGGGAGGATGATAATTTTATACAGAAGCATCCAGAGCTACTCAAGCGTTGAGGAAAACACTTTTTTGAAGAAGAGGGGCATGTTATGTCCCCATATTACTAGTGTAGTCCCTTATTGTTATTAGTGTAGCCCCCTTATTGTTATTTTTGTAACCCAGTAACGCCCATATTGTTATTATTGTTCCCTTACATTATCACTAGAAAATTTGGCCCAATTTCCGACGACCACTTTGTCACTATTCCGACACATAGTCATCGCAAGAGCGATAGTTTGAGGCTGGCCAAAACGTGGTTAACCATTACGTCGCAATTCCGACGCTTTTCCAAAGTGTCGCAATACCGACACTTTTCCGACGTTTTGCACAGTGTCACTCTTTCGACATTTTATAAGCGTCGGTCTTCCGACGAACCAAAACTATCGATCTTCCGACAATCAATGACTGTCGATCTTCCGACACTTTTCATGTTTTCAAAAAACGTCTTAATTCCAATGTTATGGCTTCCAACGTTTAATTCTGACGTTTTACAAACCGTCGTAATTCCAACGAAATATCATCTGACGTTTAGAACATCGTTTGTCCGACAGTTATGTAACATCGCTTTACCGACGAAAAAGCTCAAAATATTTAAGAAAAAGCGTTGCTCTTCCAACGATCGAGGTGTCGGTCTTTCGACGAAAAAGTAAAAATATTTAAAAAAATAATGTCGCTCTTCCGATAATAGAGGCATTGGTCTTCTGACGAAAATGTCGAAATATTAAAAAACATAATGTCGCTCTTCCGAAGCTTATGAACTGTTGCAATACCGATGAATAGTTAAAAATATGTAAAAAAAAAATGAAGAGATTCACGCACAGCAAGCTCGATCTCATGCCACGGATTTGGTTGGAAGTTCAAGGATTACATTTTCAAATTTTGTGGGAAATAATTCCAAGCTCTCCTCGATCTCATGCCACGGATTTGGTTGGTAGGTCAGGGATTACATTTTCAAAATTTTTGGGAAGTAATTTCTAGCTCTCCACTCTAAATTTCGACTATTCCAAAATAGCTACATTTTCCCAGCTAGCAAATATATGCGAAGGCATGTACACGTGTTTTTGAAGGGATTTATCACAATAATATAGTGCAGATTTGGAGGAAGCTTGCCTCCCTTAACCCCATTCGAACCACACTTGGCATCCATAGGAAATATGCACATGGTGAGAGGGTAATACACTAGGTAGTAGGGAAATAAACTCAGAGATTCATGGACACCTACAACCAGGTTACATTACACTTGGGAAGCTTGATTTCGATTGGATATTTCTCTCATACACTTGACATTCTTTGAAGCATGAGGATCATCATTTCTTTTCCACTTGTGGTTTCAATTCTTAGTAGGATTCATTCCCAAATTTGTATCAATAAATTAGCTTCGAAAAATTAAAAATATGTAAAAAAAAATGAAGAGATTCACACACAACAAGCTCGATCTCATGCCACGGATTTGGTTGGCAGGTCAGGGATTACATTTTCAAATTTTGTGGGAAATAATTCCAAGCTCTCCTCGATCTCATGCCACAGATCTGGTTGGCAGGTAAGGGATTACATTTTCAAATTTTGTGGGAAATAATTCCCAGCTCTCCACTCTAAAGTTCAACTCTGCCACAATAGCTACATGTGCCCAGCTAGCAGATATACGCAAAGGCATGTACACGTGTTTTTTAGGGGATTTATCACAGAAATCTAGTGTAGATTTGGAGGGAGCTTGCCTCCCTTCACCCCATTTGAGCCACACTTGGCATCAATAGGAAATATGCACATGGTGAGAGGGTAATACACTAGGCAGCAGAGAAATAAACTCAGAGATTTATGGACACCTACAACCAGTTGACATTACACTTGGGAAGCTCGATTTGGATTGGAGATTTCTCTCATACACTTGACATTCGTTGAAGCATGAGGATCATCATTTCTTTGCCACTTGTGCTTTCAGTTTTTAGTGGGATTCATTCCCAAATTTGTATCAATAAATTAGCTCCCATTTTGACATGGTTGGAAGCTCTATGCTTGATGTTACGATGGTTGGCTATAGAATTGGTTCTCCAGTTTTTGCAAGACAGCATGTAAATGGACCTCCCTAACACCCCAAATATCTAAAGATGATAACAAAGCATCAAATGCCTGCATTTTCCAAAAAATAAAAATATATTATAATAAACTTCAAAAACAGACATATAATCTTTCACACTTGTTCACATTTATATAGTTATTAAAATTTTTGCTACCGAAAGATCCATCTATGAATCCTATGAATAAATGTAAGGAGGAAGAAAAACATGCCAAAGGATAATTTCATAATAAAGTGGTTATAATCATGATTCATTACTATAAAGAGGCAAGAAACATTAGATAACCGTAAATAATCAAACTGATCCTGATGTTATTAATCCTTGGATAAGAAGAATTTCTTGGCAGTTGTTGGAATTTTATGCTTTAAAAACTTAACAATGCATACTTGCTATAAAAACAAGAGTACGTAAACTTCTGAAGCATTTCTGTGACTTTCTGCAAACAAATTGCAAGATTTAAAGTGAAAGGTCTTCCTGCATCTTCCCCCTCTCTGGAGTCTCATTCCTCTGAGATACTCTAAACCTTCGATGTGTTGGCCTTTGAGAGGGCTTCGTACAGGTATGAATACACCCTCTCCCTTCAATATAGATCTTCATAACACCGGCTTCAAGCCCCTTGAGCAAAGAAGAAGCTCTTAAGACTGACTTCAGGCCATTTGAGCAAAGAAGCTCTTATCTCTCATTCACAAGATATAATTAGACAAGGATCTCCCTGAATCACAAGCTGCAATGCTTAAAGCTCAAGAGCTCATGTTGTAGCAACATAGTATATAGGAACATGTGCAGTCATTGTGGATCTCAAGGCAATCATTTGGGACCCCCAACCTCATGGGTGGTCCCTGGGTTCTCTAAATAGTAGGCCCACTAGGAGAGGTAGCAAGGGTAAAGGATTTCAATGGATTTTTGAAATTGGATTGAGACATTTTGGTCTTTTCTGGGCATAAAATTTGAATCTGATACTCTTAGTTAGTGTTGTAGCAACTGTCCCCCAGTGCCAACTGATACTCATAACATTTGAATCTGAATATGAAGAAAAAAAGTAAATCTTGGAAGAAATTTATTTGTAGTTGAACATAATATAATCCAGAAAATAATTAATTTGAACATAAACACTTTGGAGAAGATAAGGATGTGAACTTTGTGCAAAACCAAGGCAATACGAACACTGCTTTTGTCTCAATTAGTCCTTTCTAGACAACCTGCAATAGCACCAAGCACACCTTATAAAAATCTCTTATTCAAATTCCCAAGAAACATTTTGTAGGTAGTGGTTCCACTCTTTTTAGAAAAGGCATGGATCAAAAGCGCCAATGCATGACTGTGTATGGCCTTAGCATGCTGAAATTTGATGTAGAAAATTATCCTTGGGTAGATAGGGGTGCTAATTTAAAAGAAAGCCATAAAGGTGATGTTATATTGGTTCAAGCAACAATGTAGTTTTTTAGATGAAAGATTAATACAAAAACAATGAACATGAGTTGAATTAATACTCACATTGAATTTTTACTTTTTAAATCGTAATAAGAATTTTTATATTAAGTGAAAATCTGCATTTGGAGCGCAGATGTTACATAAATATACATCAAGAGGTTGCAAAGACTAGCTGTGAAACTCAAAAGAAAGAGATTTTCTAAGCTGCCAATGTCCCCAAAATGCCAGCCTATTACTCAGTCAAAACAAACTTACTTAGAAACAAACACCTTCCAAAATACTGCCAAAATTTTACAAGCTTTAACAAACATACTGCTTTGTAGACTGATGGGTAGGATCACCATGGGCTATACCCATATCCTGAATAGGGGCCTGTTAATTAAGTCAAGGGACAACAAACTTGATTATGTTTTAATTGAAAAACTTGGATCTCCTCTCACATTTGGTGCATCTAGTCCAACAGCTATTGATGAGAAATTCCTAAGATTGACATGTGGGAAAATTGAAATCCATTACCTGAAAAATCCATTTGAAACTTCAAACTTAGATGAAACACCGAAATATACCAAGTCAAAACTAACATACATAGAATTAAACACTTTCCAAATTACTCTCAAAATTTTACAAGCTTTAGCAAACATACTACTTTGTAAATTTGGCCCAATTTCAGCATGTAAATGGGCCTCCCTAACACCCCGAATATCTAAAGATGATAACAAAGCATCAAATTCCTGCATTGTCCAAACACAAAACATGAAGTATTATAAATAGCTCAACAATAAAAACATATTATACTAATCTTCAAAAACAAACATATAATCTTCCACACTTGTTCACATTTATATAGTTATTAAATTTTTTGTTACCAAAAGATCCATCTGTGAGTCCTGTGAATAAATGTAAGGAGGAATCGTAATAAGAATTTTTATATTATGTGAAAATCTGCATTTGGAGCACAGCTATTACATCAATATAAATCAAGAGGTTGCAAAGACTAGATGGTAGACTAAAACAAAAAGATTTTCCAACCTGCCAATGTCCCCAAAATGCCAACCTATTACTCAGTCAAAACTAATTTACCTAGAAGAAAACACTTTCCAAAATACTTCCAAAATTTTACAAGCTTTAACGAACATACTTCTTTGTAGACTGATGGGTAGGATCACCAGGGCTATACCCATATCCTTAATAGGGGCTTGTTCATTAAGTCCAGGGACAACAAACTTGATAAAAATGATAGATTTGATGGGTGAGGAAGGACTATATTAAATTTGACCAAAAGAGAATTGCAATTCCTCCAATTGTTGATGCCGATTGGAGAGTTCATCCTTAGATTTTTGGATTAGACTTTGGTGGTAAATAATAACCCCCATGGTTGTTGTGATACTAAATACCAGCTGATTATGTTTTAATTGAAATACTTGGATCTCCTCTCGCATTTGGTGCATCTAGTCCAGCAGCTATTGATGAGAAATTCCTGAGCTTGACATGTGGGCAAATTGAAATCCATTACCTAACAAATCCCTTTAAAACTTCAAAATTAGATGAAACACTGAAATCTACTAAGTCAAAACTAACATACATAGAAGTAAACACTTTCCAAAATACTCCCAAAATTTTACAATCTTTAACAAACATACTACTTTGTAGACTGATTGGTAGGATCACCATGGGCTATACCCATCTCCTTAACAGGAGCCTGTGTGTGAAGTTCAAGGACAAAAAACCTATTAAAATTGACAGAGTTGTTGGATGATGAAGGACCGTATTGAATTTTACCAAAGGAGAATTGCAATTCCTCCAATTGTTGATGTAGAATAGAGAATTCATCCTCGGATCTTTGGTTTAGAATTTGATGGGAAATAAAGTTCATATGTAAAAACACAACTTGTCAATGTGTTATTGTATTTATCTCAATATCACTTATTTCACGCAAGAAATTCCCTTGGGAGGGGATCAAACAATAGGGGATAATTTATTTCTATGTGTACTTTGTTATTGTTGCATCAAAATAATATTTTAAGAAATTTCAAGTTATGGGAGATTCTAAGTTCATAATTGACTCGGTTAAAAAAATAAGGTGGATGTTGAGAATGTCTTCCTTCAACCCTTGCTTTAGGATATTATAGAACCTTGAGTCAGTCCTTTCAATAGACCTCCTTCACACATGTGCTCAAAGAATTAAACATGAAGGTTTATGCCCTCTCGAATGAGGTTGTGGAGATGCCTATAGGGTCTCTTATATAAATTATGGATGGAGAAGAAGTGGATCAAATTGATTTCAAAGCTAAACCATGTGATATACCTTGAAATGGGGACCAATAAAAAATACCAAGATTGTAGAACTCGAAAGTGCATACATATCTAGGAGATACATGCAGATCTGAGGTTGAAATGGTTGTATTAGAGTTTCAACTCATTTCGTTGGTTTCTCATTGTATAATCAATCAATGCAATCAACCCAACGACTATCAGTCGGTGATTTCACTATTCGAAGTTCTTTCCAAACAACATTTTGGCACTTGAATCCACTTCCAAATGCAATCTACCAAATATAATTTCCTTTTTGCATACATACATAACAAATTGAGCTTCAAGACGTGTTTCCAAAGAGATCTAGAGTCATCCTCAAAGCCTATACATGTATTGGCTTGAGATGAAAGTTCTTCTAAAACTCATAGATCACTTCTCTTCCTCCAACATGAATACAAAAATGATCAAATGCAAGCTTAAAATCTAGAATATAGGGTTTTATATTCATATTGAAGACCTTTCTCCCAACAACACTCGCAAAGAAAAGTAATTTCTCACTAACGGGAAGGAAAACAGGTCCCAGAGTTGTGATATTAGTCTTCAGCGCTCCTCTTGCATGGCTTGGACCTGCAAGATGAGAAATAAAGGCACGTTGACAGGTCATCTCACATAGAACTGTCAAGACAATGAAATTTTATGGCAAACAATAGCACAAGCCACATAGAGGTCAAGATGTATGCATGAGGCGGAGATTACATTGGCTAAAGACAGAGCTTTATTGTTTGTTTGGATGTATGCAGGAGGCGGAGCTCTCGTATACAGGTACCTTGATCTGATCAAGTCTTAGTATCTGATCTAGTACTAGTAGTAGTGGAGTTGATATCATCTAATCTTCCAGTCCTAGTAGTAGTGGAGTTCAACAATGAAAACGGTATCTGCAATCCAAGTTATCTCATCCCCGAGCCCCTCCAGTTGAAGAGGTCTGCCTGAGCTTTTTTTATAACATTTGTGGGCAGATTCGTTGGCCCTGCGGTGAAATTGAACATGCGACCTTCATCCTGCACTGGATCTGAGAATCTTGTTCGTGGGGTTGCAGAAGATGGTGCCACGGCTCTGCGTGTGATAGACAGGGTTTTGTGTGATGGTTCATGTGTTTTTTCTCTCAGGTATAAGGATGGTGTGCATAGCTTGTTACTTGTGATTGAAGACTAGCATGGGCATAAATGGTTATCAGTTTTTTATGTAGGTTTATCAGTTTGACAGAAAGATTTGATGAGTTTAGGATTCAAAAATGGGCATATCAGCTAATAAAATGCACCATAACCAAATGGGCAGATGTAGAAAGTAACAAAACCAATGGGAAAACAAATAACCAAAGAAACCTAAAGGGCATTTCATTATCATTGGATAAGCACATAAACTTAACTTATCACATCCTTCCTCCAAACTTGCGATAGTATGGCTGCATCCTTCCTCCAAACCTGCAATAGTATCGCTGCATCCTTCCTTAAAACTTGAGGCAGTATGGCCACATCCTCCCTCCAAACCTGCAATAGTATGGCTGCATCCTTCCTCAAAACCTGAGGCAGTATGGTGGCATCCTCCCTCCTTCCGTGGACAAACCATGCAATCACAGAGAAATGAAAGAGGGAAATTAAAACTTTTGATATTTGAATTTTTTTGACATTTTGAAATGAAATACGTGTGTTTTTTAAGGCCACTCAAATTTCATTAAATAAAATTTGTGAGACTTTTCTTGGGGTTGATAAGGGAATTAGGTAAATAAGTGGCATTTTTTTATTATAAATAATTATTAATGAGGTTAGATCTAAGACATTTATTTAAATTATTAATTACATAAAATTGTTGAACTTTTATTTCATAAACTAGGGATTTTGGTTGATTTTTTAATCTAATTATGTGATATTAAAGATGAATTATGGTAACTTAAAAAAAAGCTTTATGTGGTTAAAAGGGAAGTAGTAATGTTATGGTATGAATGATTATTTTCAATGAAATTTTTGGTTTGGTAAGGATAACTCATCTATGGACATTTTCCATGATTTTTAAGACAGATTCAATATAGGAAAGGTGATACTTAAAGGGCTTCCACATTCTTTAGAAATTTTATATCTATTGGTTTATAAACATTAGAGGTGGAAAAATATCCTAAGCTCTAGAGCTAAGTTTGTTCCAACTTAGCTATATCTTGAACAACAAATTGTTGTTGACGTCAAGGATATGATAGAAATTTGGTGGATTGTAAGGTAGTCTTGTCATGAAATAAATGTAATGTAGTTACTAGGTAGGTAGGAGGAACCATTTTGGTGGAACTTGGCCATAAATGGGACATCTATCCATGCATAGTTTTTTAAGAACAAATACACCTAGTGGATTATCATTGTACAGGAATCACTTTAGGATCTATGCTACTATGCACACAGTAACTAAAGGGATATTAGTGAAACCCACATAAGTATTATAGGTGATTTTATATAAATAGGTGTTCTTGTGTTCTCATTTGTTAGTTACGGGCAAATGACAATAAAGTAAGAGAAGTTGTCGGTGCTTTTATATAAATAGGTGTTCTTGTGCTCTTATTGGTTAGGTATGGGCAAATGATAATAAAGTAAGAGAAGGATTTGACTACTGGACAATTAGAGGAATGATTCCACACAAAACCAAACGTGGTTTTGTAGCACTTTCTAGGCTAAGGGCTTTTGAATGGGTTCCCCCACCATATGACCAGAAGAAGAGAATAGTCATTCCAGATTCTCTGAAAGTTTTAAGGCTTCAACCAGGTCACAAGTATTGTCTACTAGATAGGAAGGATTTCCAAAGAAGTTGGCTGGCATCACTATGACACTATTACGGAATTAGAAGGGAAGAGAAAGGCAAAGGCTCAGGTATCATATGAGAGAAGGAACCAATTCGCAAAATTGAGATCAAAAGTAGTGGAGTTAGCCGAAAAGTAGCTTGCCCCAGAGATGGAGCTCTTAGCTTCAATAAAGTATTAGATAAGCTGCATGTTGTGCTCAATGAAGCAGTAAATTTTGAAAATGACAAGAAAATATTTCTGAAGATGAGGTTTTTTACTAGAAATATATAACAACTCAGATAATTTTGGAGTATCAAAAAATGTAGAAAATCGATGATGAGTTTGGTTGGGGACCTAGGAAGCTCCTACAAAACTCTTTTTCTACCCAAAATTCTTCGTATAGATAATGAGCTTCAAGATAAAAATCCCATAGACATGAAGAGTGTCATACGCCTTGTTCAAAAATTATTAAATGAAACTTTGGATCTAAAAAATAACTCTAGAGAAGATACCTCTATTTAAATAACTTACAAACCAAATCGTAGAAAACAATTACTTCTTCAAATCTAATTCGAATTTGGAGGGCTTAGGGGTTAGGTGATTTCGGTGCATTTAGGGGTTAGGGGTCGAATAATGAGTTAGTAGTTAAGTGATTATGGATAGGGGGCTTAGGGGGCCTGACCCGAACGCGTTTGGGCAGGCGCACTCAACCGAAACGACCCAACCCGAACAGGTTTGGGCGGGCGCCCTCGAGAGTTAGTGGCTAAGGGTTTAGTGGTTAAATGGGTTAGGCGTTTAGAGGTTTATGTTTTAGGGGTTAAATGGGTTAGGGTTTTAGAGGTTTAGGGGGTTAAATGGATTAGGGGTTAAGGGGTTATAAGTTTAGGATTTAGGGGGTTAAATGGGTTACGGGTTTAGGGCGTTAGGGGATTTAGCAGTTAAGGATTTTAGGGGTTAGATGTTAGGGGGTTAGATGGGTTAGGTGTCAGGAATTAGTGTTTAAGGGGTTAGGGTTAAGGGTTTAATGGTTTAGGGTTTAAGGGGTTAGGGGTTAAGGGTTTATAGGTTTAGGGTTTATGGGGTTAAATGGGTTAGGGGTTTACTAGGGGTTTAGGGGGTTAAATGTAAGAATTTCGTAAGTATTGTTGCTTGTTGCCATGTCTTCTTTATTTATTAATTTATAGTATTTGTTAGCCATTTCTTTACATTTATTGATGAAAATGTCTATTGCAATGAAACCAAATGTATGTTCAATCTCCAGTTTCAAAATCAACCACAGTGTTGTCACACAATTTAAGTCTGGAGAATGGCCATCTGATGAAGTCTTAATAGCCAGACTGCATCTCATGACTACTCCAGAAAATCTTAAGTTCGAGTGTCCCACATTCATGATAAATTTGGCTCTTATACTCTTGCTCCATGTGACTGTGTCCTAGAAATACCCGTGTTTATTGCAAAAACATCCTAATTTTTTCGACCTTGTCTCTTAACAGACCAAGGAAACATATGTGACTGAGAGGAATGGAAAGCACTAAAAATTTGAAGAGAGGGAGATAGTGACACAAATATGGAAGGGGGGCAGAAACAAGGGTAGAGGGAGGGATATAGTGAGAGGATTGGAGGGTAGAGAGAGAGAGAGAGAGAGAGAGAGAGAGAGAGAGAGAGAGATGAGAGGGAGATTGGGGAAGAGAGAGGCCAGAGGTATAAGGACAGAAAGGGCCAAGAGATAATGAAACATACAACCTCGAACGAAACAGCTCGACCCGAACGCGCCCGATCGGATGACCTCACACGGCGCGACACCGTGCGCCCAACCGAATGATGCCAGAGGGGAGAAAACGGAAAACGGGCCACCCGAACATGTAGAAGGCACCCGGGCTATCAAAATGTAGCAAAAATGATACGGGCACCCTCGAAAAAAACGGCTCGAACCGAATGCGCTCAGGTATCATATGAGAGAAGGAAGAAATTGGGAAAATTGAGATCAAAAGCAGTGGAGTTATAAGCTGAAAATCAGCTTTCCCCAGAGATGGATAAGATAAAACTTGACAACATATTGGTTAATTTACTTGACCCTTTATTGGTTTTTTAGAAGGAGTATGAATATTACACCACCATTAATTATATCACGGTAACCAGTGCCTAGCAAATCAAGGGCTACAAGTTGTAGTTTTCATCTGAACATCAACATACCACAACCATGCTTACAACCAGAAGCCTTCTCACATTCATGACCTGATTATAAAGTGAATTAGACAGAAATAAGAAAACAATTACTTCTTCAAAGCTAATTCGAATTTAGAGGGCTTAGGGTATTTGGGGTTAGGAGTTTAGAGGTTTCATATTATTTAGGGGGTTAAGGGGTTATAGGTTTAGGGTTTAGGGGGTTAAATGGGTTAGGGGTTTAGGGGGTTAGCCATTGCTTTACATTTATTGATGAAAATGTCTATTGCAATCAAATTACCAAATGTATGTTCAATCTCTAGTTTCAAACTCAGCCACAATGTTGTCACACAATTTAAGTCTAGAGAATGGCCATCTGATGAAGTCTTAATAGCCAGACTGCACCTCATGAATACTCCAGAAAATCTTAATTTCAAGTGTCCCACAATCATGATAAATTTGGCTCTTATACTCTTGCTCCACATGACTGTGTCCTAGAAATACCCTTGTTTATTGCAAAAGAATCCTAATGTTGTCGACCTTGTCCCTTAACAGACCAAGGAAACATATGTGACTGAGAGGAATGGAAAGCACTACAATGTTGAAGAGCGTACAAAAGACTAAGATGGTTTAAAGGATAAGCTTGAATTAGAATGTAGCAGTGTTGAAACAACTATAAGTTGTCCCAAACAAATAGTTGATAATGCAAAACCTTCTTTTGTGCCAGTCAAGCAAGACTAAATTCATGTGAGAGCAAGAAGAGGCCAAGCGAATGATAGGCATAGCCTGGAAGAATATAGGGTATGGTTCCCCTTTTTTGATGAAATATTTGATCTACATTTTTTCTATCAAATATTAACCATTTTAACCTTGCCAACAAGGCGGAATTAATCCAATCGTAGGTCCCAATATTTCATGATATATATTAACTCTAGATATATATGAGGAGTAATTATAAATACATAGATTGATAGATCAGGTGGCGAGACAAGGGGAGTCACAAGGGAGAGATGTTGATAAAATAAAGGAGAGGGGAGAGAAGGAATGGATCAACTAAGAGAAAGAGAGGGAGAGGAGTGAGAGAGGTAGAGAAGGGTAAGCGAGGGAGATAGTGACAACATAAACAGCTTACCCCAGAGATGGATAAGATAAAACTTGACAACATATTGGTCAATTTTCTTGACCCTTTATTGGTTATTCAAAAGGAGTATGAATACACCAATATCGTTAATATCAAGGTAACCGACCCCTAGCAGATTAAGTGGTTAAGGGGTTTAGGGGTTAGATGTTTGGGGTTTATGGGGTTAATTAATCATGGGTAAGGGTTAATGCATGCATGTGCCCAAATGTGCACAAGGTACTGGGGTGGTCACAACTTATCAAAACTGATACGAACGCCCTCGAACGAAACGGCTTGAACCGAACATGCTCGGTCGGCCGACCTCGCACGGTGCGACACGACGTGCCCGAACGAACGATGCCACAAGGGAGAAAATGGAAAACGAGCCACCCAAACATGCACAAGGGACCCGGGCGGTCACAAAATAGAAAAACTGAT
Organism: Pinus albicaulis; assembly: GCA_034641835.2. Lineage (NCBI taxonomy): Eukaryota > Viridiplantae > Streptophyta > Pinopsida > Pinales > Pinaceae > Pinus > Pinus albicaulis. Next base: position 1,862,208,555 of record CM076578.1, on the reverse strand, counting down.
ACGGGTGCCCTCGAACAAAACAGCCCGAACTGAATGTGGCCGTTCAGGCAACCTCGCACGGCGTGACACAGCGTGTCTGACCGAATGATGCCGCAAGGGAGAAAATGACAAATAGGCCACCCGAACTTGCACAAGGCACCCGGGTGGTCACAAATTAGAAAAATTTATACGGGCACCCTCGAACAAAACGGCCTGACCCGAACGTCCCCGGTCGGGTGACCTCACATGGCGCGACATGGCGCGCCCAACCCAACAATGCCACAAGGGAGCAAATGGAAAATAGGCTGCCCGAACGTGCACATGGCACTCAGGCGGTCACAACTTAGCAAAACTGATACGAGTGCCCTCGAATGAAACGAACTAACTTGAACACGCCCGGTTGGGCAACCTCGCACAGCGTGACACAATGCGCCCGACCGAACGATGCCACAACGGATAAAACAACAAAAATGCTGCCCAAACATGCACAAGGCACCTATGCAGTCACAACTTAGCAAAACTGATATGGGCGGCCTCGAACAAAACGGCCCAAACCGAACACACCCGATCGAGCGACCTCACATGGCGTGACACAACGCTCCCAACCGAATGATGCCACAAGGGAGAAAATAGAAAATGGGCCACCCGAACTTGCACAAGGCATCTAGGCGGTCACAACTTAGAAAAACTGATATTGGTGCCCTCAAACGAAACTTCTCGACCCGAATGCGCCTGGTCGGGTGACCTCACATGGCATGACATGACGCACTTAACCGAAAGAATATGCCACAAGGGAACAAATAGAAAATGGGCCGCCCAAATGTGCATAAGGCACCTAGGAGGTCACGACTTAGAAAAACTAATACGGGCACCCTCGAACAAAATGGCCCGACCCAATTGCGCCCGGTCGGGCCACCTCACATGGCGCGACATGGCGCACCCGACCGAACGATTCCATAAGGGAGAAAATGAAAAACGGGCCGCCTAAATGTGCACAAGTTACTCGAGCAGTCACAACTTAGAAAAATAGAAACGAGTGCCCTTGAATGAAATGACCTGACGCGAACGTGCCCTGTCAGGAGACCTCGCACGGCACGACACGATGCACCCAACCGAACGATGCCAGAAGGGAGAAAACAAGAAATAGGCCACCCAAACATGCACAAGGCACTGTGGCGGTCACAACCTAGCAAAACGGATAGAGGTGCCCTTGAAAGAAATGGTCCGAACCAAACGCGCCCGACCAAATGATGCCATGAGGGAGAAAACGAAAAACGGGCTGCCTGAACATGCACAAGGCACCCAGGAGGTCACAACTTAGCAAAATTGATACTGGAACCCTCGAACAAAATGGCCTGACCCGAACGCACCCGGTCGGGCCACCTCACATGGCATGACACGACACTCTCGACTGAACAATGCCACAAGGGAGCAAACAGCAAACGAGCATCTCGAACGTGCACAAGGCACCCTGGAACTCACAATCTAGTAAAAATTATACAGGCACTCTTGAACAAAATGACCCGAACCAAACGCGCCCCGTCAGGCGACCTCACACGGTGCAACACGACGCGCCCGATCGAACGATGCCTCAAGGGAGAAAATGGAAAATGGGCCGCCCGAACATGCACAAGGCACCCAGGTGGTCACAACTTAGAAAAATTGATATGGGCACCCTTGAATGAAATGGCCCGACCTGAACGTGCCTGGTTGGGCAACCTCACACGGCGCGACACAACGCGCCTGACCGAATGAATATGCCACAAGGGAGCAAACATCAAATGGGCCTATGGTGTATGATTGCGGGTGAAGCCACCCGATGGTGTATGACTACGGGTGTTTTTTTTTCAATAGGCCTAGCTAATTCACAACCTCTGCTCAAATGATGTTCTTTTGGCTCTTGTTTTCGACAATGAACTGCAGCGGAGAATCCTTCACCCACATCTATGAGTGGAAGAGGTGATTCCCCTCCTCTGGATCTTCTAGTTCATCCTTATGGATCTTGGTGGTGGTAACCATGGCACTGGTCTCTGCATAAATCATATGCTTCCCTTTGTCATTCCCCTTATCAGGTTCTCACTTAGAATCAGAGCATACATCTTGTTAGCACTCATTTTTTCACCCTCGAAAGTTGTCTTTTATGATCATTTTTTGGCTATGATTCCTTATGCCTTCACTATATTCACCATTTTCCATCGTTATCATATACCTTGATTTCTCTAAAATACCCTAAATTACCCGAATCTGACCATTTTCATGCTAAAATATATGAAATCCTATTTTTCCTAAACTACCTTAATGATTGTCCTATCTACTTCCCTCTTTTGCCATTTTTGTAAAAAATCTCAAAATGCCCTAATCCTATCGTATTCTAGCTTATTTTATTGGGCAAATAAAAAAGTGTATATCAATTTTATGTTTAATATAAAATTGTTTGTATTCGAGCTTATTTTATTGGGAAAATAAAAAAGTGTATATCAATTTTATATTTAATATAAAATTGTTTATATTTTTAATAAAATTGTGGGATTTTTACAAATTGTTTATATTTTTAATAAAATTGTGGGATTTTTACAAATTGTTTATATTTTTAATAAAATTGTGGGCTTTTTTACAAATTGTTTACACTTTTAATAAAATTGTGGGCTTTTTACTCCGTCGAGCCCCTGGCTCAACCCAAGCACCTACACTAATCACCACAGGACCGAGTCTGAGAACTACAAGCTAAACCACAACCAAATCCAAGTCATGAGGGGAGGGGTCGAGCGCATGCGCTAAGTCCCAATTGATTGTATGAGTGTGCATAGCCTTCGGCTCGTAGTCAAAACATGTAAAAACTCAACACGTATATAAACACCAATATTGCTTATACACCCGGTGAATGTGGGATTATCCCACCGCACCTTTGCCACCAACCATCGAAAGAGCGACACTTTGCCACCAATTGTCGCAAGAGCGACACTTTGCCTCTAAAAATCACAATAGCGACACTTTCTCACCAACTGTCGCAAGAGCAACATGTTTCCACCAACCTTCGCAAGAGCAACACTTTTCTAGCAATCCACCGCAATTACGACACTTTTTTGAAAACGTTGCAAGAGCGACACTTTGCCACCAACCATCGTAAGAGCAACACTTTGCCACCAACCATCGCAAGAGTGACACTTTGCCTCTAAACATTGCAATAGGGACACTTTTCCACCAACCGTCACAAGAGCGACACTTTGCCACCAACCGTCAAAAGAGCGGCACTTTTCCAGCAATCCATCGCAATTACGACGCTTTTTTGAAAACGTCACAAGACCGACACCTACCTCTAAGTGTCGCAATACCGACACTTTTCCACCAACCCTCATAAGGGTGACACTTTGCCAGCAATCCATCGTAATTACGACGCCTTTTTGAAAAGGTCACAAGACTGACACTTACCTCTAAGTGTCGCAATACCCACACTTTGCCACCAACCGTCGCAAGAGTGACATGTTTCCAGAAATCCGTCGCAATTACGACATTTTTTTGAATGGAAGATCAACACTTACCTCTAAGTGTCGCAATATCGACACTTGTCTCTAAACATCGGTATAGTGACACTTTGTGGCAGGATTTGAAAAATTGATAAAATTTGGGGAAATTTTCGACATTTCGTCAAAAGTGTCGGAACTAAAGTGTCGGAATTTCCGCCAAATGTACTAGTGTATTATTGTTAGGTCGTCTAGGATTATATTGTGACCCCATGGACCCCTATATATAGAAGGAGGTTTTGTCATTTCTATCATCCAATAATTGTTCAGTTATGTAATGTATTGGAGTTTTCCCCCTAGAAGTGGTTGATTTCTAAGGCGTTGATCTCTCTTTTCTTCTATTTTTGGAGCTGGTTTCATAACATATTTCCCAAGTCATGTTATTCTCCATTTTGTCTAATTTTTCCTTCATAGAATATATCCAAATTTTGTCTTTACTTGCCTCATCAAAGTTCTTTAGCTCTATTTGTGACATCATAGAAATATGAACTTCCTCATATTTTAATGCTAGTTTCCTCCTTGTTTGTACTCCTTCACTTGTATGTCTGAAAATTTGATTTTTAGGATGATTCTTTTGATTGTGTCTTGAGGGTCCTTCTGAATGAGTCTTTGTATCTTCTAATTCTCCATCTTGAACTTCATTTTCTTTACTTTCATGATGATGATGATATCGAGGATTGATAAAACCTATTCTCTTGTTCTTATTAGGTAAATATTTGTCAAACTTTACATCTATACATCCCATAATATTAGGCAGTATTTTATTATAAAATATCTTTATCTTACTTTTTGATGAATATCCCAAAAATATTCCCTCATCTAATCGAGCATCAAAATTTCCTAGATTTTCATAATTATTTTTAATAAAGAACTTACTCCCAAATAATTCAAAATGTTTGATTGAAGCTACCTTACTATGCCATAATTAATAATGTGTCTTATCACAATTTGGTCTGAGATGTGCCTTATTAAGAATATTTAATGCTATATGTGCCACGTTTACCCAATAGGTTTAAGGAATGTTTCTTTATTGCATCATGGCTTTGTCCATTTACTAAATAGATCTATTTTGTCTTTCTGCAACTCCATTCTATTCAGGTGTGTCTACAATAACATACTATCATTTTATGCCAAGGTCATTACTAAGGTATGCAAACTCATTTGAGGTAAATTCACCTCCTCTCTTTGACCGAATGCACTTTATCTTGCAACATGTTTGGTTTTCTGCCAGTGCCTTGATTATTTTGAACTTCTCAAATGATTCTGACTTATCTATGACAAATTCCACCCAAGTCAATCTCGAATAGTTATCAATTATCATCATGGAATATTTTTCTCCTCCTAGTGCTTTTGTTCTGGAAGGTTCTCACAAGTCCATATGAACTAGCTGTAAAGGCTTACTACTTGATAGTATATCTTTTAATTTTAACGGTTTTTTTGTTTTTTTACCCATTTTAAATGACTTGTAGTATCTTTTTGAGGCTTATTTATTATTGGTAGATCTCTAACTACTATCTTCTTACTCATTTTGACGATGTGATCAAACCTGAGATGCCCCAATCTCGTGTACGATAGACAAGATGCGTATTGTTTGCTTATGTAACATTCTTCACTCTCTTCATTTAATATATAAACATTATTATCAGTTAAAGATATTTTATTAAGAATATTCGGAGTAGCTGTTGACCTCATTTCACAGTCTTGAGCTCTAAAGAGAACATAACAACCTTTTTCACACATCTAACTTACACTCAACAAATTATGTTTTAGACCATCTATAAATAGTATATCTTGAGCCTTTCCTCTTCCATTATTCAGACTGACTATACCCTTTCCTCTAATAATTCGTGCTTTCACATTGTCAAATGTGACATTTCCAGTTTTATTTTCATCCAGGGATACAAACTTGAGTTTATCTCCTATCATATGTCTAGACCAACCACTATCCACATACCATTTTCTATTTTGATCTTGAGCATATATAACTAGGTCACACTTATCAACTTTATTTTCTTCCTTCTTATTTCTCCATTGGATGCACCCATCTGTTCTATAATTATTCTAAGATGATAATGTATTGTCGGTAAGCTAACATTAATATGACTTGTTCCTAGGGTTGTGACAATAGAAACATTCATTGATATCAAGGAGAGGAGAATATAAATTTTTCTCTAAATTAATGTTTGTTTTTATGTATGTGAATCCATTATTATCCTTAATTTTGTTAGAATTTCCCAAATCAATTCTTCTAACATAAGCTCTACTATCTATGGCTTTATGTACAAATATTTTACATCAGTAGCAATATCCACAGAAAAAATCTTTGTACCTAGTAGTGGATGTCGTTTGGGGACATAACAATATAGACATTTCATAATCATGTCTCATCAAGAAATATTGTCTCTGATAGTTTATTTTTTTATTGTCAATTCCTTTTATCTTATGTACTTTTTTGGTAGTGTTTCTTTGCAAAGGTTCATTTGATGTTTATGTGTTGCTTAAACTTTTTTTCTCATATTGATGTGAACTATGATTGTCTCCCCTGGAAGATTTTACAAAATTGATTTCCATTTTATTCTTTTCCTTGGATTCACTGGATTATCCTTCATATCCTAACCCAGTTTTTATGAGTGGAGACTTTCGAGCACTTAATATCACATCCAACTATTCAAAGCCTTTTATCTATTGAATATCCATGTTTAATTCAATTTGTGCCTTCTCTAGTCTCTTATTCAGACTTACCACCTCTTCTTCCAATCTTTCACACTCCTGGATTTTCTCTTTTATTTGTTGCATCGAAATGTGTTCCACCTTATTTGCTTCTTCAATTTCAACTTTCAGTTTGATAATATCTTCTGAATTTGATTCTTGTTTTACATATTTAAATAGGATCTCTTTCTACTTTATATTCTTTAGTTTAAGCCTTTCTATTTCATCGAGGGCACTAATCAACTCCCCGTCAATATATATCTCACATTCCTCTTCTTCTTCATATTGCAAGAAATATTTTTCAAGTTCTTCCAAGGCCATCAACATGAATTCACTCATTTCATCTTCTCTAGAGGATTCATTGGGACTTTCAGATCCACTACTACCTTCTTGAGCATTTTTTTTTTTAAACTTTTTCTCTTTCTGCATTTTATTAGATTTTTTCTTCTCTTTCCATTTAAGTTGATTTTCCTCTTTTTTATAGGGACATATTAAGGCATAATTACCCACTCTTCCACAATTAAAACACTTGAATGGAAGTTTTCCTTTGTACTTCCCTATACCTTTCTTTAACCTTCTGAAAATTTTTACTTCTTTTTCATTAAAACCTAAGCATGAACATTCCTTTTCTTCTATGAAATTGTGTGGCTTGAAAGTTGCATCCCTAGTGACAGACCTCCCTTTTAGAATTATAATCTCATATGATGTCAAGGATCCAAGTAGTTAATGCCTATTCAAAGTCTTAAAGTTTGTTGTTTCTTCTATACTTGAAACCTTAGGATTGAATTTAGAGGGTAATGACCTGAATATTTTTTGAAATATTACACTTTCTTCGATTGTTTCTCCCAAACCTATCATGAAATCTATGACTTCATCAACTCTTAAAAATAATTTAGCTATATTCTCACCTTCATTCATTTTTAAGGTCTCAATTGCATTATATATTTTTGTAATTTTTCCATCTTTACCTTTTTATCTCCTTCATGAATACTTTCTAATTTACCCCAGATGTATTTGGTTGCACGACAATGCATTAACTTAATAAATCCAAACTCACATAGATTACTCAAAAGTGCATTCATAGCTTTTGTATTAGCTATGAAATCCATTTTTCCATCTTTATCACTACTCGTTTCCTTCTGTTGTTCATACCGTACCATCAGGGTAGCCCATACTTCTATTCCAAGATACATTAAATATGTCTTCATTCTCACTTTCTAGAAATCATAGTTTATTCTAATAAATAGAGGGGATTTACTTGTTGAGCATCCTTCTTGACTAGAAATTTTACACACTTAGGAACTTCTTCCATTTGTTAGACTGCTACTAAAGGAACCTTCTCTGATATCAAACGATATTTATGATTATAAGTTACTGAGGGGGGGGGGTGAATCAATAATTTGGAATATGTACTCTTTCTCAACTTCATTTTCTTCTTATGCAGCTAATGGTGTATGTATGTGCTCTATTATTATTGATTTCATTTTGCAAGTGTCAGAGAGATATATTTGCAGATATATTTATCAAGAACTCAAGAATATTCACATAACATTAAAGAGCCAACACATTAAGACACCAGCTATAAGTGGAAACCCCGCAGGGATAAAACCATGATTTTTAGGCTAAAAGTGGTGTGAAGGCAAGCTACTACTTATTACATCACATTCTTGGAGGCGCCAACCTACAAGAGGCTCCCACCTCAAAGGAAGCTCCAACTCGCTCAATTTTTTTGCAGGCTACAACCCACAGGAGGCTCCTACCTCAATAGACTACAAAATGTTCTTTATCATCCTATAACACACGAAGGGACAAAAATATTTGAATCAAAACATCATGTTACCTTATGTATAATTATACTATTGAGTCTACTATTGCAATGCTTCTCCTTTTCAACTTTGTGCCTCTTCTGCTGCTCCTCTTCAACTTTCTTATGCAAACACTTAACTTGAAAAGTTCATTTTCCATTCCACATTACATATTTTATAAGAAATTCATATGGGTTGTTTCTATTCTTTACAGAAATATGAAATTAAGCATTGCCTCTTGGACTTCCAAAAACTGCTCATATGCTTTTCTCTTCATTTTCAATTTTGAAAGAAAATTTATAATATAACATAGAGCTTAAATAAACCACCTCAATCAGTAATGATTATAAAGAGACAAATCAAAATTGTATTATCTGAATTTTTCTGTACAATGAAAGAAAATAATTTTTATATTTTCTCTCAATAATTTATGTTCCACTTTAACCATTTTTAGTCGTCACATTTAATTTTCAGCCTTTTCACTTCACATCACTTTCATCCTTTGAATTACATCAAAATTAATTGATTAGATTAATGACAACAAGTTTCATTTTTGTGATCATTTAACATCAATGTCGATATTACCAACAAGAATTAAAACAACCATACCGATAAGATAAGTTCAATTTACACAATTATCGAGCATTGAACAAAATATCTAAAAATAATTGGTGAAATCAAAGTTGATAATTAGATATTAATGGGGTGGAACGAAGGGGAGGTATTCTCATTAGTCTTAAAGGTATAATTGTTGATCGTTATGCATGGGGATTGAGAAAGAAGACCAACAACCAAGAAGAAGCCAATGGATTATATCTTGGACTCAACTAAGCTCATAGAAAGGGAATTAAGGAAATGGATATCTTGGGCGACTCTCTATTTGTTATAAAACACATTAGGTGTAACGTTTCAGCCCAAAATTATGAGCTAAATCATATTCTAAAGATATCCCTTGGCATGATCTCTCTCTTTGGGAAACTAAAATTTTTACACATTCTAAGAGGCCTAAATAAAGAAGTGGATATGCAAGCAATATATTTTTCCAAATAAAATAAGGTTGCAACATGGTCAATGAAATTGAATGTTATTTACCCATCCCTTAATCCTTTTCATACAAGTCTCTATTTTCATGACAAAATTCCTGTCCTCCAACAAGGATCATGTCCAAAAGTCGAAAAGCATGGTTACATAGGTTTTAATAATTCCTAAAAGTGCTCCTTCCATCCCCTCAGGCGAAATCACCCCTCCTCCTGGTCTCCCTACCTCCATCTCATCCTCCCTCTCTATTTTTTCCTCATATCTAGGTCCATATGAGGATTAATCAAGAAAAATCCATGTGAAATCCCTCAGAGAGAGAGCCACATTTCCTTCCTATGGAATGGATAAGATGTTTCACTCGTGTGAAGGTTAAAATGCTTAAGTTGAAGGTAATTTCAGGTATGAGGGAAAATAGGGCAGAGTGGCGTGATCCCAAAGGTAAGATTTTTGTCTCTCAAAGTAACTCGAGGCTTTTATTTGAAAAATTCTATAAATTGTTAAATAAATGTCTAAACCTATGCAATAGGAAGGTGTCTGACTCTATCGAGAGGGTTGTATGAGATAGCACTCTTTGGCAGAGTCTAGGAAATTAGTGAATGATCTTGGACGATGGGGGTAGCTCATTACCCCAGTCTAGTGAGTTTCAGTTATTAGTAACTTTGGTCAGGATGGGAGAGCAGAATTGGAATGAGCATACAAGTGAGTCCCACTATGAAAGATCCTTCTACTTCTTGGAAATTTGGGGTTTGCAATGGGTTCAATGGGAAATGTCTGAAAGCCTCACTATTAATTTTCCGTCTAAGTCAATTACCTATTTGCACCAATTTTGATTCGGTGTCATGGAAACTGGGTCCTAGGGATGTAACCGCCCGCGCTTGGGTAGGTTGGCAAACCATTTCGAAATTAAGTGGGAGAAATTCCCTCCCCTGGCCTCCTAATCCCCTCCTGCATGTGGGTCGTGTGATAAGGGACACTCTAAATTGCGAGCAGGTTTGGAAAAACTTTAGAAGAGTCTTCAACAACATAGAGCATAGGCTCTGAAATGCAAGAGATGAACTTCAAAAAGAGAAAAAAAACCTGGAAGATGGAGGACTAAGTCAACGTTCTGAGAAGAAAAAATGAAGATCTACAAAATCATTTACTAATGTAGAACTCCCAGATAGTTGAAGAAGCAACTGGCTTCGATCTCAATAGACTAGCTGACCCAAAAGACTAGTATGATTAATATGTCTATTTATCATGTCTAATTTTAAATATATTTTGTTATTATGGAAATATTGTAAGGTCTACTATAGTAAATTTGTTGTTTCTTAGTAATTTTTTTCAATTTTGAAATAAAAATGGGCTTGGATAGTTAGTCTGTAGCCAATGAATCCTATCAATGACAATGTATATGAATTGTAAATCTCTGGCTTTTTTTTCTGCAATGGGGTTTGGATTAATAGAACTATAGTACTATTTCATCTTTTAAAAAAAAAATGTAGCTATTAATGTCGGGAATAACATAGTTACAATTAGCATGAGCCATTAAGAACTGAAATTTACATATTTGTCAAAACTAAAAGAAATATCTACATACATGCATTTTAGAATAAACCTTGGTTAAAGAAAGTATCTCAAGATATTGAAATCATCTCTTCCATCTAAAAAATGCGTGATTTTAATGATTTTCATGTGCTCTTCAAACAAGTCTATGAAGGTTGAATTGAAGATGCTTCGGGGTTAATAATATTCCTTATATATATATATACATACATACATATATATATATATATATATATATATATATATATATATATATATATATATATAGAGAGAGAGAGAGAGAGAGAGAGAGAGTATAATATATTTAATTTAAATATATATTTTGGGTTAATATTTATTATTATTAAAAAAAATTACATTTAAAATAAAATATATATTGAATTGGACAAGCTGCCCTTAAAATTGTTATTATTTTGAATAAGAAAATAAATGATATAATACCAAGAAACATAGTTTTTTTTAAGCCTAGTGCCAACACAATTCTTCACCATATACATATGTAATCTCAATTTTGATTTGTTATACACACATGGAATGTGAATAGACATGAACGATAAAATAGTGAGTTGAATTTACTATTAACATTGATGTACATTTATAATACATCCTTGTGACCCTTGGATTCATCTTCGAAGGTCTCTCAGACTTCCTTTAACTGTTCAAATTCCACACCATAACCCTTAATGCATTAGGTGTCCAACATTCATCCCCTTAATTCAAAGGGGTATGTATGAGTCCAAGAAGAGAGTTGTAATAAAAAATGTGCAAAATATGCATGTCAGCACTAGGCAGAATGTGCTCTCTTAAATGTTGGCATAAGGTGGTGGTTTAAGGATTCCCACCAACACTAGAATGCTTAGTGTAGTTCCTGAAACTCTTCAAAATATAGAAAGAATTTGAAATCTTATTCTAGAGGAAGTGTCCTTGATTATTTGGAGAGGGAAACATTCAACCTAGAAAAAAGGGATGTATGTAACCTATGGTAGTTTAAGGATGACCACGAACTCTGGAATGCTTAATGAAATTCCTGGAACTCCTTTAAAAATAGCAATAAGCTGAAGTGTTCTCCTTGAGTAAGTGTCCCTGATTCTTTGAAGAGGAAGAAGCTCAACCTGAAAAGGGAGCTATCAACCTCACATAGATGGTTTAAGAATGACCAACAACAAAAGGAATTATCAGGGGAATCCATGTCTTTGGATACAACTTTGAATCTGTTATGGCAAGTTGTGGCTCGGGCTTGGATGAATTTTTGTGTCTGTGGATACAAATCTGAATCTGGTATGGCAAGTTATGGACTAGGCTTGCTTGAACTTATATGTCTCGGCTACAACAATGAATTAAGGAGTAGGTTAAGGTTGTGCCTCTGGATTGATTGATATGGATTTGAAGCTTGTATGTGGCCATCAATTCCCCCTTGTCAGATATAATATTATATGATGGAGAAAACTCAACTGCAAGAATTTTCAATACTCTAGAAAAAATTCTAACATATGATTGAAATGTCTTCGTGGGTGTTGGAGCCCATTGACAAGAAGCAATCCATCCAAGGTGAATCCTTGTTCTTGTGGGAGGCTTGTATTCGAAGCATCTATCTTAATAATGAGTGGTTTTATTATAGTTCTCACATGGATGAAGATCAAAACAATAATATTTCATATGGCTAACTCTGTCACAATGCTGGCATTTAACATTTTATCAATGTTGCTGTTGAAAAGGAGCAAGATCTGAAAGAGATGTTGATAAAAAATCATGAGGAAACCCAACGCTTTGAAATTTAATGGGCTTGGAATAGTCTAGAATATGAAAGGAAGCTTCCTTCCAATATCCAAGACTGATTTTGGTTTTGTTGTTAACAATCTCTTCCCAAGGTCCAACAACTGGAATATTGGGAAGTGCAGAATCAACTTCTGCATCTTTATGCACACTTTCTTTTGAAATGGATACTTCATTTGAAATTTTTTGTCGTTGATGAGAGTCTCTGTCATTGTTATGAACAAAAATAGATTTAAAATGATGTCTATTTTGATGTAGCTCTTCTTTCTAAAGTTGTGATTCAAGCTGCAAAAATTAAATATTTTCATTTGCATCTTGTAAACAATTGTAAAGATCAGTGAGAAAATAATTTTTTAATTTGATTGTATTTCCATAGCATATAGTATCAGATTATTTAGTAACTCTACTATTTCACCAATTGGTGCAATTTTTCGAACAATTCAGGCTCAGAATTGAGATGTTTCAATTTCTACCTAAAATGCACCAACAAAATTTTGTATATTTTTTTCCTCGAGTAAAACTAATTATATTTATCAAGCATAAAAAGTACAAAAATACACAGTCTCATTTGAAGTTGCACGAGAATTGGGCTTGTTTCAGGTTGATGCATATACACAAACTATTGAGCCGCCCTGAATGGGAAACTAGCTCTTTAGAGTGATAGTTTACCGCCCTTGACAGGGAAATCGGTATACAAAGCATACATATTAAGTTACTGAAAGACTGAAAACTCAAAAAACATGCAGCTTGTTCAGCTGATAAAAGCAGCAAAACCCAGAATTTTTTGACGGAAGTGGAAACCTGGACCATTGAAGGCTGAAGGAGTTCGAAATCACTGATTCGGAATTGGAGAGTCCGGCTCTTCCACTATTCTGCAACCAAACTCCTCTTCCTTCTCTACATTATCCAGAAGCGGGGCGCTATCTTTGCTGAAGAAGCCCTCCTGCACTTTGTCACTTTCAAAGATGGGCTTCCCTATGCCAAGGGGCGCATTAGGATCAAGCGCATTACTATCAACCTGAGAAGGCTGAGGGCGAGGCGGGATGGTGGCAGAGAGGGGGACAGTAGTTGGGCCAAGGCTAGCAGAACTTTCACAAACGGAAATGGTGACAAACGCAGTGAGGACAGGCTTGTCAAAGGTGCAGTGGAAGCGAAATTCTACGGGTTGAGAGGTCTGGCGGAGAGTTGGGTTGGCAGGCTCATGCGTGACAGGGGTAAAGGATGGAGGAGCAACAGGCGGGTGACGCAGCTCGGGCGGAACAGAGGAGGAGCCTCCAGAATACAAAACATGACATCTCTGCCTTCTAGACTCCGAATGGAGGCTGCGACAATCATCTTCCGCAGAGGAGCCCAAGGTGGGACTAAGGGAAGAGTGAGGGCGGGGAGGGCGACCTCTACTTGCCCCACGCCTACATCTCATTCGATGCCGAAGTTGTGGCATCTCCTCAGAGTGAAGCGGGGGTTGTTGGAAGCAAGAGGCGCAGATAGAGGTTGAAGAAGGCCAGAGCAAATCTGCAGAATGGGAATTCAAACAAGCAGTTAGAGAACAAAAACAATTGTGAGTGAAGTGGAGACCTGGCAGAATTTCCAGACAGCCAAGAATGCTGCAGCGTCGTTCGGTATGGGTGCGCACACTCGACTTTGCGCATTCAACTGGACAAACACTCCGAACTAGAGATGGCGAGCAGAAAGCATAAGAACCGGACGAATTCTCTCGAGAGAAAGCCATTTGAACAAAAACCGACGGAGCAAGATAGTGGAGCGGCGAGGCAGAGTGGGTTAATGCAGTGTGGGCTGGCATATTAACTGCGTAAGTAATGGCGATGCAATGAGCCATATGACTGCTGCGTGCAAGCGCCCTCGGGACTCACCAGGGGACTGAAGTCCCATCACCCTTGTTTATCAACCGCATCCGGTGTGGATCGGTCCTTGTGCACCAGGGTAGTGCAGTTCTGCAAGGAGGCTTGTTCATGGATAATGTTGAGAGGGCCATGAACTAGCGTGTTGACATTGTCTGCTCCTAGATTTGCTAGGAGATCAACAACTTTGTTACCCTCTCTTTTTACATGGGAGAAAGAGATTGCTTGATTGTTTCTTAGCCAATCGCCGATTTGATCGATTCTAGCAGCCAGGCGCCAGCTTGAAGCAACCTTCGCCGAGTTGGTGCCTTGAAGGATTTGCTTTGCCAAGTTGATGAGAATCGGAGAGTCCCCTTCAATGATGGTGGGAGTGTAATTGTAGCGCTGTATAAGACGAAGCCCTTGTAGAAGCCCCTCCAGCTCCGCTGAGTTGTTAGTGTCCCAACCAATGGATCCATAATAGACAGCAAGGGCGTCCCCTTTGGAATCCTTGAAGATGCCTCCGAACCCAGCCTGACCTGGATTGCCTCTGGATGCTCCATCGAAGTTTAGTTTGACAATACTAGGAGGAGGGGGGGTCCAGCACAAAGGAGAGTCAGGGGTGTGTCGTCTGCTAGAGTTGGGGGCCTGCGAGATCTTAAATTGCCAGTTCTGCCATATAGCTATCTCTTTAGGCTGTTTGGGAAAATCCTCTTCCTGCCATGATTGAAGAGCCAGAGATTCCTGAAGATTGCTGGTGAGATTGCTCCATATGATATCCAAAGGAGTGGATTGGTTCTTAAAGATTCTCTTGTTTCTTTCCTTCCAGATAGACCACAGAAGGAGCTCGGGGATGAGTTGCCAAAGAGTGTTGAGGAGAATACTATTGTAAGGTTGCCTGGGCCAGTTGCGAATGATGTCTGTTATATCCCCAACAGGTTTGCTTTTTTGGCACCTGAAGCCGATTTTCTCCCAGAGAGTGTGGGCCAGCGTGCAAGAAATCATGAGGTGTTGAATTGTTTCGGTGCTCTGATTACAGTTGGGACATTGAGAAGGTCCAATGAAACCTTTTTTGATCAAATTGTCCCAAGTAAGGATTCTTTTGTGACTGAGTAGCCAGAGAAAAGTAGAAACCTTGGGCCAAGTACCTGGAGCCCAAACAAGTTGTCAAAGCGAGTCACGGGGGAGAGGTATTGGGTGCATTAGAGAGTAGGCTTCCTTTGTTGTGAACATACCTCTTGTGGTGTACCCCCATCTAAGAGTGTCTGGATCCTCGGAGCATTTGATTTTCCTGCGTTGGAGCTCTTCACTGAGAGCGTTCCAAGTGGATTCCTGTGCAAGAGGAATTATGTGAGAAGGGTGCTTCCATTGTCTGAATTCCTTGTGGCTGGTGTTTAGCCAATGCTGGCTAACTTTGTCCTGCTCCATGCCTGTGTTGTTGCCATTGCTGATGTGGGTAAAAGTATCGATGAGCTTTGGATTTTGCTGCCAGGAATCGACCCAAAATCTCGCTGTGTTACCATTGCAGATTTCCCAAAAGCTGTGTTGCTGTATGAGTCCACAGTGAAGCTTGGCGGCATTCCATATGAGCGAGCCTGAGTTGCCTGGAGAAAGCCTTATCAGGTCTTCAGGTGGTCTGTTATTAGCGTATTTGGCAGTCCACAATTTGGCCCATGGCGTATGCGGATTTGAGAGCCATTTCCACCATATGCGGGCTCCCATGACCTCATTGCTGTGGGAAGGATTCCTGAGCCCAAGTCCTCCTGCTTCTTTCGGAGAGCAGACTGTGTTCCAGTTGACTAGAGCCCACTTTCGGTTCTGACCATCGGAGCCCCAGAGGAATTTGCATTGCAACGTTTTGATCTGTTTGAGAACCCATTTCGGAGCGGCTAGAACGGAGAAGAGATAAAGAGGCATTGACTGCAGAACATCTTTGATGAGAGTAAGTCGGCTTGCCATGTTGAGAGCTCGAAATGTCCAAGAAGAGAGTCGAGCTTCCAGTTTTTCTAGGAGGATGTTCCAGGAGGAGTGCTTGATGGCCGAGTCGATGAGCGGTGCTCCAAGATATTTGGCAGGAAGGGAAGCAGTGGAAAACCCCAGGATACGAGCAATGCTAGCTTGGGTTTGGGGAGGAGTATTGAAGAAAAAGACTTGGGATTTAGACTCATTTAAGGACATACCAGAAGCCTTGGAGAAAAGGTTTAGGATAGCTTTAAAGGAGCGAGCATCTTGGACAGAGGGGTGTCCAAAGAGCATGTTATCATCCACAAATTGCTGATGCGTGATGGGAGGGGAGCCATGAAGAGCAATTCCACGCAGATTGTGGGTGAGAACAACATGGTGAATTAGTCAACCAAGAACTTCAGCCATAAGAACAAAAATGAAGGGCGAGAGGGGGTCTCCTTGCCTAATGCCCCTGGAAGGGGTAAAAGGCGTGGAGGGGACGCCATTGATGAGGATAGAGAAAAAAGAGGAGGAAATGAGACTCAATATCCATTTAATCCAAGGTTGAACAAAGCCGAAGGCACTTAGAATCTGCTGGATGTAGCGCCAACATAATTTATCAAAGGCTTTAGAGAGGTCAATTTTAAGGAACATACCTGGCTTCTTGCTGGCTTTTAAGGAGTGGATGACTTTGTGAGTTAGAATGATGCCGTCCAAGATTTGGCGCCCTTCCACATATCTGGTTTGCTCTGGCGAGATAAGAATCGGAAGAAGACGTTTGAGACGGTTGGCTATGACTTTGGAGATAATTTTGTAGATGACATTGCAAAGGGCAATAGGTCGGTACTTCTCAGGGGTGCTGGGATGATCTTCTTTCGGGACAAGAGCAATAAAAGTAGCATTGAGAGAGGGGAGAAGCCAAGGGGTACTCTTGATTCTTCAACCAGTTGCCAGACTTCTATTTTTATAAGATCCCAGAAGTGATGGAAGAAGTTGGCGGTGAAGCCGTCAGGAACAGGAGCTTTATCATCCTTGGATTGAGTCACTGCAAGTTCAACCTCCTGAAGGGACACTGGGCGCATCAGCATTTGATTGTGCTCGGTCGTCACCAGTTTTGGAATTAGTTGCGTGATCTCGTCAATGGCAGGTTGCCTATCTATGGGAGGTTCCTGCTGTATACCTTTGAAGTGATCCAGAAGCACCTTCTCAATGTCCTCCTGTTGCTCAACCAGTTCTCCTTGTTGATTGGTGATACGATTAATGCCATTTTGCATTCTTCTTTGGATTGTGGATCTGTGGAAAAACTTTGTATTTCTTTCTCCTTCTTTTAGCCAACGAATTCTTGACTTCTGTCTCCAAAGAATCTCCTCTTGTTTATGTCTTTCATCCAACTGCTTCTGAAGTTCCTGTTCTTTGGCGGCAAGAGATTCTGTTCGGCCTTCTGTGATAATTTTTTGTTGCAACTCTTACCATTTGTTGCTCGAGGGCCTTTTCCTCCTGAAAGATATTTCCATAAACAGAGTGGTTCCAATTTTTGATGTGGAGCTTAGGGAACTTGAGCTTTTGCTGAAACTGATACATTTTCGAACCTTTTGGCGGTACGAATTGCTTCCAAGTAGAGTGGACCATTGCTTTAAAAGAAGGGTGAGTAAGCCAGAAGGCCTCGAATTTGAATGGTCTTTTTAGGTGGGTGCCAATGCTCTGCCACTGAAGCATTATAGGCCAGTGATCCGAACCTGCTGTGGGAAGTATGGAAGCCGAGATGTCCCCACCAACATGGATTGCATTGTCTGAGAGGAGAAATCGGTCCAATTTTGAAGCGATCTGCCGCCCTCCTGTCTGCTTGTTATTCCATGTATAGATGCCATTTGAGAAAGGAATGTCAATGAGCCAACTATTATTGATAAAGTCCTTGAAATGTGAGCATTCCGGTTCTAATCTGGGTCTACCTCCTGCTTCCAACTTGGTTATCATGTTGAAATCCCCTCCTAGAATCCATAGGGGATGCGTTCTGTTGGAATTTAGAGCCTGCATGGTATTCAGAAGCGCAACTTTGCTTGCCAGATCCTGAGGGAAATAGACATTTGATAAATGCCCATATATATTGGTGCCGATTGGATGAAAAGTGGCCTGGATGAGATTATGGGCTGCATGAAAGTCGGAAAGTATTATTGCTTGTGTATCCCAAGCAATGGCGAGTCCTCCGGAGAAGCCCGAGGCATCCACTGCTACTGATTGACAACTAGGCCAAGCTTTGGATAAGATTGCTCCTAGTGCTTCACTTTTGCATTTGGTTTCTTGAAGAAAGAGGATTTGTGGTCTTTCTTTCTGAATCATGTTTTTGATCATTCTGTGTTTACTGGGGCTGTTGAGCCCTCTGACATTCCATGAGACGAGCTTCATGGTGTACTATTTGCAAGTGGTTTGAAAAACCTGGTTAACTTGGGGTATCGACCCGAATCCATCAACATTTCCCCTATTGTGATGGTTCGCTGCCAATCTGGCTTTCGGCCTCTTTTCTTGGACTCCTTTGTGACTTTCAAATTGTCCCAGTGGCTATCCGGTTGAATGCCCAGCGTTTTTTGCTGCTGAACCTTGCTTAGGACAACTTCTAGAGTGTCAATTTGCCGGGGGTTGATTTTATCATATTCCTTTCTTCTGCAGGCATTCTCAAGTCCTAGAAGATCAAGTTCCCCTAGGTCAAGACTGTCAGCGTCCTCCTCCATGAGACTTAACTGGGAGCCTTCTGAAATGTCTTTGAGGACTGGAGTAGGGCGGGATTTGGGGTCATCGATCTCCATAATGATGGGATTCCAAGTTAACTGCTTCGAGGCTTCTGAGGAGAGGACCGCAGATGGCTGTTGATTCTGCTGCTCATTTTGGGTCGGCAAGGGGTTGGAAGGCTCAGAGAGGCTCGAGGGTTCAGAGGGTTTGAGAGAGGGGTCAGGGGTATTGAGATGGTCTTCAGGAGAAGGGCCAGAGTTGGAAAGAACGACAAAGCTGTTACTAGTAGACGGGGCATTGGCAGAGAGATTAGGTTTTTTCCCAGCGGAGGAGGGTTTTTTGTTGTGCCTTCTTCTGGAGGCCACTTTGGTGAAACCATCTGATTCCGCCTTATCTCCAGCTTCTTTTTCTAGAGCTTGTGTATTGAGCGGGCAATTTCGTTACAGGTGTCCATGAGCATGGCATCTGCGACATCTAAATGGGACATGTTCATAATCCAAGGGTTGGATCCATTCGAAATCATCATGGAATAAACTTACCGCATCCGACAGCGCTTTGTCCAGTTGCATGAAGACGCAGATTCTTGCTTATGAAGTGTATCTTCTGAGTTTGGTCTCCTCTTCTATCTTGATAAACTCCCTAAGTCCTTTGCCAATCTCCTGGAGTAAGTCTTCGTCCCAGTATTCTAGCGGAAGCGAGTATAAACGGATCCAGACAGGAGCCCAGTTAAAATTTTCCTTGTCTGGGTTGAATCTTTCTACCCAGTTTCTGAGATATAGCCCAGCTGAGTTAAAAAAATAGGGCCCTCCATCCATGACCGAGTTTCTGTCCTCAATACAGTTGAAAATTGCTGTGAAAAAGCCTTACGGTCCAAGCTGGAGGGTTACATGACCCTTAGGCTTCCATTTGGAGGCCATCCATCCCTGCAATGCCTTTTCAGTAGGCCATAGGCCAATAAACTTCCCGATGAGAGCATGGTCCCTCATATATTGGATTCTGGCGTTTATGCGATGGCTAGGCAAATCGATTTTGGGTCTTTCTGATGCAACGGGCTTGCATGTTGAGGAGGTGGCGACTGCTGCGTCCACCCGTTTCTCTGAGGTCGGTTCCTGCGTGGCCTCATTTTCCTGTCCTTTGTCGTTTGCTAAATGAACGTGGTTAGAGTTTGCTGTAGATGCGTCCTTGTCCGTGAGGGGGACGCTAACGCCCAGATTGGCATGGTGAGATCGGACCCTGGCCTTGTTTGAAAACTGATGAGTCTGAAATCAATGCCAGTGGATTAGGGTTTAATGAGGCATGGGCGAGTGCAAACCCTAGCATGACAACTATTCAACCTGCGGACCACCTAACCCAATTCTACAATACTTTGGCGAGATCAACAAAATTTTGTATATTGAAAGAGATAGTTGCAGCTTATTTTAAGGAGAAAATCCATTTAATTTATGACCAAACTATATAATATCCCTACCATTCTTCTTAGCGAAGGAATTTCTCATGTGGTGAAAGAACATTACAACTCTTCAAGCAAACCTCAGCTTTGAAAAAGAGAAACACATCACCAAATGAAGGGGTCCATTCATGAATGGGAATGGAAAGTTTACCAAGAATTTTCACCTTTAGTCAAGTATCGACACAAAATTTAGCTATATATATTGCAACCTTATCATCAGCTTTGTCCCATTTCTTATGTTCCAACGTACTTATAAGGAAATCACGCCTCTTACATTCTCACAAGTGAAATCCTCGCAAAGTAAGGCTATTTCTTGTACAATCTGGAAAGTTATATTCCTTGTCTAGAAAGATTGTTGACTCTGGCTTGATCTTTCTTCTAGCTTCACTAACATTGTAACATCATCTCTTTAGATACTGTTTGAGTGAAACCTTGGGGAAATTCTCATGGGAATTAATAGTAAAACTTTGTGTCAAAGCTAGGGTTTCACAAAAGGAAGATAACAAGGAAGATAATTTTTTGTATGGGAGTGAGCTCAGAGGAGAGAATAAAGCTCCAACATATAATAAGGATTTGGAAGGTCGGTTCAACATATAACTGTCTCCAAGAATAACTAGACCCAAATTCCTACCTTCAATGGTAGTGGTATTCACACAAAGTTTCTACATTCTATTTTATGCCACCCGTAGCACGTCCATATCCACCTCAAAAAGGAACACTCGTAGAAATTCCTGCATGCACCAACAAATAATATTATTTATCTACACCAGAAAAATGGACAAAAATATCCCTCCACCATCTCTGGGCTTCTAAGGAAGCACCCTGCAATCTCTTTGGTCACATAATTATCACCTTCGGCCCAAAAATTTTCTACAACAGAGTTGAAGTATTGAAAACGATATAAGTCACACCCCATTCATCGCATAGAGAATATGCTCCACAACTCAACGTTTCATTCAACGCATGGAATGAACTTCGACCTTGACTGAATGATCATTCCTCGATATGAAGAATGATGTTGGAAATTGGGAATAAAACACACATCAAAAGGATGTGTTTCCCCTGAAAACACAAAGAATGCAATTATATGCGGAAATAAAATTACACAGTCAGACAGACCCCACGAAACACAAGACATGAAATATTTTTAATTTATTCAACTCTTCTCTATTCATTCATCTCTCCTCACCAAAAAAATATGAGATTACATTTATTTAATACAAAATTGGTCAAATCCTAAAGATTTAATGTGATTCAATGCAAGACAAGATTGTTAACAACAAAAACATCCTTCTTCCTATTCTTCTGTTTTTACATGAAAACGCGTACATAACACAAACTGGTGGACCTAAAATATTATGGGTTCCGCTTGAAAAAACACATCGCATCCATGCCCTCCATACCAAATTTCATACCGGCGATTATAACTTTTAACTTGGGTTCTTACGGGAAAACTTAAATCTTTTAGATTGCGATGTGTGATGGCACAATGACATTGCAACTTAAAATGTTTAACTTATGGGCGCTACCCTCCTAAGCTTACGAGCACTTATATGCGCTATCGTCCCGAGCTTTCCACATGCGATTTGTGATCGCATCGCAACATAAATAAAACAACTTTTGGGCATATAAATAGGTAAGTCATAAACTTTGTGAAGTGCGAACTTGCGGGTAGTAAAAAAAGTTAAATCATAAAAGCTGCGAAGTGCAAACACACTTAAAAAGGTAAATGGAAAAACTTGCGAACTACAGGCTACTACGTGGTAAATAGCGATAAGTGAAAAATAGCTGAAGGTAATAAATAAGGCAATAATGAATGTTTGTATGGGTTTTCATATGTCGTAAGGTATGGTGGGTCTCGTCGATATAACATCGGCAGAAATATAACATTCGGTGAAAGGCTTAAGGGTAAACAAAAAAACTTGCGAGTTGCAAACTGCGAGCAACAGTAAGTCAATGGCGGTGGTTTAAGAAATTAAATGCAGACATGGGCTTAGGTAGTCTATTTGATTTTGTGTGAAACACCTCCAGATTTGAGACTCCTCGGCTTTTCCTTCCCCACACAAAAATTCGATTGAGGTGTGGGCTACTACAACTATTTATTCATGGCTGTGGTTGGAAGTATTTCCAACACTCCCCCTTAATAACAACTGTCCCCATCAATCATTCCCAGACATTGTCTGAGATAAACAAAACTTTTCTATCCCAATCACTTTGTGAGAATATCTGAAAACTGTTCCTCTCATCTACATGCTGCAAAACAATTTCACCATTGTTAACTAATTCCTTTATGAAATTGTATTTAGCATCAATATGATTTTTTCTCTAGTGGAAAACATAATTCTTTGACAATGTAATTGCTGAGATGTTATCACAGAAAATGTGGTTCCTTGTCTTGTTCATGACATAAATCCCTCAGCATCCTTCTCATCCAAAATTCTTGACATGCTTTTACTGTTGCTGCTACATATTTAGCTTCTTTTGTTGACAATGAAACTATTGGTTGCTTCTTGGAAGCGCATGAAATGGCTCCCAATCCCAAATTAAAAACATACCCTGATGTGCTCTTTCTGTCATCAACACTTCCAGCCCAATCACTTTCATTGTAGCTAATCAAAACAAAATCACCATTTTTGGAGTATAGAACACTATACTTCTTTGTTCCATTTACATACCTCAATATTCTCTTGGCTGCTTGCTAATGTGTCTCCTTGGGTGTCTCCACGAATCGAGATATCAACCATACTGCATACATTATATCAAGCTTGCACTCAAATACATTAGACTGCCAACCATGCTTTTGTACAATGTTGGATTGACATTCTTGCTGCAATATTCCTTGCTCAATTTCAACCCCATGACAATTGGAGTTGATGATGGCTTGTTTTTCTGCATATTGAACCTCTTTAAAACTTCTGCAACATACTTTTCTTGGCAGCTAAAAATTCCCTTTTATGTTTGCTTTACTTCTATGCCCAATAAGTATCTTAACAGACCTAAGTCAGTCATTTCCAACTCACTTTTCATGAATGATTTTAAATTAGAAATGGGAGAGACATCATTTCTTGTAACAATTAAATCATCTATATACAAAAAAACAATAATAATTTTCCCATCATTTTCTTTGATGTAGAGTGTGGGTTCACCATCACACCTGTCGAACCCATTGTTCATCAGGTAATCATCAATCCTGCTGTAGCATGCTCGTGGTTCTTGCTTCAGCCCATAAACAACTTTCTTCAACTTACACACCTTGTGTTCTTGGCCTTCTATCTCATAGCCAAGAGGTTGTTCAACATAAACCTCCTCTTTCAGCACTCCATTCAAGAATGTTGACTTCACATCCATTTGATAAAATTTCCATTTTTGTTGTGATGCTATAGACAACACTGTCCAGCACACTGTCTCCATCCTTACAACTGGTGCAAAGGTTTCCTCATAGTCTCTTCCTTACTGCTTCTTGTAGCCTTTGACAACTAGCCTTTCTTTATACCTTTCTATCTTGGCTTCAATGTTGCTTTTGGTCTTATAGACCCTTTTCATTCCTTGTGGGAGGTCCACTAACTCCCATGTGTCATTCTTTTCTATTGCTAATATTCATTCATTCATTGCTTCAACCCATTTTTCTTCTTTGACTGCATCTTCAAAATGGATTGGGTCATCAACATGAAAAAATAATGAAAATAAAGAAATCATAACAACATTATTATCAACTTCTTCTTTCTTATAAATTTCACTTAAATTTTTGAACCCTGGTCTTCTTGTATTTGTTGAAGATGTGCTTGGAGTTTCATTTCAACTCGAGGGAGTTACTGATACATGTGGTGTTCTTGGAGAAGAAGTTCCTTGGTTTATCATGTTGTTCTATTTCTTGCTTGTTGTGTTCTCTATTGAGGTTATGTAGGTGGAGGAGATAGATGTGTGTCCTCTTTGTTTTCATGTGAGATAGATGTCTTCACATTGACTGTCTTCTCTAAACTTCTATCCCAAGCTTCTTCTTCTATGAACTGAACATCTCTTCTGATTATTACTTTCGTGGTTGATGGATTATAGAGCTTGTAAGCCTTGGATTCTTCACTGTATCCAAGAAATATACACTTCTCCCCTTTGTTGTCCAACTTCTTCCTTAACTGATCCGGGGCATGTGCATATGCCACACAGCCAAACACTCTCATGTGAGTCACAAACTGCTTTGTTCCACTCCATGATTCTTCTGGAACTCTATTCATAACACTTTTGGTTGGACATAAATTTAAGACATATGCTGCAAAATTGATAACTTCTACCCAATAATCTTTTGGCAAATGATTTTCCTTCAACATACTTCTTACCATGTCCATGATGGTCCTATTATTTCTTTCTGCTTGACCATTTCACTGATGTGTATACCTTGTGGTAAACTGATTGTGTATTCCATATTCCCTACAGAAACGTAGGAAGTCTTTGGAGATATATTCTCCACCTCTGTCAGTTCTCAACACTTTTATTTCGTGTCCACTTTGCTTCTCTAAAAGAGGTTTGTAGTGGTAGAACTATTCAAACACTTTAGTTTTAGATTTTAGAAAATAGACCCATGTATTCCTTGTGTAATAATCTATAAATGTCAACATATAATGACTGCCAGCTAATGATGACATTTGCATTGGTCCACATATATCTTAGTGGACGTTCTCCAAAGGTGCCTTTACCCTTATACTCTTTCCTACTGGAAATGATTCTTTGTGTTGTTTTCCCAAGATGCAGCCTTCACATAGGTTTTCTGGTTTCTCTATGAGTGGTAATCCATTTACCATGGATTTTATATGGAACAATTTCAAACCTCCAAAATTTGGATGTCCAAATCTCAAGTGCCATAACCAATTCTCATCTTTAACCTCTTCTTGAAAGACTTCTTTTGTGACAACTGCTACAACACCTCCTTCCTTCAATTTTGATCTGATTTTTAGGGGAAACATCCTATTTCTTGTCGTATGCACTTTTTCAATGAGCTATCTACTTGGAGGTATATCCATGATTGTGCACACATCATTAAAAAAAAACACATTGTAGCCCTTTTGCACAAGCTGTCCAATGCTTAGAAGGTTGCATTTCAGGCTAGGGATATAATAAACATCTGGAATGAACTTCTCCTCTCCCTTCTTTATCAGTATGTTTACTCTTCCTTTCCCCATGACAGAGACTTTGCTATGAGTCCCCATTGTTACTTCATATTTTACACTTTCATCTAGATTGGAAAACATTAATATGTTTCTAGTCATATGGATACTACACCCTAAATCTAAGAACCATCAATCTTATTGTTTTTCTTTTGCTACAATACAAGCTAAAAGCATGTTCCCATGGTTCTGATTTTCTTTTGTGAAATTTACACTAGATTTACTCCCATGTCATTTTTCTTCTTTCTACATTCATTTGAATAATGGCCATACTTTTTACAATAATGAGATTTGACATAATATTTATCATACCTATGTCCTTATGCTTGATTTTGGCTTTAGCCTTAGCTTGGATTTTGATTCCTACCCCTTCCACTTGTGCTTGAAGGGCTGCTTCTTCCACCTTTGTGTGGGCTTCTTCCTCTTCCTAGGTAGTTTGAACTTCCTCGACCTCTACCTTGACCAAAAGACATATGTGTCTTGAATGCATGCTCCAATGAGGAGTTTTTTTATCTGTTCAGTCTGTGCTCATGAGACATCGGTGATGCATGAAGCTCATCCAATGAAAACATTGAGAGATCCTTTTTCTCTTCTATGGCCACTACTATGCCATCAAACCTTGATGGTAGACTTCTTAGGACTTTCTCAACTATCCTCGTTTATTCAAGTGTATCATCATGAGACCTAATTTGAGTAACCAACCCAATCACATGTGTAAAGAATGAGTCTATATTATCAGACTCTTTCCTACAAAGAGTTTCAAAATATTTTCTCAGCATTTGAATTTTTGTTGTCTTCACCTTTGCCATGCCTTGATAGGTTGTCTAGAGGGTATCCCATGCCTCCTTGGAATCTATTGTTGTTGCAATCCTTGGGAAAATACTCTCATGTACTTCTTGGAAAATATAGAAGAGGACTTTGGAGTCCTTATCCTTACTATCCCTCAAAAGATCTCTTTATACTTGTGTCAAAGCATTATATGTTGTTGCATTTGTTGGTTCTTGGAAACTATTTTCCACCAGGTCCCAAATATCTTGTGAAGAAAATTAGGCCTTCATTATAATGGCCTAATAATCATAATTACTCCCATTGAACTATGGTAGTTGGGGATTAGTCAGGCTTGTGCCTACTGCCGTTATCTTGAATGTGTAAATAAAACCTTCTTACTTCTAGAGAATCAACTTCTCAAACAACCTTTCAGCTTCTTCAGTAAGGAACACTTTGTTTCACTGAGAGCCTAAACCTGCTCTAATACCGTGTTGAAAATTGGGAATAAAACACACATCAGAGCGATGTGTTTCCCTCAACAACAGAGAGAATGCAATTATATGCAGAAATAAAATTAAAAAGACAGACAGATAGCGAGAAACACGGGAGAGGAACTCTTTTTTAATTTATTCAACTCTTCTCTATTCATTCATCTCTCCTCACTAAAAACATATGAGATTACATTGATTTAACAAAAAATTAGTCAGAGTCTGAGGATTGAATGTGATTATATGCAAGACGAGACTGTTAATCAAAAAAACGTCGTCCTTCTACCTATTCTTCTATAATTACATGAAAACGTGTATATAACACAAATTGGCGGACCTTAAATATTATGGGTTCTTCTTTCAAAATGACATTGTGTCCATGCCATTGTAGGAATTTACAGGGTAATTTTCATAGATCAAGAACCAGAGGTCACCACTCACAAACAGATCATAAATCACTACACCAATATAATCACATGGTTAAAACCCTCAAAGAGGGAAACAATCCATGCCCTAAGACAACGTGACCACTTCAGGGAATTTATTAATATAAAAAGAAAAGTTACATATG
Organism: Pinus albicaulis; assembly: GCA_034641835.2. Lineage (NCBI taxonomy): Eukaryota > Viridiplantae > Streptophyta > Pinopsida > Pinales > Pinaceae > Pinus > Pinus albicaulis. The sequence goes on along the minus strand of CM076578.1, from coordinate 1,862,181,246 downwards.
TTTCTCTCATAAACGGTTACCGGACAAATGACCCTCCATGCTCTTTAAATAGAGATCATGTACCAATCAGATGTTAAGCCACGGATCAAGTGTCGTTAATACCAAGGTGAGAGATAACTGTCGGATCAATACAAATCGTGACCGTCATATTATAAGTTACAAATGTACATGGTAAAGAAAGACACTTTACCTAACTCTACACTAGAATAAGTTATTCTTAACTATTTCCTATGTTTCAGAATATCCTAACATCCCCCCTTAAGAACAACTTGGGATAGGATTGAAGGATTTACAAAGGTGACACAAAAGGAGCCTATTTCCTCTGTGTCGAAATATCCTAACATCCCCCCTTAAGAACAAATTGGGATAGGATTGAAGGATTTACAAAAGTGACACAATAGGAGAAGGAAGGAGGCATCAGAGCCTATCCCCCCCTTAATGACAACTTTCCTGAAATCCAAGAATGGATCGAAGTTTGGTAAACTTCAATTCTATGAGAGCCTTTGTAAAGATATCAGCTACCTGATCATTGGTTGGACAATACTACACTTCAAGAACAGGATCATGAATGAGCTTTATGATGAAGTGTATGTGGAGCTCAATCTGTTTCATACGCTGATGCTAAACTGGATCTTTACATAGCTGCATGGTGCTCTGATTATCACACCAAAGTGTAGATGGATGCTTTTGATGAAGACCAAATTCAGACAGGATCTCACGAAGCCACATGGCTTCCTTGTTGGCTTCAACTGCAGCACGATACTCTACTTCTGCTGAAGAAAGGGAGATGGAACTTTGTTTATTACAAGACCAAGTAATAGGTCCTGAACCAAGAGTGAATACATATCTTCCAGTGTACTTCCGATCATCAGGGTCACCAGCTCAATCAGAATCAGTGAAACCAATCAATATGAGAGATGATCCTGCACTAGAATGAATCCCGAACTGAACTATACCTTGAATATATTGAATTATTCTTTTAGCTTCTTTCTGATGACTTTCATGAGGTTGGTGCATAAACCAAGCGACAAGACCAACAACAAAGGAAAGGTCGGGATGGGTATGGGTTAGATACAAAATTTTACCAACAAGTTGACGGTATAAGGTAGCATAAACTTTAGGGGTAGTACAGTTGACTAAAATCTTGACTCTAGACTGAAAGGGAGAAGGGGCAGGCTTGTAGTCCTCCATGTGAAAGTGGTGTAGAAGATCACAGGCATACTTGGACTGTGAGAGGGCAATGCCTTCCTTGGATTGCAAGACTTGAAGACCAAGGAAATAATGCAAGTGTCCTAAGTCTGTCATTTCAAACTTATTTTTGAGGCTAGACTTCACATGGTTTATATGGTTTGGATCACTACCAGTAAGGATAATATCATCAACATAAAGAAAATGGATGGTGAAGGAATTACCCACTTTATTGGTGTAGACAATGTTGTCAGAATGACACCTAGAAAAGCCATTATCTAATAGAAATCTATCCATTTTGGAATACGAAGCCCAAGAAGCTTGTTTGAGACCATCGAGAGATTTCCTAAGGTAAAAAACAAGGCTGGAGTCCTTTTGGATAAATCCAGGGGGTTGTTCCATGTAGATTTCTTCATTCAAATCTCCATGTAAGAAGGTGGATTTAACGTCCATCTGATGGAATTCCCATTTAAAGGAGGCAACAAGGGAAAGAACAAGGTGGATAGAATTCATTTTGGCAACAGGGGAGAAGGTTTCAATGCCTTCAACCTGCAAAAAACCTCTAGCGACAAGACGAGCTTTATTTCTATCAACTTTTCCATTGGGTCCAAACTTTGTTTTGTAAACCCGTATGCATCTGACAAGTTTTCTTCCTTTTGGAAGAGGAACAAGATCCGAAGTATTGTTTTCCAATAAGGAACAATACTCTTCATTCATATCTTCATCCCAATCTGGATGAATGGAGGCTTCTTCAAAGGAATCTGGATCAATTTTTTCTTGGAACTTGAGCCAATAAGAAAGAATCTCTTTCGAACAAAGAACGTGTACGTTGTCGATCGGCAGGGTCACCTGCAAGAGAAACTACTACATCCCGAGTAGAGTGGACCCATCTTGGAAATGGTGGAGTATAAGGAACAATTTCATGAGCTGGAGGAGGATTTTCATCCTCACTATCATCATATGAACTAGAAGGAATGCTATTAAAAATAGAAGAGAGAGAGAGAGGTGGGACATATGCTGAATCAGGCTCTCAGGCCAAAGGTGGCACACCCACTAAACTAGGCTCGCAGGCCGATATATTTTCATCAAACTTTACATCTCTTCTAATGATTATATTTTTGGATTTTGGTTGAAGAAGTCTATATCCTTTGACATCTTTAGAATATCCAACAAAAATACATTTTTCACTCTTAGGTTCTAAGGCTTTATGTTTCGCATCTGGAATATGGGCCCAAGCATCACTTCCAAAAACATGAAAGTGACTTGCATCTGGTTTGATTGAGCTCCAAGCTTCTTCTATAGTTATATTCTTTAAAACCTTATTAGGAGTGCGATTTACTATGTAATTTGCACAGTTAATGGCTTCTGCCCAAAAATTGAGACCAAGTCTTGTAGATTGAAGCATACAATTAGCCATTTCTTTTAAGGTGCGATTCTTCCATTCAGCTACACCATTTTTTTCTGGAGTATATGGAACAGTATGTTGCAATTGAATGCCATGCTAAGTGCATAAGTTGATAAATTTGTTGTTAATATATTCTCCCCCATTGTCTGATCTTAACTTAAGGATTTGATGTCTAGATTGTTTCTCAACAAAGGTCTAGAAGGCCAAGAACATGTTAAAAACTTCACTCTTGAGTTTTCAGAAATATACCCAAGTGCGTCTGGAAAAATCACCAATGAAATTTAAGAAGTACTTGCAACCAGAGAAAGAAACAATAGGAAGAGGACCACATAAATCACTGTGCATAAGATGTAAAGGGGCTAAAGCATGCCAAGAGGCACATTTGTCAAAAATATCTCGATGATGTTTTTCGAGTATACATCCGAAGCAAACACCATCTTAGCAAGATACCATAGGAAGGCCCGTCACCATATTTTCCTTACATAGATTTTGAAGAGAGCGATAGTTTAAGTGACCAAATCGCTCATGCCAAAGTTTGCTCACATCATCATTATGAGCAACAAAAACCAAGGGAAGAGATGGTGACCCAATGTTTTCAAACTTATACAACCTTGTGGAATCATCAGCAATGGGAGTAGCTAAAATATGTTTAGGATATTGGAGGTCCTTGATTACAACATCATGAGGTGATAATTCTACTATTTTCCCTTCACCTAAATGAGTTATCTGATAAAGAGATAGAAGGTTGCATGACAAGGTAGGAACAAATAGTACATCATTAAATTTAGCATTATCTAGATGAATGGTTCCAGATCCTACAACACTAAGAGATCTATCATCACCAACATAAATATGTTTGGTGTTACAATAATTTAAAGAAGAAAACATGGATTTATTTTTAGCCATGTGGTAAGAAGCTCCAGAATCAATGAGCCACTCATGAGAAAGAGAAGAGGAAGATACATTTAATGCATAGCCAGATCTTGATGCTTGACAACCACAATCAGAAAGTGCCATGCCTGAAGATGAAGGTGAAGAGTGCTCCAAATTGATGTTGTGCTTCTTCATTGCTGCTTCTAAGGCTTCCATATTCTTAAAACATTTGGACTCTATATGGCCATCTAGATTGCAAAATTTGCAATGTCTATCTGCCTTCTTCCCTTTGTTTTGATTTTCCTTATTATTTTGGTGATTTGATTTTTCAGTTTGCGGATTAAATCGCTTAGGGCCCTTTTTTGGTTTAGGACCATATTTTCTAGGATACTGCTTCTTGGTATTATTTTGATATGGTTGTTGTTGGGCTGCTAAGGCTTTCTTAGAAGCATTTCCAACAGTGATAAGACCAAGGTGTAAAATTTTTTCTTGTTCTCTTATTAAAGAATCACAAAAGGCATCAAAAGAGGGATTCTTGTAGGTGGTTCCTGAAGAAATGATGGCTTCTCTAGTGGAATGGAAGGCGGAAACAAATACAGAATATGCAGGACCAAGCTTAGCAATAATGCAATATATGAGGCTAGCATCTTCCCTTTTGACCTTACACCCTTCTAAAATAAGTCTAAGGGTCTTGAATTTGGACAAAGAGTCTTCAATAGAGGAGAAATTATTAGGGTCCAAAGTAAGCAACTCATTTTCAAGCTTATGGGCCCTGATTTGATTTTGAATGCCAAAAACATTATTTAGCTTTTCTAGGGCTTTATCAGGGGTGTTAATGTCAAGTATGTGAAATCGAAGATATTGAGTAATGGACATTCCTATTAATGCTCGTGCTTGATCTTGTTTATTTTTCCATTTAGGAACTTTATCATCATTAGAAGGTTTAGTTTCTTGACTTGTGGCTATTCTATAAAGCCCTTTACTTCTAATTATATCTACAATGTGAGGTAGCCATTGGAAATAATTGGTGCTGTTAAGAATAACCGGGCATGCACTTTTCTTTTCTTTTTTTAAATGAAGATGAGAAAAGCTGAAAATAACTTCTCCAATGGAAATATCTCGAAAAATTAAGCCGTTTAAAAAAAAAGCGGCTCGAAAAATGGCTTCCGGATGAATAATTTATGCCTTTTGAAAAATATGAGTTATAGATGCCGAATAGTTGTAGGAACGCGATGAAGTGCAGCTTTAAAAAAAAAAAAAAATCCACCCCTTTGAACAAAAAACTTTTTACAAAAGAAGCTTGAGAAGGAGACTTGAACCGAAGACCTCTATTCTCATAAACTAACCCCTCACCAAGTGAGATAGTAAAAGGATCATGTTATTTTAAAAAGGAGGAAGGGGGGATTATTATTATTATTATTATTATTATTATTATTATTATTATTATTATTATTATTATTATTATTATTATTATTATTATTATTATTATTATTATTATTCTTATTCTTCTTCTTCTTCTGCTTCTTCTTCTTCTTCTTCTTCTTCTTCTTCTTCGGTGTGTGTGCCTTTTCCTGCACAAAAAAACACAAAAACGAGAAAAAAAAAACAAAATGCAAAGCCTTACAGCAGAATATTAGATTCTTGGTTAGCCTTACCGGAAACTATCACGTTTTTCACTATTTCTGATTTCCCAAGATCACACAAAGACGCGGGGAAAGACCATACGTAGCAAAAAAAAAAAACCCCTTTTCCTGTTTCTGAGTTGTCGAGATCGCATAGAGCGCACAACAAAGAGCATACGGTATAGATCTGGCAAATAAATAAAACCTTAATAAAAAAATAAAAAAACCAAAATAAGCAGAACTATTAAAAAATATAACTGCAAAATAGATGTTTTATACCTCTATATCTAAACTGACATAACTTGGGCAGTCGGAAAACTTTTCACATGAAACGAAAGGTGTTCCTCACTATAACACATGCTCCGAACACAACCGATCAGTTCTCCAAGCCCAAAAATGTTCATAAATAGTAGATCTATAAAATAGCATTCACATGCAGTCAAATCCGCTTCAGATGTTTATCAACATCATACACAGCCCTCAAAATAGCTCTGATACCATGTAGGAATTTACAGGGTAAGTTCTGTAGATCAAGAACCAAAGGTCACTGCTCAAAAAAAGATCACAAATCAGTATACTAGTATAATCATGTGGTTAAAACCCTCAAAGAGGGAAACAATCCATGCCCTGAGCCAACGCGGCCACTTCAGGGAATTTATTAATATAAAAAGAAAAGTTACATATGTTTCTCCCATAAACGGTTACCAAAAAAATGACCCTCCATGCTCTTTAAATATATATCATGGACTAATTGTGTGTTAAGCCATGGATCAAGTGATGTTAATACCGAGGTGAGACATAACCGTCAAATCACTACAAATTGTACCCATCGGATCACTACAAATTGTGACCGTCGGATTATAAGTTACAAATGTACATGGTAAATAAAGACACTTTACCTAACTCTACAGTAGACTAAGTTTTTCTTAACTATTTCCTATTTGTCAGAATATCCTAACATCCCTCCTTAAGAACAACTTGGGATAGGATTGAAGGATTTACAAAGCTGACACAAAAGGAGCCTATTTCCTTTGTGTCAAAATATACTAACATGCCCCCTTAAGAAAAAATTGGAATAGGATTGAAGGATTTACAAAAGTGACAAAATAGGAGAAGGAAGGAGGCATTAGAGCCTATTGGTAAAGTTATAATCGCCAGTATGCAATTTGCGATGGATGACTGTTAGGTTATTCCTATGTGTCGGAATATCCTAACAATCGTCCATTACAAATCGCATACTGGAGATTATAAATTTTAACTTGGGTGCTTATGGGGAAACTTAAATCCTTGCAATTGTGATGTGTGATGGCATGATCGCATCGCAACTTAAAATGTTTAACTTGTAGGTGCTACCCTCCTGATCTTGCGGGTGATTATATGTGTTATCCTCCTAAGCTTGCCACGTTCTATTTTCGATCGCATCGCAACATAAATAAAATAACTTGCGGGCGGATTAAAAGGTAAGTCATAAACTTTGCGAAGTTTGAACTTGCGGGCTATCAGAAAAGGTAAAGCATAAAATTTGTGAAGTGCGTGCGTGCTTAAAAAGGTAAATGGAAAAAGTTGCGAAGTGTGGGCTGCAACGCGGTAAATAGTGATAAGTGCAAAATGGCCGAAGGTAAGAGATAATGTGATAACGAAGGTTTGTATGAATTTTTCAAATGCGGTAATGTAAGGTGGGTCCTGCCAATATCACATCGGTGGAAATATAACATTCGGCGAAAGGCTTAAAGGTAAACTAAAAAACTTGCGGGCTCCAAACTGCGGGCAATAGTAAGTCAACGACACCAGTTTAAGAAATTAAACACATACATGGGCTCGGGTACTCTATTTTATTTTTCTTGAAATGCCTCCAGGTTTGAGACTCTGAAGCTTGTTGTTCCCTGCACAAAAATTCAATTGAGATGTGGGTTGCTGCCACTCTTTATTCATGGCAGTGATTGGGATTATTTCAAATAGGATATATGTTATAGAAACACTCAATGTGCTCTGGACGTGTTGCATATTCATCATGAGATTTGAGAATGTGCTCGTTTTTGTACTTGTAAATTACAAAACCATCAATAGAGTTCCTCCTCACATAATGCAACGAACAAAACATGGTGAGGGTAACACCAAAACGCATCAATTATAGAGATTCATTTTATAGAAAGGAAAGGAATAGACAAGTGAGATATAATTGATATACATCCATGTAGAGTATTCATACCATTGGAACAGATAATTATGATAAGCCAACAGTTTAAAATTATGATTCAAGACTAAGAATAGCTAGGAGAAATGAATCTATGAGGATTATGGTCAAACCTGAATGGAATGGCCTTTGATGAGGAGTAGTTGAAAAGACATAATGGAAGGAATATTCAAGTACCCACAAGAAATATAAACCATAGGAAGCTGATACTAGAACTATTTAAGGCACAATTCAAGCTAAATGGTGGATTTTAAAACCTGTGAACTTTTATCTTATGGAATTTGATTGTTATTCATGCCAAGCTACAATTATATGTATAGTAAAATAGGTTCGCAATCCAGCTATTGTCCTTTGAATCATGTTGCTTCTTAGGTGGCCCAAAAGGGTATATATTTCATATTGTGCTCATCTCCAAAACGAGTTGAAAACGTTCTCTAAATTTATGTCCATCGTGATGGGTGATAGAGGGCAACGTGTTCTTCAAAACATAACATCCATAAAGAAAAAGAGTTCAACTAGTTGGACTACCTGAGGCACCATTGTTATCCATTAGAAGATAACGTTCACAGATGGCCTTCAAAACCTACTGCATATAGGTAAAATATGGTCTAGACTCGTAGTATATGTTCTAAATTTCTTTGTGGATGAGAATCCAACTCATTGCTATTACACAAGGGTTCTATACACTCAAATTTATACCCAATTCATTGCTTTCATTGTAATCCCTTCCCAATAATTTTTAGTTGCATCATTGTACTCTTAATATCAGTAATGTTGCTAACATAGATTTTGATAAATATGGCAGAGAAGTCTGCAGTATGTGTTGCAGAGAGATAAGGGCACTTTCTCTGAGGCTTCTAGAAGCAATATCGGAGGGCCTGGGACTGGACGCGGACTTCCTAGACAAAGCACTAGGAAAGAATGAGCAACACATGGTTGTAAACTACTATCCGATGTGCCCCAATAATGATCTTACGTTCAGTTTACCAGCCCATTCTGATCCTAATGTCCTCACTCTTCTTCTTCAAGATGACGTGCCTTGACTACAAATGCTTACCAATGGAAACTGAATTGTTGTGAACTCCATTCCTAATTCTTTTGTTATCAACACCGATGATCAATTATAGGTTCCATATATCTACTTCGCTCTCTAAATAATTAATCCCCTCTTTTCATTTAATTTTTCATTTGTAGAATCCATAGTGTATGGAATTCAAAATAATCCATCATGGAATGAAATTATGTGTGTTCATGTTCTTAGAAACGAAAGTTACAGAAGCGCGTTGCATCGTTCTGTAGTAAGCTCTTCGAGAGCACGCATTTCAATTCTGACATTTTATTGCCCTTCCCCTAATGCAGTTATCGCTCCTGCAATGCTATTGACTGGCACGGAGTATCCTTCTATGTTTAGAAGGTTCACGTACGAGGAATATTACCAGGAGATTTTTTGGAAATATTGAACGAAATCAATCATAGAGGGATGCTCCCCCACAACCTACAGAATACAAATAAAATGTGGAATTAACAGTCAACAAATAGGCATCGTAAAATAAAGGAGGGGACTGAAACTTCTTTTCATTCCATCACTCTCTCTAAAACATATGGAAATTACATTGCTTATATCAAATGGACGAAGCCTGTAAAACATAATCTAATCAATGTTACTTCTATGCTGTGAACAGACGTTCAAAAAAATTCGTCCTTGGCTATCAAAAGACCCATTTCTGCATTTAATCAGCACGCGGGTTGTATTCTTCTTATACACAAAAAACACGTGAAGACGCGTTCAAACAAACAAACTAGTGGACTTCAAATATTATGCAATATGGTCATAGTCCACATCGCATCCACGTTGATCGATGATTTTAACTTTTAACTCATGGCGCTATCCATTAAACTTTGCTACATGCAACGAGCAATAGTGATGTGGCACATATCGCATCACGCTCAAAATAACTTAGCCTACGGGAAGTTTGGTGATAAAATTAAATCTTTGTGAATGCGATATGTGATAGAAATATTGCATTGCAAATCAAATACATATAATGCGGATCCGTAAAAAGATAAGTGGTAAAACTTGCGATGTGTGCTCTGCGAGAGGCTTAAAAGGTGGGTCCCGCCGATATCTCATTGGCGATAAAATAACATAAAATGCGGGTTTAAGACTTAAATGATAAGAATTTTGATGTGTGGGTGGCGGTAAAGGTTGGTACGTGTGGTGAACGAAAATCAAAGAGATTGTGGTGTTTTGCAAATGCGGTAAAGGTTCGGTGGGTCACGCTGATATCGCATCGATGGAGACTTAACTTATCAATGGAAAAGGTTTATGGGTAAATGCAAAATGTTGCGAAATGCGCTTGCGGGTAAAAATGTAAGCCAATTGCAATGGTTGAGAATAAACCCAAATTTAAAGGCTCGGGTACTCGGTTTGCTATGTTGCATGAAAACCCCTCCAGTTTCTGCAATCAAAAATTGATGAAGTGTGGGTTGTTGCCGCTTCTCATTCATGGTAGTGGTTGGGAGTAAAATTACAACACTCCCCCTTATTATTGTACCCTTGTAACCCTGATATTGTTATTATTGTGCCCTTAAATTATTATTGTTAGGTCGATTAGGATTACATTGTGGCCCTATGTACTCCTATATATAGAAAGGAGGTTTTGTAATTTGTATCATCCAAGAATTGTTCATTAATGTAATGTATTGGAGGTTTCCTCCTCGAAGTGGCTTATTTTGAAGGTGTTGATATCTCTTTTCTTCTATTTCTGGACTTGGTTTCACAACATTTGGTATTAGAGCTTTGCATTCTAGGGTTTCGGTGCTCCAAACAGGTCATCGTGGCATTTTAGCTAAAACTTTTTTTCTACGAAGGCTCAAAAGCTGAAATTTTTAGGGTGCGAAGCCAGGATCCTTAGGAACATCTTCGCATAATTTTAGATCTTCGTTTGTAATATTTTTGGAGATATGACCTACGGAAAGTAGGGATTTTTGCAGGCTCCTAAATTTCACTTAAACAGGTCATCACGGAATGTTTGCTATAAATTCTTCTCTATGAAGGTTCAGAAGCTGAAATATTTAGAGAGCAAAGCCAAAATCTTGAGGAACATCGTCGCAAAATTTTAGAGCTTGGTTCGCAATATTTTCGTAGATATGATCTATGGAATTTAGGTCTTTTTCAACCTCCCAAATTTCATCTGAAAGATCTTATCATGGGAAAACCTTCATAACTCTCTCTCTGAGCATCGGATTGGAATCATGTAAAACATGGTTGCAAGTAAATGGATTTTATTTTCTTCTCTATCAATTTCGAAGCCAAAGGAGGAAACAGTGACACGTGGCAAGCCGTACAAGTGCGATATACTGAACCAGTCCATTCTCTTTTCTTCTATTTCTAGAGCTGGTTTCACAACACCATCAATCATTCCCAGACATTTTATGAGATACTAAAAACTCTTCTGTGCTAATTCCTTTGTGAGGATATCAACAATCTGTTCCTCTATCCTGCAATGTTGCAAAACAATCTCACCATTGTTAACCAATTATCTTACAAAATGATATTTTGCATCAATATGATTTGTTATCTTATGGAAAACATAATTCTTTGACAATGCAATTGCTGAGATATTAGCACAATAGATTATGGTTCCCTTGTCTTTCTCATGACATAAATCTCTCAGCATCCTTCTCATCCAAACTGCTTGGGATGCTGCTACTGTTGTTGCAACATATTCCACTTCTGATGTTGATAAAGCAACTATTGGTTGCTTCTTAGAAGCCCATGAAATGGTTCCCTATCCAAAATGAAACACATACCGAGATGTGCTCATCCTATCATCTAAACTTCCAGCCCAATCACTATCAGTGTAACCAAATAATTGAAAATTATCAATTGAGGAGTATAGAACACCATACTCCTTCGTTCCATTTACATACCTCATAATTCTTTTGGCTTCTTGCAAATGTGTCTCCTTGTGTGTCTCCATCTGTAAATTAAACTTACAGCATACATAATATCAGGCCTAGCTGCACTCAAATACATGAGGGTGCCAACTACGCTCTTGTAAAATGTTGGATTGATATTTTTGCTACAATCTTCTTTGTTTAATTTTAACCCCATGACAGTTGGAGTTATTGTTTCTTTGTTGTGCTGCATGTTAAACCTATTCAAAACTTCTGCAACATATTTTTCTTGGGAAATAAACATTCCCTTTTCATTTTTCTTTACTTCTATGCCTGAGAAGTATCTCAATAAACCCAAATCAGTCATTTCAAATTCACTCTTCATGACTGCTTCAAAATTAGCAATGAGAGAAACTTCATTGCCAGTAAAGATTAAATCATCTACATATAAAACAAAGATAAGGATATTACCATCATTTTCTTTGATGTAGAGTGTGGGTTCACTATCACATTTTTCAAACCCGTTTTCTGTTAGGTAAGCATCTATCCTACTGTAGCATGGTCTTGGTGCTTGCTTCAACCCACAAAGAGCTTTCTTCAACTTGCACACTTTGTGCTCTTCGCCTTCAATATCATAGCCTGGTTATTGTTCAACATATACCTCGTCTTTCAACACTCCATTTAGTAACGCTGATTTCACATCCATTTGATAGACTTTCCACCTTTGTTGTGATGTTATGGACAACATTGTCCACATTGTCTCCACCCTTGTAATAGGTGCAAAGTTTTCTTCATAGTCTCTTCCTTGTTGCTGCTTGTAGCCTTTCACAACAAGTCTTACTTTTTACCTTTCAATATTACCTTCAACATTGCTCTTGGTCTTATAGAACCATTTTACTCCAATGACTTCTTTACCTTGTGGGAGGTCCACTAACTCCCATGTGTCATTCTTTTCAATTGCGCGAATCTCTTCATTCATTGCTTCAATTCATTTTTCTTCTTTTACTGCATCTTCAAAATGAATTGGGTCATCAACATGACAAAAAAAATAAAATAAAGAGTCCAAACAATTTTCATTATCAACTTCTTGCTAATAAAATTCTCTCAAATTTCTGAATCTTGGTCTTCTTGGTGTGCTTGGAGTTCGACTTGAACTCGAGGGGGTTTCTAATCCCCGTGGTGTACTTGGAGAAGCACTTCCTTGATTTATCAAGTCTGGTTTGTTTCCTCCTTGTGGTGTGCTCTGTTATGCTTGTGTAGGTGGAGGAGCCACCATGGAGGAATTATTTTATGATGTGCATTGCTCTTGCTCTTCATGAAACACACACATGTCTTCAGGTTCACTATTTTTTCTAATCTTCCATCCCAAGTTTCTTCTTCAATAAACTACACATCTCTGATGGTTATAAATTTCTTGGTGGATGAATTATAGATTTTTTATGCCTTGGAATCATCACTGTATCCAAAAAAGATACAATTCTCCCCTTGTTATCCTACTTCTTTCCTAGTTGATCTGGGACATGTGCAGAAGCCACAGATCCAAATACTTTCATGTGAGTGACAAACTACTTTTTTCCACTCCATGCTTCTTCCGGAACTCTGTTCATAATATCTTTGGTTGGGTATCTATTAAAAATATATGCTGCACAATTGATAGCTTTAGCCCAACACTCATTTGGAAAATGTTTTTCCTTCAACATACTTCTGACCATGTCCATGATGGTCCTATTCTTCCTTTCTGCAACACCGTTTTGTTGTGGTGTATATCTTGTGGTAAACTGCTTGTGTATGCCATTTTCCCTATGGAAACGTAGGAAATATTTTGATATATATTCTCCACCTGTGTGAGTTCTCAGCATTTTGATATAGTGCCCACTCTGCTTCTCAACAAGAGCTTTGGAGTGGTAGAATTGTTCAAACACTTCACTCTTCTATTTGAAGAAATACACCCATGTATTTTTGTTGTAATCATCTATGAATGTCAAAACATAATGGCTACTAGCTAAATATGGTATTTTCATTGGTCCACACAAATCACAATGGACAATCTCTAAGGATGCCTTTGGCCTTATACTCTTCCCTACTGGGAATGATTCTCTATGTTTTTTGACCAAGATGCAGTGTTCACATAGGCTGTCAGGTTTCTCAATGAGTGGTAATCCTTTTACCATCCATTTTATATGCAAGAGGTTCAAACCTCCAAAATTGAGATGTCTAAACCTCAAATTCCATAACCAATTCCCATCCTTCACTTCTTCTTGAAATACCTCTTGTGTGACTGCTGCTACCACACCTCCTTCCTTCAAGTTTGTTCTGAGCTTGAGAGGAAACATCCTATTCTTTGTCATATGCAGTTCTGCAATAACCCTTTTACTTGGAGGTATTTCCATGATTGTGCACACATCATTCTTAAAAAAACATTGTAGGCCTTATTCATGAGTTGTCCAATGCTTAGAAGGTTACATTTCAGGCCAGGTACATAATATACATCTGGCACAAATTTCTTTTCTCCCTTCCTTGTGAGTATTGATACTCTTCATTTTCCCTTGACAGAGACTCTACTATCAGTCCTTGTTATCACTTCAGATTTAACATTCTCATCCATATTGGCAAACACTGCTATGTTTCCAGTAATGTGGTTGCTACAACCTATGTCTAAGAACCATACATCACCTTGTTTTTCCTGTGCTACATTACATGTTAAACGCACATTACTTTGGTTCTTATCTTCTTTTGCAAAATTTCCATTTTTCCTATTATTCATGTCATTTTTTTCTTTCTAAATTCATCGGTATAATTCCCATAAGTTTTACAATAATGACATTGGACTTGGGATTTGTCATACCTTTTTCCTTGTGCTTGGTGTTGGCTTGAGCCTTCACTTTGATTCTGATTGTTGCCCATTCCACTTGTGCTTGCAGGGTTGTTTCTTCCACCTCTCTGTGGGCTTCTACCTTTTCCTCGGTAGTTTGATCTTCCTTGACCTCTACCTTTTCCAAAATACATCTGTGTCTTGAAAGCATGCTCTAATGAGGATTTCGTTGTTCTGTTCAGTCAATGTTCATGAGACATTATGGATGCATGAATTTCATCCACTGAAAATATTGAGAGGTCCTTTGTCTCCTCTATTTCCACTAATTTGGCATGAAATATTGAGGGTATACTTCTCAAGATTTTGTCCACTATCCTTTTTTCCTCAAGTGTCTCTCCATGAGACCTTATCTAGGTGACCAACCCAATCACATGTGTGAAGAATGAGTCTATGTTATGAGACTCTTTCATACAGAGAGTTTCAAAGTCTCTCCTCAGCATTTGTAGCTTTTTTCTCTTCACCTTCTCCATGCCTTGATAGGTTTTTTTGAGAATATACGATGCCTCCTTAGACCTTGTTTCTATTGTAATCCTTCGGAAAATACTCTTATGCACTACTTGAAAGAGGTAGAAGAGGGCTTTGGAGTCCTTATTTTTATTATCTCTCAACAAGTCTCTTTCCACTGTTGTCAAAGAAGCCAACGCTATTGTGTCTAATGGTTCTTGGAAACCTTGCTCCACTAGCTCCCATATATCTTGTGAAGCAAACAAGGCTCTCATTTTAATGGCCCAATAATCATAATTCATCCCATTCAACTGTGGTAGTTGGGGATTTCTCAGGTTGGTGCCTGATGCTGCCATTTTGACTATGTAAACAAACAATCAACATTGACTGCGTCAAACAAAAGCTTTCTCACTGCTGGAGAAATCCACTTCTTCAAATCAATCTTACAGCTTCTACAATGAAGAGTGAGCTCGTGCATCTTTCAACGAGAGCCTAGACCAGCTCCAATACCATGTTGGAAATATTGAACAAAATCAATCACAGAGAGATGCTCCCTGACAACATAGAGAATACAAATAAAATGTGGAATTAATAGTCAACACACAGGCAGCGTAAAATAAAGGAGAGGACTACAACTTCTTTTCATTCCATCAATATCTATAAAAAATATGGAAATTACATTGCTTACATCAAATAGTCGAAGCCTATAAACCTAATCTAATCAATGTTGCTTCAATGTTGTGAACTTACGTTCAACAACATTCATCCTTGGTCGTCAAAAGACCCATTTCTGCATCTAGTCAACACACAGGCCGTATTTTTCTTATATAAAAAAAACAAGCGAAGACGAGTTCAAACACACAAAATTACAGACTTCAAATCTTATCCAATATGGTCCTGGTCCACATCGCATCCGCACTGATCGATGATTTTAACTTTTAACTCATGGCGCTATCCATTAAACTTTGCGACATGTGATGAGAAATAGTGACATGGAACGTATTGCATCATGCTAAAAATAACTTAGCATGCAGGTTTTTTGGCGATAAACTTAAATCTTTGTGAATGTGATATGCGATAGCGATATCACATCACAACTCAAAGAACATAGCATGTGGCTACGGAAAAATGTAAGTGGTAAAACTTGCAATGTGCGCTATGTGGGTGGCTTAAAAGGTGGGTCCTACCGATATCGCATTAGCAGTAAAATAACATAACATGTGGGCTTAAGACTTATACGATAAGAATTGTGATGTGCGGGTAGCGGTAAAGGTTGTTAAGAACGGTGAATGAAAAGCAAAAGGATTGCAATGGTTTGCAAATGCAGTAAAATTTTGGTGGTTCCCGCCGATATCGCATTGATAGAGACTTAACTTATCAATGGAAAAGGCTTATGGATAAATGGTAAATGTTGCGAAAGGCACTTGTGGGAAAAAAGGTAAGTCAATTGTGGTGGTTGGGAATAAACGTAGAGTTAAAGGCTCGGGTACTCTATTTGTTGTGTTGCGTGAAAACACCTCTAGTTCTTGGATCTTCTGTTTTCCTTCTCTGCAATAAAAAATTGATGAAGTGTGGGCTGCTGCTACTTCTCATTCATGACAATGTTTGGGAATAAAATTCCAACAAGTTTTGGAGCAGAAAACTGCAAGGAAATACATGCTTACAGGTGTTCTCAGATCATTATGAAGAGTAGCCAGTACAGAACACGGATCAATGTCCTCTAGAGGTGAACTATGATAAACTGGAGCCTTCGAGTGATGAAGCAGACTTTGACTTTTTCTAGCCTACACCACCAAAGGAATATGTCTCACAAAACATGGGGCATTGATCTATGTATATTTTTTAGGGTTAAGAGGTCATGGTCGTCATGTAGGGTTAAGGCCATTTGCAAATGTTTTTCTATATTTCTTTTAATATAGAATTATGTGTGAAAACATAATGATGAAATTTTCTTCATGTCTTATTGGCTGATAGGCAATGATATGTCAACCTTAGGTGGGGAAACGTTGTTGAATTTTTATTTTTTAACTAATGTATGAACAGAATTAATTGTAAACTGAAGATCTTAAATATGCTTTGTTTTAGTGGATCATATACGACTGGGCTACATGGGAAGCTGTAGCATTGGTATTATTATTATATGGAAATTATTTGAAACTAAAAAAGTGGAGGTGTCGGGTGCTAATGTTAGTGCAACAAATAGACCGGAATATGCAACAAAGTGAAATATAGCGGAACATAAAGAGATTGAATTTAAGAGATTTAGAGAAATTATAAACTAACATAATATTAACGTAGATGAGGTGTTGGGTAGTTTTTAGGAATAATTGAAAATTTTTCATGTAGTCCTGGTCTATTAGAATATATTTTTTTAAATGTAAATATTTGTGAAAGTTTAATAGAAACTGAGCTAGTAGATAAACTCTTGAGGGGACGAATATAGAAAATCTATCTCAAGAAAGGAACATAAGAATTTTGTAGTGGGCATAGAGGACTGTAAGATTCCTATGTAAATAATCCCTTTCAAAATTTTAATTGAATCTGAGGCTTGTAGCTAATTTTGTGTTTAATTCCTATGTCTGAACATATAGATTGATGCCCTGGGAAAATGAGAAAGTGTTTGTGGTTTTGATTTAATCTATGGTCCGTGAGGATATGATGAGTTGAGTGTTTTGTATAAAAAGACTAAGGAGGAGGATTTTGGATATTAAACCTATGAGCCCAAATCAATATTAACTATGATTTATCGAGTGCTAATAATTGTGTTTGGTGATGGTGCAACTGGAAGTTACAATATGTGTTCCTTGTGTGAGATGATCGAGATCGAGTGCCTTTATGTCAAAGTATGAGAGAAGAGGATATCAAAGGGGGAAGAAGGTACTATGCATCTCAGAGGAGGCTTCTTAGGAGACTCTATGTTGGAAGAGTCCCGAGGAGTATCTCTATGTATCAGAGGCAAGTCTAGAGGAGGTTTTGTTTATATGGTGTGTGAATTACAAAATAGTGTAAGGGCTTTCATAATGAAATATTGGACGTTAGTGTGAGTCCTCTATGTGAATGATAAATCCTATTAAATGGATGGGAAGCCCTGCATGAAAAAATTGAAGACAAGAGAGTTGAAGACAAGAGGTCAGAATCTAGATCAAGGGTTGCGTTGGCAGAGTAGAATGGAAGCCTTTGATCTCAACGACATATTGCATTCATCGAAAACATCTATGGAACTGTTGTAATACTGATCCTTTGAGTCTCGAGTCTCATTCAAACTCAATGCACTAATTTTATTGTCCATTGGGCAAAATAAAATGTGAAATAATTTCATCCTTGCCACCTGATGAGATCACCACTATCAATCCTTTGAAATCTTTATCGTTGATTTCGTGGCCCACACCAACATGTAAAGTATACTCACTCCTCAATTTTGGACCAAGACCCATGAGGCATAAGCCTAGCTAAGTGCACTATGAACTTGGGTTCAAGCATGGCCACATGAGATTTGAAGGTTGCACTTATATGGGGCTTAGTATAGAAATATGGGGTTGGCCTAAAGACCTAGCAACGTTGTGGCATATTTAGGAATTTGGGTTCAAGAGAAAAAACCCAGGAAATTGCACGCAGACTAAAGTTAGGGATATATTTTTATAGCAGCCAATGGACATGTTTTTTAAATTAAAAAATTAGAAGTCGATCAAGGTGGGACAAGTGCACATGAATTAGAAATTAATCTACACTGGTTGCATCAAATTTTAAGGGAGTCAAGAGGTTTTATATCCCAAAACATGGATAATCCATTGGGTTGTATAAAAAATTTCAAGGTGTGACCTCATCAAATTCAAAGCACTAGGTATTCTAGGTCAAGAGGAACTAGAGCAAACAAAAGGGTTGGATTACAATATAACTTATATCAATAAAAGGGAAATTCTTATATTTTCCCTTTTGAGTGAGGATGTATAATTCTTATACTTTGTAAAAATAATTCAATACAGAATTTAGTCATATAATGTAATCCAATTAAAAATATATAAAATAATAAAAAATGCATTCCAATCTTCAAAGAAAAGAGATCAAATTGAAAGTAAAAAGATTCGATTAAAAAAAAAAAAGAAAAAAATAGAGATGTCTAATTCCTTCAATTTTTAATATAAAATTAATATACAACATTTCAAAAATATTAATAATATTAGTAAACTAATATCGATAAATGAAATATATCCAAGGTTATATAGAATTTTATTTAAAAATATATTAATAACAAGGTAACAACCTATCAACCTTACGTAATTACACACGGTAAATAAATCTTACTTTAATTGTTTAATCAAGAATAGGTTGAAATAGAATTCTTGATAAATGTATATTAATTCTTTCCATATATCGCTAAAAGGAGGACGAGAGGGGAGAATGAAAATATATGGGGTTTCACTTGAATGGAGGACTATAAAGATTAAAAGTCTCGTTTCATGCGGAAAAAAAAAAAAAAAACCTAGTTTAGGATCTGCATAGAGTGAAAAAGAATTACGTTGGCTTGAACGCACTGCATCTTGGAGTCTTGGAGCCTAAACGTGACTTTTCAATGATAATGTTGAATGGGGAAGGAAAGAGTCAACCTGAGAAGAGGTGATGTATTTTTGTTTTCTTTTCCTTATTGAGAGCTCTAGTTTGTGATTATCTTTCTTTTTGAGAGGTATTCTATGAAAAATTATGCAGAGAGGTTTCAAAGAAACTTAGTAAGAATAGGCTACATGTAATAAATCAATATTACAAACATGGATCTCTTTATTTGGTAGCCTATACTATTCATTCTTCGTTGCTAAGGGTGAAAGAACAGAGTAGCAATTCGAATCTGGCCTCCATTGTTCTCATGAACCATAGACTTCTATGGATAAAAATACACAGTGATGTATGACTAATGGAAATCAGGTCTGATGGACTTATGGTACATATGTTTTAACATTGTTGGTGTGTTATTAGATATTGGAATTAGTAAATATTTTGGGTATATGTTAAGCCCATTTCTTATGAAAATGCCCTTTCCGGTAGGGTACCTTTTCAGGTTTATGTGCAACATGTTGATACCTAAGAATGCATGTTTGCTATCCTCATTTGAAATGACATACACAATAGGTCATTGAATATTAGTAGACATACTAAGATTATGGTTTTGTTAACGTTATATTGAGACATTTGAAATGCATGCATATCTAAAATAGGTATGTGTCAATTGTATGTATTTATTTAACGCATGCATGGAAAAATATGCATGCTTTCATATTCCTTATGCATTTTATTTAATGCATGCATAATGTGGATAGGAAAACATATGCATATATTTAAAATATGTGAGATACGAATAAGATGAAAAGGTTTATAATTTTATTCATTTATTCAATGCAAGATAAGTAGGCCATTTTTTATATGCATTGGAAATATGAAATGTTAGATGTGCATTTATAAATTTGTGCATTTTATAATGCATTGCAATATAAACAACAAGAATTTCCTGCATTTTATATTATTAACCAATGTTATTACATTGGTATAACACAAATTATTTTGTGTTATAGATCTATGTTCTTTGCATGGATAAAAGATATACTAAGCTATCTTAATCTTTAGGAAAAATATGTGAGTACCTTTATGCTAACAAAACTATTTTCTTAGTTTATGCTAGTTTTCTTTTGGAATAAGATCATGTATATCCATGCAATATTTGTATTAGATTTCATTGGAAAGAATATATATTTGTAAGTGGGAAAAGATAACATGTTTTTTTATCCTACGTTGGAAAAGATTCTTTGGCAAAGAAGATGAATTACATAATAATGTTTTGGTTCCTTGATATATATATATATATATATATATATGGGTAATTTTGGTATGACATTTGAAGAATAATACAAGTATTATTATGCTTTGTTCCATTAGTTTTATGGAAAATAAACCATTTCTTTGCATGCATATTATGTTATATTTCCACAAAAAGGAAACATGTGTTTGCATGCTCTATTGTGTTAAGTATTCTTCTGGGAAACTATTTTTAGAAACTTTATGCATTGTATGCATAGTGTTAGCCATCAGTAAAAAAATTTCATAGAAAATGATGGCTAAAACAAATCGTTAGTCTTCAAGAAACAATTTTTAAAATTAAAATTGTGAGTTCTTGAAGCCTTTCTGTCCCTTGACCAAAAAGATCCTTTTTCCATTGATATCTTCGTTTCAAAGGAGTCATGTTGGTTTCAAAAAGAACTATTTTATGCTTTTTCCTCCATTTTCACTCATTTTTTCCCCTTTATATATCCCTCATTTTCCTCTCATTTAACCTCCATTCCCTTTGAAAAACCCATTTTTACCTTTCATTTCATCAAAAAATCCCTCTTTAACCATAAAAACCCCTTTTTTATGGTTTATAGCCCTTTTTTCCCCTTACCGGAACCTCAAAAAACCTTAAAAAACCCCAAAAAATGCATAAGAACCCTTTAAAAATCATTTCCGCCCCTTCTTAAGGCCTTCAGCCCCTTTTCGCCTAAAAACTAGCCCCTTTTTCGCTATAAAACCGTGGCCCGAAACTACGTACTAAAGACTTAAGCCCCCAAGGCAAATGCATATCAGCATTTTCAAAATCTTCGTGCCTGTGCCTATTCTTTCTACCGATTTGCGATATGTCGATGTGCTCATCGCATCATCATTCTTCAATCACATCGCAATGACCCCATCACATCGGCATTTCCTCTATGAGCCCATATTTTTGTTTGCAAACTTCCCACCCTGATAGCAATGTTTCGACGAGATCTACACTGTAGATCTATAATATTCTATAGCCCTCATGCAACCCGCCGATCACCCCATCACCCCTCCTCCTAGCCATTTTTTCCTTTCTTTTTATACTCCGCTCCCAGTCACTTTTTCTCCATGGAACTGCACCTTCCCTTTCTTTCTAGCCCCCTTCCCTTACCTTTTATTATTCCCCCAATGTCAGATATCCACCGTCAATCTGGGAGATATGACAGTTATTAAGCCTCCCTCAATTATCCTCCCATCCGTCTTCCTCAATCGATCTCCATCATCAATCACCCATGATCCGATGGCCCTCATTTAAACCCCGCCAATCACATAAACCCGCTCCACAAAAAAATCATCTGACGTCAGCCGAGCGTTGCCTTCCACCCATGAAACAATCCCCAATCCCCTCTTGACACCTAGCCTCCACTTACTCCATCCATCGAGCAACTTCAAATCATCGCACTTGTCTACCACCGTCGATCTGCATCCCTGCAGATCGGACGGCTGACGCACTCCGACCACCAAAACCCCCCGACGCGCAACTTGGATGCAAAATCAGTGGTTTTGGAGGAACGCATGTCATGCAATAAATGATATTACGGTCATTTTATAATAACCACTTACCACCTATTTGCTGCAAGAAAACTGCCAATGGTTTTCGCAAAACCGCTAATCCATATTTAGCGCCCAAATGTACATTTGAGCCCCGTTTTCGCAATTTTGCTCCATAGAGCCTCCTCCACTTGCATTTCACCTCCTCTAAATTCCTCCTCTGCCTCTGCCAAACCCTCCAAAGCAATTTTATCCACGTAACGTGGGATTTCATATTGATTTGTGTTTTGTTGCAGGTTTCATGGAGGTTATATAGTATAAACCCGTCCCACAGTCCAATCAAGGGATGAGGCCGAGGATAAAAATTCTCTGTGGCTGAATTAAAAGCAAGAAGAGACAAAAATAGGTCAAATTTCATGTTTTTTCCAGTTTTTGATGAGCATTGGTTTATTGAGTCAAAACCCCCAGTGCCACAGCAAAAGCACCTATCAACGAATAATAAAGTTAATGAAGATTAGTAAAGAGTATAAAGAATTAAACATAAGGGATTAAAGCGCAAAATTGAAGACCAAAAGAATTAATCCCATAGTTTAAAGGGATAAAGCACAGTTTGGGGATAAATTTAGTTTAAAAGGTTAAAACAGTCAAAAAAGGACAAAAAGCCCGAAAAGCCCGAAAGATGATTTAAAGAAGGCCTAAAGCATTTCAAAGGCCAAATCAATGTTTAAAGAGTATAAAGAGACATATCAACAAATATAGCCTCCAAATGCCACATCAGTGAGGCAATTAATCCTCAAACATGCCACCTACAAGTTCATTTTCCTCAAAAGACTGCAAATTGAATGCACAGTCAGAGATATTTGCCAAAGATAGCTTAGAATTAATTGCCAGCCTACCAAAGCCTCCAAAGTTAACAAAATTCACTAACGTTGATGAAACTTAATGTAAAAAATCAATTAATAGAGTTAAAACATCTGATATATTCTCCCTTAAGCCTCCCAAAGGTCGAGAAGCAATTACTCTGCATTAAATTAACAAATAACTCTTCCTTTCACTCCACCTCCTCAATTCACCTATAAATATCATATGAGGAGCCTCGTATTATTGTTGGTTGTTGAATACTCATCTAGTGTAAATAGTTATTTAGGCTGCTGAATCTCTATTTGTAATTGAAGAAAGATAGGCTGAGATGAAAAGTTTGAAGCTGTAAAGACCCACTGGACTTAAAGATTGTAACTGGTTTAAACATCATAATACAAGCTGATTTATGGGATCCTAGTATATGTCAATGGTGATGTGTTTCTTACTGTGATTGTCATTTTACTTATGTTTCCATACTGTCCACTTTCTTCGATAAGGAACAACAAATATAGATTAGGATTTACTATAATAGTACCCTATTTCTCATTGATAAATATTTATCTTAATGTTTTCTTCTAATTGTGTTTTAAGGATAATTCAATAGAGTATAACCATTGAATTATTGGTGAGCCCATGTTTCCTGAGTATAACTTGAGATATTGTCTTTGAATGTTTCCCTAAGAGTATGCCAAAAGCAGGCTAGATTCAAAGTTCTTACCTGATCTTAGGCTACTGTTTATTGTTTATCTTAAGTGTTTTCCTTTGAGAATATGCTGAAATCAGACTAGGTTAAAAGTCCTTATTTGATCTTAAGTTATTCTTTGTTTTAAACTATTTTTCCTTGAGAATATGTTGAAATCAGGCTATGATAAAAGTCTTTACTTGATCTTAGGCTATTCTTTGTTTTCCCTTAAGAGTATGTTCAAAGCAGGCTAGATTCAAAGTTCTTACCTGATCTTAAGCTGCTCTTTGTTCTTTCTTATATGTTTGCTTCTTTCACTCACTTTTGATGTTTCATACCATAATTCAATCTAAAAAGATCCTTTGATATAGATGACTTGACCCATAGACCATTCTTGTAACTTGTTGTCCAATTAAATCCTTTATGAATCCATAGCCCAATGGATTGACAAGGTTTCTTACTTATCTTATCAGCTGAACCATTCTCTCAACCTGCTCATACCTTCGCCCTTCAGAAAATTTTCTTCATGTTGATGATCTCTCACCCAACCAAAACAAACAAAAACCCTTGTACTTCATAACTAGCCTAATATCATATCATAAATCATAAAAATCACATATTTAGAAAACACTTGTACAGAGAGATCCCTCTCTGAATCAAGGAGGGCTAGATCCTAGGATTCCAAAGTGGTTTGATGTAGGCTCTACAGCATTTGTTCTTGCCAATCTTGCAAATTACAGAGACCCTAACATACTTCCGACCATACTATGGAAAGTATTGAGTAATACATAACTTCACAACTCAACTAACCCCTATTCCTAAATGAATCAAGTGTCACCAAGACTGGTTATTATTGATTGTTGATGGTGAACAACAACCAAAACCTTGAAAAAAAGTAAAAATCCTTCACCTGGCGACTCCATTGGTATTCAGTAGGCCTGTTGACCGCTTTGGTTTTTCCTAAGACTCCACTAGGAAAAAATTTATCATAACATCATAGAAACTAAGTTAATAAGACTTTGAAGATTGAGTTTTCTTTGAAAAAGATTAGTTAACCTCTTAAAGACTGTCATATTTGGCTAAAATTTTCTCATTATTGGGTCTAAAAAAACCACATAGTGGCTTCTAGAAGAATTT
The DNA here is from genome assembly GCA_034641835.2 of Pinus albicaulis. NCBI lineage: Eukaryota > Viridiplantae > Streptophyta > Pinopsida > Pinales > Pinaceae > Pinus > Pinus albicaulis. The sequence continues at coordinate 1,862,156,739 of CM076578.1, read as the reverse complement.
ATGGTAGAGCCTTTTCTAACCCAAATCCTCCTGAGATAGTTGATAATCCAGAAAACATCCTTAGGAAATCTCCTAAATCTAAAACTTCAACTGTTGTCAGACCAATTCATAGAGTTAATTATTTCCCTGAAAATATCTTAGCTCTGCAAGATAGACAAGTTGACTTAAGAAACCCATTTAGAACTAGGTCACTTGATGATATAGATAAGATAGACTTTGAATCTCCACACTCACCCCAACATATTGGTGAACATCCTGGTAGTAGAGAAACCACCCCACCGAACCTTCATTTCATTCATAACTTTGGTTTTTCTCATCCTAGATCTGCTGAACAGTATTTTGCTAGTCCAAGCACTTTTTTTATTCATACACCCACTGTTCAAACTAATCCATTTCATCCTCCCCCTCCTTTCATAAACCCTCCACTTGTAAACTCCTAATTTTTTCCACAACCTCCTATCATGGCAGCATGGTATGCTCCTCTAGTCCTTCCTTTACCCTTAGCTAATTTTCCATAGGACTATCAGTCCAAGATCCCTTTATATGATGTTGGTGGTTCCATTACTACTCAAATACATGTCGACAAGATGAATGATTATTTTTATAGAAATGAGATAGATGATGAAACCATTAAACTCGGATTATTTGCTCAAATTTTAGGGGGAGAAGCAAGAAAATGGTTCAAAAGCTTAACCCCTCATAGTATTAACGATCTCCAAGCTTTCCATCAAACATTCTTAAACAAATGGCAAGTTAGGAAGAACCCTCTCCAAATACTTTTAGATTACAACAACCTCAAGAGAAATACTGGGGAAAGTGTTTAAGATTATTGCACTAGATTTAATAGTGTTTATAACGCACTACCCCCAGAGTTGAAACCTCCAAAAGGCTTAGATTTGGCCAAATTCCCTGAATGATTTGATCCTGAAATTTCATATTAGCTAAGAGAAAGGGATCCCTTAACTTTAGAAGACATGCAAAAGAGAGCTGTTAGTGTGGAAACCAATCTGATTGAGAAAAGGAGGCCAATCCGATTGAGAAGAGAGCAAAAATGAGACCGAGAATAGTGTATCACATGTGGAAGACACTCCATCTTCTACATCTGACTCAAAATTAGAACATCTAACCAAGAACATGGATAGGTTGGAAAAGATGATGGAGAGGTTAGCTGTCCAAAAAAATTCTCATAATAGGAACCAACCTCAAAATTAGAACCAAAATTTTAGGAGAAATCGACCTCAGAACAAACAAAGAGATGTTGATCAACAGACCAGACCTCCTTTTCGAGAAAATTATGTCAATGAGGATGAAGAAAAAAATGAACAAACAAAGGATGATCACATAAACATGTTGGGAGTAAGCAATGAGGATTATGATTTCCTCTATGAAAGAAAACAAGGTCTATATACACCCTATGATGATAGAAGACCAGAAACTGAATACTATGATCCAGAATTTGAAAATTCCATCATAGGATCACCTAAACAATATTACCTAAGAAGTAAATATAATCAAGAAACTCCCAAGAAGAAAACTTCTGAAAATTCTGCCAAAAACAGCCCTGTAAATACTTCCAAAAAGATAGCAGAAAATTGTAAAACAGTGGCTGAAAGTTCTGATCCAAACAAGGGAAAAAAACACAATAGAGTGGTGACCTAGCAGCACTAGCTAAAAAAACCATTTTGACTACTGTAAATAGTAGAAATCAGCAAGTTGATTTTGCTAATGAATCAGTGACTAAGAAGGCTGAATCAAACATTTTAAAAAATCAAATTCCCTTTAGCCTAGAAAGTGAAATTTCCAAAATCAAAATCTTTGTCCCACTCACTGAATTATTCACTCATAATGTATATATGTTATTTTTTGAAATCTCTGAATATATAAGAAATTCATGATACTGTTAACTTGAATGATGACACACCAGAGCTTTTATTTGGTCCTAAGATTGAAGGAAAATTTCAGGAAGGAACTACCCCTCCATTCTACCTCAGTTTGAACATCCATAATAATATTTTGCACAATTCCATTCTTGATTCAGGAGCGTCACATAATCTCATGCAAAAAGTAATAATGGAGAGATTAGGCTTAGAGGTGACTAGACCATACAAATATTTGTACTCATTTGACTCCAGTAGAGTAAAATCCCTAGGCCTGATAAAAGACCTTTGTGTTAACTTAGCCCAAATTCCAGCCAAAAGTTTATTGATGGACATTGTAGTGGCTGATATACCCCCCAAATATGGCATGCTTCTTTCAATATCATGGGGTGCTAAAGTTTCAAGGTACTATGCATATGGATATGACTTATGCCACCATCCCTATCTTCAGTCAACCTAGAAGACTCTATAGGGAAACACACATGATATACATGGTGAGCAACCAAGAAAGACCAGAAAACTCTCCTCTTTATTCCATACACACTAATCTTGACTCACTCATTCTTTACAATGATGAGATTCCTAATGAGCAAGAATTAGTCAATGAAACATCACCCAATATAGTGGTCACTCCACATCCAAACATAGTGGCAACCATATATGAAGAGGAAAACAAGGAGAAAACTAAAAGACAGTTTGCTAATTCATAAAATTACAGCAAATAGATCACAGGTCTTGAGGTCCAAAATAGTCATAAAAATAATGCAGATCATGAAAATCAAAGAATAAAACCTCAAAACATTGAATATCTTGAGGAACAAAACAAACTTCTGCATAGTGAATACCTACAAGAACAACACAGTGACAAATTAGGCAAACAAGATAGAGAGGACAGTAATGAAATAAATGACAAATTTGAAAATAGTCCTCGTTGGATTATGAGTTTTGATGGGTCTTGCTCTAAAATCGGGGTGCACAACACTGAAAAAATCATGCTGAGGGTCATTCCTATAGATTAAACTTCCAAATGCACGAGAAACACATCAGAGTATGAAGCTCTCCTTTTAGGACTGCATTTATTGAACAAAATAGGGGCAAAAAGAATAAAAGTCCATGGGGGTTTAGAATTAATAATTAGGCAAGTAAATGGGGAATACACTGGTAAACACCCCATACTTAGAGCCTATAGAGATGATGCCATGGATTTGTTAAAAAAATTTGTTGAATTCCAACTTACCTTTGTCCCAAGGAATCAAAACATTATTGCTAATGGATTAGCCTTTGCTGCTAGAACTTGTCTAACACCTTATGAAACGAAGAAATGCACCACCCAAGTCAAATATAGACCAGTTGTCCCAAATAATGAAAGATACTAGCAAGTTTTTGATAGAGATAAACAAACAGAAGACTTCCTACAGTCCAAAAATTAATTTGAAATACCAAACTCAGATTCATATTATGAACAAGACTGTCCTGCTAAAGAAAATCCACTTTTCGAAAAAGAAAAATCTCCTGAAATTGTTGAAATAAATCTGTTAACCCATGAACCCAAACATAAAACAGAAAATAGCACAGATGTAGAAAATGAAGACTTAGAAGTGCTGCAATCTAAAGATCACAGCTTGCCAAGAGGACTGGTCCCATTAGAAGAAATGTTTGACTTAAATGATGTTGCCAAAAAGCCAAAACTATAACCAATTGAAATTGAAGTGGAAGAATCCAACATAGGCAGTGAGAAAAAGCCCAAAATGATCAAATTATCCAAGACACTACTGGCCCACATTAAACTGAAATACATTGAGCTTTTTAAAGAATTTTCTGATGTATTTGCATGGATTTATGAAGATCTGAAATCATATGATACAGAAATAATCCAGCATAAGATACCCCTCAAAGAAAACTAGAAGCCTTTTAAACAAAAATTGCGCAGAATTAACCCTGTTCAATTACTTCTGGTGGAGAAAGAAATTAGAAAAATGTATGATGATGGAATTATAGTACCTGTTAGAAACTCAGAGTGGGTGTCTAATATTGTATCTGTTAGGAAGAAAATAGGAGAAATAAGGCTTTGCATTGACTTTAGAAACTTAAACAAAGCCTCATTAAAAGATAATTATCCCTTACCCAAAATGGATCATATCTTACAAAGGGTAGTTGGTTCTAGAATAATTTCTTTGCTAGATGGCTTCTCAGGTTACAATCAAATATTGGTACATCCTGATGATCAACTTAAAACAGCCTTTACTACACCTTGGGTACTTTCATGTATTTGAAAATGTCCTTTGGTTTAATGAATGTTGGTGCCACATTTAAGAGAGCCATGGATATTGCATTTTCAAAATAATTAGGCTACTTCATAGTGATTTACTTAGATGACATCATTGTCCATTCTAAAACAGATGAAGAACACCTAATACACTTGAGAAAAGTCTTTGAAAAATGCAGAAAATATGGGTTGTCCTTAAATCCAAAGAAAAAATTGTTTGGCCTTTAATAAGGTAAACTTCTTGGACATATCATATATGAAGATGGAATAAGGATAGACCCAAAGAGATTGCATATTTCAAATCGCATCATCCTGTGAACATCGAGGAACTTCAATCTTTCATTGGGAAGAATAATTTCTTGAGAAGGTTCATACCCAATTTAGCTGAACTCCTTAGAAACATGACAAACATGCTTAAAAGAGAAGAAGGATTTAAATGGACCTTAGAAGCAAAGAAATCATTTGAGATGGTAAAACAAGCCGTTACCAAAACACTGGTTCTTATTAGCCCTGATTTTACAAAGGATTTCTTCATTTTTTCATTTGCATCAGAACACATAGTAGTTGTTGTCCTATTACAGAAAAAAATTGAATGGACAAGAGCAGCCAATTGCATTTTTCAGAAAGGCATTAATAGATGCGCCTCTGAAGTACAATATAATGGAAAAAAAAGCTTTTTATTTGGTTAAAGCCTTAAAAGACTTCAGAGTTTACATTTTACATTCCCACATTATAGTATTTATGCCTCATTCAGTTGTAAAAAATATATTGACCCAAGATCTAGATGGAAAAAGAGGAAAGTGGATTTTTGTAATCATAGAATATGACTTAGAAATCAAGCCCATTAAGCTCATAAAAGGTCAAGGTCTAGCAACAATTATGGCTGAATCCAACTTTCAAGCTCTTGATATAAACATGTTTAATGCATTAGATGAACAAGAGGAATTGACAGTTCCAATTATTGAAGATCATTTTTTGAATTCATCTTGGTACGTTGATATTTTGTATGTTTTGCTCAATCTTAATTCCCCTCCTGGTTTTTCTAAAACAAAGGAAAGATTCCTAAAGTTGAAATTTGTAAATTACTACATTTTGGATAAATGTTTATATTGGAAAAATGCTAGTGGATTATTCCTTAAATGTTTGCTTGAGAATGATGCAGATGAGATCAAGCATGAGTTTCATGAATGAGAATGTGGAGGCCACTTCTACTGAAATTCAAATACTAACAAAATCCTTAGAGCTGGCTATTACTGGCCCACCCTCTTTCAAGATGTCCACAAAATGATTATTGCCTGTCACAAATGCTAAATTTTGAGGGCAAAAGAAAACTACTTCCATTATCTCTGCAACCAATCACTGTTGAAGCTCCTTTTTAGCAGTGGGGTCTAGAATTCATTGGGGAAATCCATCCTACCTCATCTGCCCAACATAGATGGATTCTAAGAGAAAAATACTATTTTAACAAGTGGATAGAAGACATCCCATCTAGGAATGCCACAGATTCAGTCATCATTTCATTCCTTGAAAACCATATACTGTATAGATTTGGCTGCCCTAGGAAGATCATAATTGATAATGCTGCTACATTTGGGTCTAAAAATATGGTTGAATTCTATCATAACTATCCAATTATACTGCGTCATTCTACAACTTATTACCCTCAAGGTAATGGGTTGGCAGAATCCTCAAATAAAATTTTGGTAAACATAATCAAGAAGTTGCTAGAAGATAACAAGAAATCATGGCACACTAAGCTAGTACATGCATTATGGGCAGACAGGTTGACAGTTAAAAAGTCAATTGGGATGTCTCCTTACTAGCTAGTTTATGGAATAGATGCTATATTTCCAACCAGTTTAGGAGTGCCAGTTATGAAGTTGATCCAAGAAGTACAGTCTAAAGATAATGATATGAAAATAAGAATAAATCAGACTATACATCTACAACAAACCAGGGAGGAAGTATACATCAGAGCACAACAACTACAAGAAAATATCAAGAAGCTGTTTGACAAAAGAACCAAGGCAAGTGATTTTAAGATTGGTGAAAAAGTCTTGAAATGGGATTCAAGGAGAGAAGATAAGGGAAAACATGGAAAATTTGATAATTTATGGCAAGGCCCTTATCTTATCTAATCTGCTATGGAAACAATGCATTTTTTCTGCAAAAATTGGATGGAGCTAAATATTGTGGAGGTCCTTTCAATGGCAGGATGCTCAAACATTATTTCCGTTAACTAATATTTTAAGTTTCCAAGCATTTGTTCATTGTATATAACACTGCTTTTAAATTTGGAAAATGAAAAAATACAAATACAATAGAAAAAGAGAGAAAGAGGGTAGATATAAAAGAAGAAAGGTACAACCCCATACCAAAAAAGAATGAAAATCTGAAAGTGTGCAAGTTTAAATGAAACTACTTAAAGAGCACTACTATTTAGTCATACAATCTAATCATGACTAGATAGATTTCAATTTATTGTTGATAGGTTAGTGAGGAATATTTTCCAAACAATTTAATCTTGGCTTATCAATAGACTAGATTAGGATAGAAAAACAAAGGTTCAAACAAGCTTGAATCCCGAACCTATAAGTTTTATGAAGAATGGCTCAAATCAGCTCAAAACTTGAGCCATAGATAGAAAAGAACTGGTTCAAACATGCCCAAAATCTTAACCATGAAAGAAGAAAAAGGATGACTCAAAACAAATTAAAATCTAAGTCATGAGAAGAATGAAGGATGTTTGAAATTTTCAGATCTTAAGCCTTCACAGTTTTGTTTTAAATTTTCTACAAATAAAGTCTATGTGCAGCTTGTACATATAGCCATAGACACAACAGCAAATCAGAGAGCTTAATCCTGGTTTGGATGTGTTTTAATTTTCTATTTTAGAATGTAGAGAATAAAATCTGTTAGACAGTTTAATCCTGGCAGATAGTAACTTAGGTAGAGAATTATGAGTTCAAATACTTAATCTAAGATCATGGAAGAAATAAGGATAGATTTAGATTAGTTTCCTTCTTTTAATAATGAATAAAATGTTGATGTCAAGAGGTTTACAAGTCCAAATGCATCTTATTGAAGAAAAAATGTTAGGAAGTAGGTTGTGTAGATAGAATGTTTGGGAGAATTCATTTTTTGGTACAATGACTGATCATCTTTCTAAGAAGAAGTAGGTTGTCAAGGTGAAAAAAAACATAAGGCACTAGGCTACATTCCAGAGATAGAAATTTGAAGTTCTTGACACCTCCAAGGAGCTGCCATTCCCAAGTGGAGCCATTTTTAGCCATTAGTAAAATTTTGTCATAGCAAATGATGGCTAAAACAAATCTTTAGTCTTCAAGAAACAATTTTTAAAAGTAAAATTGAAGCCTTTCTGTCCCTTGACCAAAAAGATCCTTTTTCCACTCATATCTTCATTTCAAAGGAGTCCTGTTGGTTTCAAACAAAACTGTTTTAAGATTTTTCCTCCATTTTCACTCATTTTTCCCCTTTATATATCGCTCATTTTCCTCTCATTTATCCTCCATTCCCTTTGAAAAAACCCATTTTTACCTTTCATTTTATCAAGAAATCCCTTTTTAACCATGAAAACCCCCTTTTTATGGTTTATAGCCCTCTTTCCCCTTACCGGAACCTCAAAAAACATTAAAAAACCCCAAAACAATGCGTAAGAACCCTTTAAAAAGCCTTTCCGCCCCTTTTTAAGGCCTTCAGCCCCTTTTCCCCTAAAAACTAGCCCCTCTTTCACTATAAAACTGCAACCCGAAACCACGTGCTAAAGACTTAAGCCCCCATCGCAATCACATATCAGCGTTTTCAAAATCTTCGTGCCTTTCCCTGTTCCTTCCACCGATTTGCGATATGCCGATGCGCTCATCGCATCGGCATTCTTCAATCGCGTCACAATGACCCCATCACATCAGCATTTCCTCTATGAGCCCACATTTTTCTTTGCAAACTTCCCACCGTGATAGCAATGTTCCAATGAGATCTACACTATAGATCTATAAGATCCGCCGACCCTCATGCAACTTGCTGATCATCCCATCACCCCTCCTCCTAGCCCTTTTTTACTTTCTTTTTATACTCCGCTCCCGGTCCCTTTTTCTCCATGGAACCGCACCTTCCCTTTCTTTCTAGCCCCTATTCCCTTACCTTTTATTTTCCCCCCGACGACATATCTGCACCATCAATTTGGGAGATCTGACGGTTATTAAGCCTCCCTCAATTATCCTCCCGTCTGTATTCGTCGATCGATCTCCATTGTCAATCACCCATGATCCGACGACCCTCATTTAAACCCCACCGATCACATAAACCTGCTCCACGACAAAGTAGTTGACGTCAGCTGGGCCCTACCTTCCACCCATGAAATGATCCCCCAATCCCCTCTTGACACCTAGCCTCCACTTACTGCATCCACCGAGCAACTTCAAATCATCGCACTCGTCTACCACCATCGATCTGCATCCCCGCAGATTAGACGACTCACACACTCTGACCACTGAAACTCCCCGACGTGCAAATTCGATGCAAAATCAGTGGTTTTGGAGGGAAGCATGTTACAAAATAAACGATATCGCATTCGTTTTATAATAAACCACTTCCCACCCATTTGCTGTGTGAAAACTGCCGATGGTTTTCACAAAATCGCTAATCCATATTTCGTGCTCAAATGCACATTTGAACCCTGTTTTTGGAGGTTTTCTCCACAAAGCCTCCTCCGCCTACATTTCACCTCCTCTGCATTGCTCCTCTGCCTCCGCCAAACCCTCCAAAGCAGTTTTGTTCACGTAACGCAAGATTTTATAATGATTTTTGTTTTGTTGCAGGTTTCATGGCAGTTATATAGTATAAACCTATCGCATTGTCCAATCGAGGGATGAGGCTAAGGATTACGATCCTCTATGGCTGAACTAAAAGCAAGAAGGGACAAAAAGGGGTCAAATTTCATGTTTTTTCCAGTGTTTCATGAGCATTGGTTTACTAAGTCAAAACACCTAGCGCCCAAGAAAAAGCACCTGTTAGCGAATAATAATGTTAATGAAGATCAGTAAAGAGTATCAGGAATTAAACATAAGGGATTAAAGCGAAAAGTTGAAGACCAAAAGACTTAATCCCACAGTTTGAAAGGATAAAGCACAGTTTTGGGATAAAGTTAGTTTAAAAGTTTAAAGCAGTCAACAAAGGACAAAAAGCCTGAAAATCCTGAAAGATGATTGAAAGAAGGCCTAAAGCATTTCAAAGGCCAAATCAATGTTTAAAGAGTATAAAGAGATAGATCAACAAAGAGAGCCTCCAAATGCCACATTAGTGAGGCAATTAATCCTCAAACAGCCACCTACAAGTTCATTTTCCTCAAAAGAATACAAATTGAATGCACAGTCAAAGATATTTGCCAAAGACATCTCAGAATTAATTTCTAGCCTACCAAAGCCTCCAAAGTCAACAAAAGTGACTAAGGTTGATGAAATTTAATGTAAAAAATAAATTAACAGAGTTAAAACATTTGATATCTTCTCCCGTAAGCCTCCCAGAGGCCAAGAAGCAATTACTCTGTATTAATTGAACAAATAACTCTTCCTTTCACTCCACCTCCTCAATTCACCTATAAATATCATATGAAGAGCCTAGTATTATTGTTGGTTGTTGAATACCCATCCAGTGTAAATAGTTACTAAGGTTGTTGAAGCTCTATTTTTAATTGAAGAAAGATAGGCTGAGATGAAAAGTTTGAAGCTGTGAAGACCCACTGGACATGAAGATTGTAACTGGTTTGAACATCGTAATACAAGTTGATTTATGGGATCCTGGTCTATGTCAATGGTGATGTGTTTCTTACGGTGATTGTCATTTTACTTATGTTTTCGTACTATCCACTTTCTTCAATAAGGAACAACAAATATAGATTATGATTTACTGTAATAGTACCCTATTTCTCACTGATAAATCTTTATCTTAATGTTTTCTTCTAATTGTGTTTTAAGGATAATTCAATAGAGTATAACCAGTGAATTTTTGGTGAGCCTATGTTTCATGAGTATAACTTGAGATATTGTCTTTGAAAGTTTCCCTAAGAGTATGCCAAAAGCAGGCTATATTCAACGGTCTTACCTGATCTTAGGATACTGTTAATTTTTTATCTTAAGTGTTTTCCTTTGAGAATATGCGGAAAGAAAACTAGGTTAAAAGTCCTTATTTGATCTTAAGCTATTCTTTGTTTTAAACTATTTTTCCTTGAGAATATGTTGAAAGCAGACTAAGTTAAAAGTCTTTACTTAATCTTATGCTATTCTTTGTTTTCCCTTGAGAGTATGTTCAAAGCAGGCTATATTCAAAGTTCTTACCTAATCTTAAGTTGCTCTTTGTTTTTTCTTATATGTTTGCTTCTTTCGCTCACTTTTGATGTTTCATACCATAACTCAATCTAAAAAGATCCTTTGATACAGATTACTTGCCTCATAGACCATTCTTGGAACTTCTTGTGAAATTAAATCCTTTATGACTCCATAGCCCAATGGATTGACACTGTTTCTTACTTATCTTATCAGCTGAACCATTCTCTCAACCTGCTCATACCTTCACTCTTCAGAAAATTTCCTTCATTTTGATGATATCTCACCCAACCAAAACAAACAAAAACCCCTTTACTTCATAACTATCCTAATATCATATCATAAAGCATAAAAATTATATATTTAGAAAACACTTATACATAGAGATCCCTGTCTGAATCTAGGAGGGCTAGATCCTAGGATTCCAAAGTTGTTTTGATGTAGGCTCTATAGCATTTGTTCTTTCCAATCTTGCAAATTACAGAGACCCTAACACATAGGAACAACATTCATCATGTTAGCTTTAGCACCAAAAGAAATATCTAAAGTTCTAGTTATTTTTCTAAAGTTTAAGTAACATGAATGCACCTTGTGTCATTTTCCATTAAAGAAATTCCTAGACAGTGGTAGTGAACTATCTTGTATGAATGTGAGTGTGTGTGAGAAGTGTCATAATAATGTGGGATTATTTGACATGGACTGATAATTACTTTCTCACACTAAAGTAGAGATGTTAGAAGAAAGCATGGTGTGATATTGTATTTACAACTCATGTATGCACATGAATAAGTGTTAAAGGATCACTTAAATATTGATTATTTTTTTATCAAGGCTTTATCTAATCATGCTATAAAAGCTTGTTGATGACATCAATGACAGGAAATGACGGTGACTTATGAGAAGGAAATATTATGCTTAACATGGTGGCAGGTAAATGATTATGGTTCATGCAGATGTGTGTGAGCTGCAGGATGATCCAACGTATGATGGTCCATTATAGGTAAATGACAATAGTTCATGCAGATGAGTGCGAGGTGTAGGATGATCCAATATATGATGTTCCATTGTAGGTACATCCATGCCACCATGATATGAAATTATGAATATTAGTCGGTAAATGATACCATATTTATTGTAATGGCCTTAAGCTAGATATTTGTATATATTTCCTTGTAAGAATTATAAAGATGGTTAAGGGATGGTCTTCCTTATAATCCATTGAGTGAGGGTTGAACACCCTCATGAGAGTTTAATAATGAAATTAAACATTTGCTGATTTTCACCCTATGGGGTTTCTAGGGTATATTTGGGTTCAATGATGTGATTGATTATTGTGTCAAGTTGATGATTTTAATTCCATTCTTGTTGTGATGCTCATAATTTCAAGTATGTGATGAGTACAAGAATGATGAAATGAATGCAAGGATTACATTATACAATTTTATGTTAATGTGCTACAATAGAGGTGCTTAAGGGTTAAGCATTTTACCATTCTGAAACTAAGGTTACATTATGAACCGATGAACATTATAACTAATGATGTGTAAGGAAAATTTAATAGTGATTTGAATAGTTACCCATAGGTAACTTGTATAAAAAAATTTAACTCCTTACATTTCCATGTGAGGTTATGGGTGTATGTTACAAGTGGTATCAGAGCCAAAGGTTGCAGCACTGGCGCCTTTGGGATTTGTTAAGAGAAAATAAATTGAGGTATGGTACTAATGGACAACAGTTAAGGTATGATTCTATAAATCTAGATATTGATTGTTATATTATTCTAGCAATGTACATATTGATTGATATATGCAGTTGTCTACTCATAGACATGAGATGTATGATTCATGTTTATAAATACATTGAAGAGTAATAAGTAATAAGTGTTGCTGCAAAATGGCTTTCATAACATTGGAATCTTGTTGAGGATAAAAGACAATAAAACCTTTGTTATACTTATGAACAATGTGAGTACTCACTAGTGAAAGTGAGAAGACAGTAAAACCTTTGTTGTACTTGTGAACAACCTGAATACTCACTACGGAGACTGAGAGTTGACTATTAACATTTGCAATATTACTGGTATATTTAATGGACATAACTAAAGTTACCATGCACTACTTGAAAAATATGAATGTGTATAGTGATGGTGTGTGAAACTAATGCATGAATCAAAAAGATGAAGAAAATCCTTGTATAAGATGATAGAGTGTTTTAAAATTAAATTGAATGAAGTATTTTAGATGTTAAAAATACATAATGAGTCAAGTAGTGAAACTTGACTATAATGACTAGTTTTTGAATGAGTCGTGTCATGGATGCATTAAGATTATAAGTGGCATTGATTAGTTAGTGTTTTATGACTAACTAATAAAACCTATATGCATGAATGGGTTTTTATTAAATATTATTGCAAGTGATGAACAAGTAGTTACTTTATGTGTCCTACTATTGGTAAAAATACACTATTCGAATTGGAAATGTTGGACTGTTACCCATGGGACTGTTACCCCAATCGTTATTGAAACATATGCATTAATGAATATTTGTATATAATCTTATGCATGACAACATTGTATGCATGAAACTCAAATTATTTTGAAAGTGAATATTTTTTAACAATGCAAATTTATGATTAGTTTCATTGATGATATTAATCATGGTTAGCTTAATGGAAACAAGAAAGAGATTAAGCATGATTAGCTTAATGGAAATAGAAAACCTGTGAAAGTAAAAATCGCAAACATTGCAATGTGAATTTCAACAGTAAATGCTAAAGTATCATGTTATAAAGTGCATGATTGTGTTATTTGGGAAATAATAATGTATAAACACATGGTATCATGTTATAAAGTGCATGATTTTTTATTTGGGAAAGAATAATGTACAACACATGTATGTTAGTCATGTTTCCTGTTAATCTACATATCATTGGACCCATGTGGAGGGCCAAGTACGATGTGTGATGTACATAAAGTTTCTTTTTCTTTATGTATAATGTGTACATAGTTCATTATGTAATTTAATATGGGAAACAATGTTAAAAGAGAAATTTAACATGATAGAAAGTTCTGAACAGTTGTGAAAGGCTAGAAGACCTTAGCTTGATGGTGGTTTCTTGCCCGGAGGGGTTGATGGAACTTACCTACCCAGATTTCCTCTCCCTAGAGATATATGATCTCATTAAGGGAAAAGAGTTGGCCAAGATGATGAAGAGGGAAAAACTTGAGGCACCTCTATTTATTTTGGAGCTTGTTGGAGGAGGTCCAAAATTCCTCATAAATGGGACACTGTCAGAGGAATAGGCATGATGTTTCCAAGAGGAATCCATACTGGACCTGGAATGGTCATTTGTCAAATAACTGTCTAGATGTGAAAATGACTCTATTTGGTGGTGGAAACCAACTCCCATGGGTTGGGAGGAGAATTTTGTTTACCATTGTGGTTCTCATAGCGGAACAAGTTATGTAATCAGTTATGTGTTATATTGAAATGAATTTTTATATGATTATGTAAATATCTTATGTATATATTAAGAGGAAAGGAGCTTAACACTTGGAAAATGAATTACTGAATGTACAAGTTCATTTATTTTATTACTAATTTGTTTGAATGTCTTAGCAGAGGCTACGATATGCCCACGGTGCATTCATTGACCATTGGTATGATTAGAGAGCTAGGTGCTCTCTGAGAACTTTTTGAAGTACTGTGTGGATGTCTTTAGCAGGAGCTAAGACAATGTGCACATGATGCATTGATTAGAGGGTTTGTTCTCTTTGAGTACTTGTGGAAGTACTCTGATTAAAATATCACTTGATATTGCATGAATGTTTGATAGTTGCAAATATTTCATTTGATTGAAACTATGTGACTAATGTGATTGAATTTGTTAGGCATACATTATAGGCTCTTTCCAAGGAGTGTTGATGGGTGTTCAACCATTATCATAGAGCTTGTGTAAAAGTCATCATTACTTCCAATAAGTAATTTGTAAGTAATGGTAAGTTCGTATAGATATTTTGTTTCTATATTTTTATGAATTTGAATAATGTATAAGTGGTTAAAAATGGAAATGGAATATTTTTTGAGCTATACCTACATTATTGTTTCAATTAATGGAATTTAAGGAAAAGAAAGTATTTCATTGTGAAGGGGAAGGACCCCCTTTGGGTTGTTTATATTATTATATCATGAGTATAAGTTTAAGTTTCAGTGAGAGAAGCACACCAAGGACGATGTTTTATTAAAGTGGGGGAGTATGTAATAGATCTACTCAACCTTACATAATTACAAAGGGTAAATAAATCTTACTTTAACTATTTAATCAAGAATTGGTTGAAACCAAATTCTTGATAAGTGCATATTAATTTTTTCCATATATCTGTAAAATGAGGACGAGAGGGGAGAATGAAAATATATAGGGTTTCACTAGAATAGAGGACTATAAGGATTAAAAGTCTCGCTTCATGGGGAAAAATAAAAAAAACTAGTTTAGGATCTGTGTAGAGTGAAAAAGAATTACGTTGGCTTGAACACACTCCATCTTGGAAAAATGAATCTTGGAGCCTGAACACACTGCATCTTGGAGAACTGAATATTGGAGCCCAAACACACAATCTTGGAGTCTTTGAGCCTAAACGCGACTTGCCAATGATAATGTTGAATCGGGAAGGAAAGAGTCAACCTAAGAAGAGGTGATGTTGTTTGGTTTCTTTTCCTTATTGAGAGCTCTAGTTTGTGATTATCTTTCTTCTTGAGAGGTATTCTCTGGAAAAATTCTGCACAGAGGTTGCAAAGAAACTTAGTAAAAATAGGCTACATGTAACAAATCAATATTGATGCAGGAGCATCTAACTCAGGGTAGAAAAAACAGAAGCAGGTTTTGTCTCATTGTGACGTGTGTTACCTTGATAAATCTTTGAACTTGTGAATTTCAAATTTGTTTTAG
Organism: Pinus albicaulis; assembly: GCA_034641835.2. NCBI lineage: Eukaryota > Viridiplantae > Streptophyta > Pinopsida > Pinales > Pinaceae > Pinus > Pinus albicaulis. Next base: position 1,862,141,310 of record CM076578.1, on the reverse strand, counting down.
GAGGTTGTATTAAGTTAGGAAGTTTTATTAAATTATGTAGTGTTAGCTGACTGTTTTATTAAATTTAGTAGTGTTAGTTGGTTGTTTTATTTCGTTATTAAAAAAAATATGGAAAACAAGAAGTGAATGTAACTGAATAGCATGACAGTTTCAATCTGGAAACTACCTTTTCTCTTACTAGGATACAAAAAGGGAAAATATACATTTTGTAAGAGTTATGGAATCCATCAATGAAAGAAGGAATAATATCAAACAGAGTACTATTTTCACAAACCATATGTGTCATACAAGCATTGTAATTTGCTTTCGGATAGGAAATTGCACTGTCAAAGTTACTAACACATACACACGATAGCAAAATATTTGTTTTTCCCTCACAGTTGTTACAGGAGTGCAGGAAGACAAGCATCCACGAAGATTTTAATCAACCAAAGGAATTTGTAGACTGACAGACAATTCGAGGAACGTTACATTCAAACATTGTTATTGGCGGAACGAATCTGAGCACACAGATTGATATTAAGCTACAGGAAAAAAACATTGAACTGTTATTTTTTTCTACTGAACAAACAGAGATATAACAAAAGTCTTTTCATTTTTAAATAGAGAGTCGAACAAAGTTCAAGTCCTGTAGACTGTGTTAAATTAAGTTACATAACATTTCTGAAAAAGGAGTTACAGGTAGGGTTTTAACCCAAAACCCTATGGCCAGAGAAACAAAGATCTAAAATGAAAAGCAAAGCTACATGAAGGGTTTCAAAACCCAAAATCTTACAAACAAACCCATCTAGAGTGACAGGCTTGGGTCGAAGGAAAGGCACGGCCGAGCGGGAAAATAAGAGACCCTAGCTAATCTTCTAAACAAGAACAAGTAACAAATTGGGACCGTTTCGCAAATGAAACATATGACAAATTCTGCTTAAGGAAAGAGGTCGAGTTGTGGAGCGACCCTACCTGTTTGGAACTGGAGACCAAAGGTGGAAAGAGTCGGAGGGTTTGAGAACCACGGAGGTCCAACTTGCCTACACAACGAGGACAATAAATCAGTCCTGGAATCTACGTTACACATTCACAATTGTTTTTCTAAGGAACGATAAAATTTAAGTGTTACCTAGAGAAAAGACAGGAGAACACTGAGTATAGCTGAACCAGATATTTGATCGAACCCACCAAATTTTTCTCACGAGGAGCCCGAGGGTTAGAACTAAGGAAAAGAAACAAATAAAATTGAATCATGGAGCGATAACTTACTTCATTTAGTGCCGAGCAGAACTGGGAAAACTGGAAAGAAGCCGTGGTAGGTTCAACCTCTAAACAAGGAGACGATTAAGTTACAGGTAATAAAGTATCACATGGCTAAAACCCAACGAAACCCTATGTTTAATCAATAGCGCACAGGTGAACAATAGTTTCTATAGCAGGAAAAATAGTTCAGCTACATAAAGATACAGACCCTGTTGGAGAAGCCAACAAACACATAATCATCGCCACAGATGCTGGAAGACTGAATAGAAGCCAAATACATTGGAGCAGATACCAACAGTAAACCCTGACAGGAATCGACAGAGTGAAACTTTCAAGATACAGCCACAGAGTGAAAGAAAATTGACAGCCGGAGCAAGACTGTTACCGTGTAAAAGTTCAGAAATCGAGCGACATTGACAGACGTTAGAACAAGCAGACAATCGGAGAAGCCCAATCACTCAGAGATTAATTTCCGAATCAACCAAACAGCTATTCAGATCTTATGGATATTGAAAAGCCCGAGAATCTCTATTGTGAACATAAATATAGTCTGAGGTGTAATGCATTCAAATATTATTGACACGTCACATATATAAAAACTTGACATTTGCGCATTTTAATTAACATATTTGTTGTAGTGCTGACTTGGCTTGTGGGCTGGACACCATCAAATATTACAAACATGGATCTCTTTATGTGGTAGCCTATACTATTCATTCTTCGTTGCCAAGGGTGAAGCAACAAAGTAGCAATTGGAATCTAGCGTCCATTGTTCTCATGTATCTTAGACTTCTATGGATAAAAATACACGGTGATGTATGATTAATGGAAATCACATCTAATGGACTTATGGTACATATGTTTTAACATTTTTGGTGTGTTATTACATATTGGAATTAGTAAATATTTTGGGTATACGTTAAGCCCATTTCTTATGAAAATTCCCTTTCTGATAGGGTACCTTTTCTAGGTTTATATGCAACGTGTTGATACCTAAGTAAGCATGTTTTCTATCCTCGTTTGAAATGACATACACAATAGGTAATTGAATATTAGTAGACATACCGGGATTATGGATTTTTTTAACCTTATATTGACACATTTGAAATGCATGCATATCTAAAATAGGCATGTGTCAATTGTATGTATTTATTTAATGCATGCACGAATAAATATGCATGCTTTCATATTCCTTATGCATTTTATTTAATGCATGCATAATATAGATAGGAAAAGATATGCATATATTTAAAATATGTGAGATACAAATAAGATGAGAAGGTTTATAAGTTTATTCATTTATTCAATGCAAGATAAGTAGGCTAGTTTTTATATGCATTGGAAATATGAAATGTTAGATGTGCATTTATAAACATGTGCATTGTATAATGCATTACAATATAAACAACAAGTTTTTCACTATATTTTATATTATAACCAATGTTATTACATTGGTATAAACAAGAATGATTTTGTGTTATAGAGCTATGTTCTTTGCATGGATAAAAGAAATACTGAGCTATCTTAATCTTTAGGAAAAATATGTGTCATGTGTCATTTTCCATTAAAGGAATTCCTGGACAGTGGTAGTGAATTGCCTTGTACGAATGTGAGCATGTGTGAGAAGTTTCATAATAATGTGGGATTATTTGAAATGAATTGATAATTACTTTCTCACACTAAGGTAGAGATGTTAGAAGAAAGCATGGTGCGATATTGTATTTACAACTCATGTATGCACATGAATAAGTGTTAAAGAATCACTTAAAGATTGATTATTTATTGATTAAGGTTTTATCTAATCATGCTATAGAAGCTTGTTGATGACATCAATGACAAAAAATTATGGTGACTTATGAGAAGGAAATATTATGCTTAAGATGGTGGCAGGTAAATGATTATGGTACATGTAGATGAGTGTGAGTTGCAGGATGATCGAATGTACGATGGTCCATTGTAGGTAAATGATTATGGTTCATGAAGATGAGTGTGAGCGGTAAGATGATCCAATATACGATGTTCCATTATAGGTACATCCATGCCACCAAGATATGAAGATATGAAGATTAGTGGGTAAATGCTATCATATGTATTGTAATGGCTTTAAGCTATATATTTGTATATATTTCCTTGTAAGAATTATAACGATGGTTAAGGGATGGCCTTCCTTATAAGCCATTGAGTGAGGGTTGAACACCCTCACGAGCGTTTAATAATAAAATTACACGTTTGCTAGTTTTCACCCTACGAGGTTTCCAGGGTATATTTGTGTTCAATGATGTGATTGATTATTGTGTCAAGTTGATGATGTTTATTTCGTTCTTGTTGTGATGTTCATAATGTCAAGTATGTGATGAGTACAATAATGATGAAATGAATGCAAGGATTACGTCATATAGTTTTATGTTAATGTACTACAATAGAGGTGCTTAATGGTTAAGCAATTTACCATTCTCAAACTAAGGTTACAGTATGAACCAGTTAACATTCTAACTAATGACGTGTAAGAAATATTTAATAGTGCTTTGAATAGTTACCCGTGGGTAACTTGTATAAAAAAATTTAACTCCTTGCATTTCCATGTGAGGTTATGGGTGTATGTTACAAACAAAAAACATTTTAATGTTGAAAATATGTAGAATAAATAAAAAATTTCATTATTCAGGTCTAAAAAAAATGTTTGAATGTCAATTATGTATGTGTTATGGTTCCCACTTAGATTTACAAATCCTTGAATATATATATATATATGTGTGTGTGTGTGTGTGTGTACAATTAGTATGATGTATCTCAACCACATATATATTAAGCTTAGAGATTGATCAAAATCTCTTTGAGTGTTTTTTTTTAAAATTTAGTATTTTAAGAGACTTGTTTATCTCAAAAAAATTGATCCACATCTTATTAACCATTATAATCAATAAAGAAATTGAACAAACAAAGAATTCATGGTTAAAATATTTCAAGTACTCTTTGTATTCTAAATTGTTTCCCTTTTTAAGGTATATTTTTACTCAATTTTTTCCAATATGTAATGAATATTTGTTGGAATTGCAAATTTAAACCATGTATTCTATACAATCTATAGACACAAGAAGATATATATCCATATTAACAATTATATATATATATATATATATAAACAATGACAAACCCTAACAAGCCAAATCCTAACTCTAAGAGATGAAGCTTAAAATTCTTATGGGCTTGATAGGGTAATTTGGAAAGTCAATTTATTGGGGTGGTGACTTTGACCAGTCATAAAGGTCTGTGTAATCAAAATTTTAAAGGTCTATCTAATAAAATTCTTATTGCAAATGTATATTTTTTACTCACTTTTTACTTCCCCAAAAAACATCTAAAAACAGCTCCAAAGTTTAGCACACTAAAAATGACAAAAATAAACTGAAAAATAAGAAACTCATAATAAAAATATGCTCTGAGCCAAGTAGAATAAGTGAGTGGCCACCAATATCCACCTAAATATATCTATGTAATTTTTCTTTTCCAAAATTTTCAGTCCCAACAAAATTCACATACTAAGAAATTTGATCTTTGTACACACTTGTCAAGTCCACAATTAAAATCAAACTAGAATAATACACTATTTATATACTAATTTTACATATATTAAAGAACATTTTTATAAATAGTCATTATTATTTATTAAAAAATAAAAAATTCCTCTCATTTTGATGTACATCGAATAATCATTTTATAATCGTTCCGGTAAAGACAGCAAAGAGTGAATAACCTCGCACAAGGAAGGATTCTCATATCTTTACATAAGCCGCAATTTTTCCATCTATAACTGATTCTGCATGACCCTTTCATTATCCGAGCGCTCATTTGGAAAAAGTGAATATCACAGCAAAATCCAAGAGATTTTTGTTTCAGGTTTTATATTACCATTTTGCTATTCGGCATGTCCATTAAATAATTTATTTCATTATGTTCTACAGCAATAAAGTGATAAATTAATGAAAATGGCTCTCCGAGGTGAGCACACAGGTACTACAAACACACTCACACACTCTCTGATTACATTGAATGAGATGAGCCTTAATTATATAGGCTCTCACACTAACGGGATGGTTTCAACCACTCCCTTAATATCAGGATATGAGATCTATGATTAGAATCTCAATCCTATCTCTATAATAACAACAACCTAACAATGGATTTCTCCATTAATTCCAACACTCCCCCTTAATGGAGAAAGGGTAGTGAACAATAACATATGATAACATACGCCTGCTGGTCTAGTCTCAGCTAGGCTTACAATGGTAAAAAAAAACATAAAAAAAACTTGGTAACAGAGTTTTCATCTTAGTTTTCATGCTACTGAGACCATATTTGTTCATTCGTGGATGAGGCTTCATCTTCACTTTCTTTGCCATGAGATAGTGATGTACCTTCGCTTCATTACTTCCCCTGTGAAGGAAACCTTGATTTCTTGTTCGCATTCTTCTTAGAATTATGGCAGGCTCAATAGGAGACTGTTCCTGCTCACTATTTTCGGTGTCAATCATCTGAACATCAGTGATGACATCTTCACCATTGATTACAGCAACTTCTGTGTTAATTTCATAAAGACATGGTGTTTCAAGCCATGCTTCAAGAAACTTCAATTCTTCTTCAAAATTTATTGCTGATTCTTGCCTACCAATATTTTCATCTTCCTGCTCCTTCATAAGAGCTTTCATTTCACCATCTCTCCCTACGTCATCCTTTTCTGCTGACATAATTATGCCTTCATCCAGTTCTGTTGCTACAAGCATGCTCTGCATTTGATCTGTATGTGAAGATAGGCCTTCCTTCTCACCAAATAGTAATTCATCAATTTGATGTTTTTCAGTCATCAAATTGGTCCACTCATCATTGGATATATAAGTCTCATCAAACTTGATTTACGAAAAAATGGTAAATCTGGCATTAACAATTTAATAATCTCACCAAATTCCAAATCAGCACCTTGATCAGCAGTTGGCCCATCACTGTCAACCTGAAACAAATCACAAAATTCAGCAACACAATATTTTGCATTTCTCCGTTGATGCTTTTTCTTGAAATTTCTTCGAGACTCTTTTAATTTACTTTGGCGACCCATTTTCTCCTATTTTCTCCCTTGCAAGAATACTTCTTCCACTGCAGCGTTAACCCACACAGGAACCACAGCTCCTCACGCTCCTCCTGTCTGAGGGTTGAGACAACACCGGAGCCTCAATGGCAGCGTCAGCTCTCAGTCCCGGAACCTCAACGCAAGCTCACCAAATAAACATGAACACAGTCGATAAACTTCCACATGTCAGCATTCTCTGTACGCCAAAGAGACTTCGATCTCGTGGACAGATCTGCTCTCACCTTGCAAAACATCTGCAGTGTTTTCTAGACAGCAACGAATCTTCTCATCCGCTAGTGGCCCACAAATAATGGATGAAACCAAAGAATTCCTCAGTTCTCCACAAGCATTCTGTTTGCACATCTTCACATGCACATAGGGTCTTCAATCTATAACCCGAATCCAAGTCGCCGCCCGCCCCCGTTTTGAACTCTACATTAGCAGATATGGCGGCGATTTCTCCAAAATTATCTCACAAACACACAGAAAATATGTGGCCAGCGTGCTGAAGCTTGAGATTGATGTGAAAGATATGTTTCCTTAAACGATAACTTTGAACCCGTAGTAATCCACCGATACGGAGACATTCCAGATAGCCATTTTGTCAAAACAATAAGGTCTTGGGGCCATTCATGTTCACAATACCCGCAATTCACAGCCCGTACCAGATTAACTAGACATTGAGTAGGCTGACTCCAGATATTTACTCTCCCATTGAAATTGGCAATTAACAAGGCACGCGGATAGGATATTGGACTGCGTCCCTTCACCAACGCAGCAGCGGTCGACACCTTGAAGTGCACTGCACACAACACGCAGCACAGCTCCACGCACTGGCCTGGAGCGATCGGCCTGAATTCGATTAGATAAGTTTTCCAGGGATCGGATATTGCAATGGGTTGCTTCCCGTGCGTGGATCCGATCCGAGTTGATCCAATCTGCACGTTGTAAATCAAAACCGCACGCTTTGTTATCAAATTTTCAGGATATGATATTGAAGATGACCAGTCCACCATAAAGTAGTAGATCGCGGTCTGCCATGCACTATCCCCAGATTCTGCTGACAGGTTGCAATCTAATTACAACTGGAAGATATCAATGGAATATAATTTGATTTTGCTGCCTCGCTAGTTACAATAATTTCGATTGCCAGATGAATAATTTCAGAATATAAAGCTCATTTCACGTTTAAAAAAAAAACTTCACACAGTCAATTTCTTGACTGTGAGGTTCAACGACGCCAAGCAGGCAGGAATGGGGATCGTTGGCTGAGAACCCAACCACACAAGCACGCTTATTTCACAAACATTCACGCCAAATGTTGGCTTCCACCAGTTATGGACTTCTCTTCGGCCCCAGATCGCTTCTCCTCAACTGCTTCTCCTCGGCCAAGCTCAGAATAATCTCTACCTGACTACGAGTCTGGCGTGGCCCCAGCCGGTGGCATCTCTTCACGGTTCTCAACGCCTGCTTGGCACAATCCGGATCGATGCCTGACTATTTGGTATGCCTCCACACGAGGTTCTCGGCCTAGCTCAGGCCTCGGTGTTTCAAACGATGACGACGGCTCACGAGGAAGAATAAGAGAAACGCACGAGGCGCACCTCGATCGAGGATCCTTCCCTCGACAAGCAACGAGACTCCTTCCTCCACGCACAGCTTAGTCACGAGCTGCTGAGTCCTTCACGACCACGCAATTCACCTTCACGGCCTTGATAAAATGCCTTCACGGCCTCCACACAGCCTCACGGCCTTGATAAAACGCCTTCACAGCCTCACGGCTTGCCTCACGCAGTACCGCAACAGAGAACACAGCTCTGCACCAGCGAGCTACGAAATTCACCTTCACGGCCTTCACTCGGGCTCTTGGCTTCATGCAGCATTCACTCTCCCACCGATCTATTTAGCTTCGACCTGAAGCTCCGATACCATGATAAATTAATGAAAATGGCTCTCCAGGTGAGAACCTGGAGAGTGTACAAACACACTCACACACACTCTAATTACATTGAATGAGATGAGCCTTAATTATATAGGCTCTCACACTAACGGGATGGTTTCAACCACTCCCTTAATATCAGGATATGAGATCTATGATTAGAATCTCAATCCTATCTCTATAATAACAACAACCTAACAATGGATTTCTCCATTAATTCCAACAATAGTTTGACTTACCGTATCCTTTATTATAACTTTTTCTGTTCTACATGTCCCTTGAAAACTGTTTTCCCTGTATTATATGTTTAAATTTTCCTTAGAATAAAAAAGAAAGGTTGTTTTTAACCTAAAGAGAACTCTTGTGCAAAGTTTTCCTATCCCATTTTATTTTATTCGATACAGATTTCGATAACAGATTCATTCACAACCAATAAATATTGACTTACAAAGTATCTAATATTCTGTATGGTGGAGTTTTCATTAAAAAAATTGAAATAACTTACTTTTAAAATAAACAGAATTATTATACAAAATAATTCTTTTCCATTTCATCTTCTTCCATAGGATTGATTTATTAGCCATAAGTATTTACTTACAAAATATTTAAAATTTTGTTTATGGGAGTTTTCATTATTAAATTGGAAAAAAAATTAAATTTAAATTATCAATTAAATTAATTTGCTTTTATTTATATTTGTAAAATATTGTTTTTTTTTTTTTAATAATGAGTTTTCTGGTAAATTTTGATAATTTAATTATGATAATATTTTTTTATTGTGTTGAGAGGTTTATTTTGCAGCTCAATATTAAGAAGATGTGTAATTCTTACTCTACTCATAGTTCAAATGTGTTCTTGTTAAAATAAAGGAAAATATTTTCAAAAAACAAAAAATGTAATTTAAAAATATGCACAATTTTAGTTATTTTTAATTAAAATCATTATAAAATATCAATAATCTTTTTCATTGGTTGTTGCTATTACAATCCAGCATAAATAAAATATTATAAAAATATTTAACTTTCACTCTCACCCATAAATAAAAAGATTTGTATGGAAATATGAAAGAACATTATTTTATATCAATTTTAAAGAAAAACAAATTTAAAAAATCTTATATTTATTAATTTTATAGAGATGGATAAAGTCAAAAAAAAATTTTTTTTTAATGTTAACCATAATAAAATATCCAAACGCCTAAAGGTTAAAGTAATTGGATTATCAAGTTAACATGCTAGAGAGTGGCATGCATATACGCAAGATGTATTACATGCTAGGTTTTTTCTAAATCAAAGATGCATATTCGCATATAGAAAAAACATATGCACCAAAGTAGAGACAATGATGGCTTACTAAGATATGGCTATAGAAAGCACCATGAAAAATTAAGTTGTTCATTTCTCTAACTCTCAAAGACAATATACTCACATGGGATAATTTAAAAAGAAAGATTTTTTCTCCACCTAGTATGTGCACATTGTGTGAATATTTACCTGAATCTGCCATACATTTATTGCGGTAATGCAATTTTTTGAAGTGTCTTTGGGGTGAGGTGAATGACATATTAGGAATCCATTCAATTTGGAATTAGCTATCAATTAATGAGTGTCTACTAGAACGGGCCCAAAGGAATCACACGAATAATTAACTTTCATTTTTTATATTATGGTGTCTTTACAAGAGGAGGAATGTCCAATTATTTCAAAACTAGAAACTTTCATTCCCTTTCTATTCCATACTAGTGGTTGGATATTACTTGGAAAATATGAGTTAAAAAAGATACCTCATCATAAAGTTAAACACTTCCAAGGACATGCAAAGGTTTATTGGCTAGTTTTTTTTGGATGGGACTTCCATGAATCTTGATTGTGGGAGTCGAGGGGTTCTCTTCTTCATACTCTCAAAGATACAAACTTTTTCGCAACAACAAAAGAGGCACAAAGTTGAAAGATATTTCATATCCTAAGGTTTTTGGAGATTCCAAGGTTACCACTGACTCCATAAATGGTGATGCTAGGTTGGATGCACCAATCCTTATGAAATGAAAAATCAGGATAAAAGATATCATCCCAGGCACATCACTTTCTTTCGAACATGTATTTAGGTATCTGAAGACAAAGGCTAGTTAATACCATGAAAAATATATGCAGAAGACACTACTAGATTGGGGGAACATTCCTCTCTTCCCTACTTTTAAGAGGACATCAAGTCCACAGGAACTTGTTATTTGTGTTAACATTTTATTTTGATTTGGGAGGTTAGATAGTTAAAAATATGTATGCATGTGTTTATTTAGGTTGTGCATGTGTTGAGAAAAGACTATGCTATATATTCAATGGGGATTGGAAAATATAAATATGGTGATGCTACCCTTAGGAACATCTTTTATGATGTAAAATTTTTTGTGTTATGAAATATGTCACATTTTTTCCTACTCAAGAAAAATTGAAAGTAAACAAATTCAACTACTTTCCAAGAAAAGTAGGAAGAAGAAAATATGTAATTAGTGCCATTCTTAATCTAAAATTAACATGCTATATTTAAATCATACACACACATACATAATTAAAGAAAAAAAATTATGTATATATTATATAGAGATTTGAAAAAAAAAGTTCTTATAGTTAAGACATTTTAAGTTGTGTTATTATTTTACATTTTCACTCATTTTCAGGGATATTTTCTAGTCAATTTTGTCTAAAGGGAATTTTTCAAGAGGTTAAATCTATTTATGTATTCAAGAATGCAATGAAGAAATAAAAAATTACACATAGTATATAGAGAGGGGAAAACCAATGTAAATCCATTTTAGCATTATATTGATTAAGCACTAAGAAAGAAATACAAAGATTAGATTTTATTCTTCTCCATGTTTAATATATCATAAGTTAAAATAAATCTATACTAAATGTTTTCTAATACTTCCTATTAATTGACCATTATATAAATGGCTCCACTTTAAATATCTTTGTGAACCATGGACTCACATAAAAATTATAGTTATTGTAAATATCAATTATACTTATTGTAAATATTTTTTATTACTCTTATGAAACATGGATTCACATACTTATTGTTGGAATTCACGCAGTGCCACTCTACTACAAGCTCGGCTAATTATTCTATATAGAAAAGAAAAATAAAATGATTAAATTTCTCGGTGTAACAATTAAAAAACCTATACCAATTGGGATAGCTTTGGATTTTTCTTTTAGTTACATAAATTTGATCTTAAATTGAACGACGCATAGACAGTGATTCCTTGCCAAATTCTACGGTTCTGATTCCCACCGAAGCCTTTCAGTGGGCTCTCCCGTGTAGCGAATTATTCGATTCCAAAGCCAAGGACGATATTTTCCTCTCACAGAATGATCGAGATACGTGTATAACATATGCACCTTATATGTCACTCCCTGACTGATTGAGTCACTGTTTCCCACACGTTATAAACTTGTAGCAACAACCTCGTCTGTCAAGTACTTTGATGGAACTACACAACGAAATATCCTCTTCTTTTTCTTTTTTTTTTCATGTACGTTTTGATCTTGCAATTTTACGATTTAACTTAACAAAGTTTACAATTATCTATCTTCAATAGATATATCAATTTTGATATTTATATTTTTTAAAATGGAAAAGTATGTTTTTACTGTTCATATCTTTTTCAACTGTTAGAGACACTCCGTGATTCCTGTACCAGCCGGGAGCAGGCGAAATAATATATAAATATCTGCAATCAGTCGATGGAGATTTTAAGCTAGAAGGCAACTCTAATGACATAAGAGATGGAAATCATCAACGTCGAGATGGAGAAGGCGCTGCTCAACTGGAACTTATGACATAATTGATTGCGACGAGAGGAAGGAGAAGATAGTGTCATTAATATCGAATGGAGTAAATTATTCTGAGCTTCCACAACATTACATCAGACCTCCCACCGAGCGACCCATTCTGGATGAAGTAGTCCTTTCTTTGGACTCCATACCTCTGGTGGACCTCCAAGGGCTCTTGTGCGATTCTACTAGAGCCCACGTTATTCAACAAATTGGTCGGGCCTGTGCTCAATACGGCTTCTTCCAGGTATTAATTTTCATTCATATTTTTCATATTCCTAGCTTCTTCTAATGTGTTATTCTCTGCACAAGTTTATATAATGTTGAATCTGGGGTTCAATGGCTCAATATTAACTTATTGTTATGGTAACTAGATAATCAATCATGGCATCCCAGATGCGGTGATCAACCGGATGCTGGAAGTAGCGAACGAGTTTTTCAGAATGCCTGTGAAGGACCGAATGGAATACTATTCCGACGATCCGTCCAGAAAAACACGTTTGTCGACGAGCTTCAACATCCATAAAGAACAAGTGTTCAACTGGCGGGACTACCTGAGACATCATTGTTATCCGTTAGAAGATCATGTTCACACTTGGCCTTCAAAACCTGCTCATTATAGGTAAAATATGGTCCACAATTTGTAGTATATGTTCTAAGTTTCATTGTTTGCATCATAATCCCTTCCCAATCATTTTGAGTTGCATCATTGTACTCTTAATATCAGTAATGTTGCTAACATTGATTTTTATGAATATGGCAGAGAAGTCTGCAGTATGTATTGCAGAGAGATAAGGGCACTTGCTCTGAGGCTGCTGGAAGCAATATCGGAGAGCCTGGGACTGGAGGCCGACTTCCTAGACAAAGCACTGGGAAAGCACGAGCAACACATGGCTGTAAACTACTATCCCAAGTGCCCCAATCCCGAGCTTACGTTCGGTTTACCAGCCCATTCAGATCCCAATGTCCTCACTCTTCTTCTTCAAGATGACGTGCCCGGATGCTTCACAATGGAAACTGGATTGCTGTGAACCCCATTCCTAATTCTTTTGTTATCAACATCGGTGATCAATTACAGGTTCCATCTATATGCTTGGCACTCTAATTAATTGATCCCACTTTTTTATTTAATTTTTCATTTGTAGAATCCATGGTGTATGGCATTCGAAATAATAAATCGTGGAATGAAATTATGTGTGTGCAGGTTCTGAGCAACGGAAGATACAGAAGCGTGTTGCATCGTGCTGTAGTAAGCTCATCGAGAGCACGCATTTCAATTCCGACATTTTACTGCCCTTCCCCTGATGCAGTTATCGCTCCTGCAACGCTATTGACTGACGCGGAGCATCCTGCTGCATTTAGAAGGTTTACGTACGACGAATATTACCGCGAATTTTGGAGCAGACAACTGCAAGGAAATACATGTTTGCAGGCGTTCTCAGATCATTATGAAGAGCAGCAAGCACAGAACACGGACCAATTTCATAATGAAGAGCAGGCAGCATATAACACGGATCAATGTCCTCTGGAGATGAACGATGATGATCAACTGGGGCCTCCGACTAGTGATAAGGCGGACTCTGACTTCTGGTAGCTTGCACCACCAAAGGAATATATCGCACAAAATATGGTCATGCGTTGATCTATGTATATTTGTGAGGGTTAAGGGGCCGTGGCCGTCGCGTAGCATCAACCCATCCGATGTAATTTAAGACGATTTGCAAATGTTTTTCTATGTTTCTTTTAATATAGATTTATGTGTGAAAAACATAATGATGAAATGGTCTTCATGCAACAAAGCGAAATCTGGCAGAACAGAAAGAGATTGAATTTAAGAGATTAGAGCAAGTATTGATTAACGTAATATTAAATCATTTTATTTTATTATTCATTTTAAGCAAGTTAAACACTTATTTTAAATTATGAAATAGATAAATTAATAAGTTTTAGTTTGAAAAATCTAATAATTTGGATATTTCCGTAAGATTATGAATTTTTTTCAAAATATGAGTTAAAGTCTTAAAATTTCAGTGTTTAGGATGTTCTAAAGATTTTTGATGGTGTTGAATCTATTTTTACTCTAAAAAATACACATAGATTAAAATAATTAAAAATATATAAAATAATTTAGTTTTAATATTCATTTTAATTGAACTAAATATTCATTTTAATTGAACGTAAATGAAATATATAAATTAATAATTAGATAAAAAATAAATTACACTAATTAAAAATACTTAAAACCAACAAGGGAAAAATAAAAGAATTTAAAAAAAAAATTAATAATAATTTTGTTAATTAAATTAGAATAATAAATATGAAAATATTTTGATTTAAAATATCAAATTAAAATAAATAAAAACATAGTCAAATTAAATTAACGTTATATGAGATGAAATTAAAATAATAAATATTAAAATATTTTAATTAAAATATTAAACTATAGTTAGATTATATTATATTAAAATATTAAATTAATCGTAAATTAAAAAAACTAGAAAAATAATATATATATATAATTAAAAAAAATTAAAAAGAATTTTTTTTTTTTTTTAAATAAAATAAAATAAAATTATTAACTTAAAAGTTTGAAAATTTAAAGTTTATATCAAACACATATCTCACAATGACGGTTGCCCCCTCTCCCCTACTCTATTTGGCATTTACATCGACAAGCTAGAAGGTTGTTTAGAGCAAGCAGATTTGCTGGCATGAGCTTAGGTGGGATAGTCATCATCCTTCTTCTCTATGCTGACGATATTGTTCTTTGAGAAAAAATCTTACGGTAAAAATCACATCCAAATAAATTTGGTCGGCGACGCGTTTCGAACCACCTTTGGTGGTTCGAAAACGCGTCTTCCTAAATTTGTTTGAATGTGATTTTACCGAAGATTTTTCTCAATTATGGATCACGGAAGCAATATTCCTAAATATTGTTCTTCTTCCAAAGATTTCCATGAATATGATAAGCAACTTAGAAAGACTTCTTAAGGATTCTGCTCTACCATGGGTATGTCTGTGCTTTCTTGACAAAAAAAAAGTTATGATTATCAAATCCAAGAAGGACACTTACGCTAATTTTATGTATGACAATAGTAACTTGGAGGAAGTGTCTTATTACAAGTACCTAGGAATTGATATTCATCACAAGCTCAACTGTAACTATAGCATTAGAAAAGGATTAATGAGGGGTGGAAAGCTTATTTTGGTTTTGAAAAGAATTGTAAAACGACAAACCTCGTAATGTGGGATAGAAAGAAGTTCCTCTTTGAAACTTCAGTGACTCCTGTTATCTTATATGGATGTGAGGTTTGGAGTTGTAGCATCTCTAGAGAATCCTTGAGAAAGATTGAGCAAATCCAGAAGCGTTTTATAATGTATAACCTTATAATTAAAAGAAATACACCCTATCATATTCTCTTTATAGAAGGGGGTCTTTCCCCTATCGAGAGCCTAGCTATGTCTAGACTTGTTGTACAAGCACAAACTCAATAGCATAGGAGACCATAGACTTCCTAAGCTAGCTTTAAATTCCAGCCAAAACCACCTAAGCCTTAAACGAGGTTGGTATAAAGACCCCAGGGCCTGGTTAAACCATTGGGAGATCGACGAGAATGTTGCATTTCAAAACATCAATAACATTAAAAAAATTGTTACTTCTAAGTTCAAAGAAAAAATGTGGTGTGAAAAAGATCTAGCAGCTAAAAGAAAATTAAGGTATTATAAGGAGGTCATCAACCCCACCTTAGAAGATCAAAAGCATCTCTCTGTTTTAGCTAGCTAAAAGAAGAAAATTAATATAGCCAATATTAGAACGAACTCTCATGAGCTCCATAGTGAAACAGTTCGTTGGACAGTTCCTAAAACTCCATGGATGGAAAGGATCTGCCATCTTTGTGAGAATATGAACATCGAGGATGAAAATCACTTCCTCTTAGACTGCTTCGCCTACAACCACATTAGAGCTCAATTTCATAATCTTGTTGCAACACTCGCCTTCCTAGCTTTTTAAGAAGTCAAAATTATAGTGAGCTCGGAAGGCTTCTCTACAAGTTTTTTGAGCATAGGAATAAAATCTTAAATCAAATTAAATAACTCTTTCTTTAGGTCTGATAGACCAAATATTAGTCTTAGTGGACGTTAACCACCACCATCATCATCATTATCAAGAAATAAAATGAGAAAACTAAATTTTGAAAAAAATGTAAGAATGGAATGATGCAACATGCAATACAAAGAAAACCAATTCGGCCGTTTCATGGAGAATAGACGGAGGTTTCCAAATTGTTAATAAAAAATAAATATTGCAAGAAAAAATTTAATTATATCACAAATAAATAATTGAATTCGTTGGAAACAAAAATGGACGGGTAATTTTATTGTTCAAAAGTTCCCCATTAAATCTTTCATTTTAGGCCTCCTCTTTTTCCCATGAGTCTTTCATTAAACTGCTACAAGCATGTGGCAGATGTATACATATCGTCCAGAGTAATGAAAAGAGCAGGGTGCTGCTTTCGGTTGTAGTGGAGAGTTTCGATCTCTCCAACATATAAATTTATTGAAAGTCATTTGTAGTAGTACTGATTTATAAAAAAACATTAAAACAGTAAAGAAAGTTCGAGAGAGGTTTTAAAAATAGCGGAGATAGTTATTTAAAATTGTGAGAAAAAAAAATTAAAAATATTGTATGTTCGTTACTTCAAAAAAAAAAAGTGTTTTGTATTCGTTGTTGAAAATTTAAATATTATTAATAAATCATTCAGTAATAAAGTTTCATATTTTTCGGGATGCGGATGCATTTAGATTTAATGGGCCACATGGCCCCGGCCTCTTCCCAAAGCGTGAGGCGTGTGGTGGCCACATGGCTCTCCACGGCGCCATTAAGCCTGCAATCAATTCGACTGACCGCCATAACTATTCTCCCCCGCGACGGCGATACAACCACTCTGTTCTGCCTGGCTTCTGCACTATGGACGCCAATTCATTCTTCACTGTGTTCTCAGACTCTCCGAGTGGTTGTTTGGCTCCTTTGGGCGGTGCGTGCCCTGCACATTGTGCTGAGCCAAGCGCTCACACAAACACCGGCCGGCGCTGCTCTCTCTACAGTTGCATCTAGATTCTTCCGGGCATGCATTTCTCAAACAGTGCCTTCTGCCCTGGTGCGTTTATCATTCCTCAGCATTCGCTTGGCTCACTTGTGGTTCCGACTCTTACGGGTGTGCACTTGGTTCAACTTTCTCCTGGTTCGATTGTTGCTCCAGCCCTTCCTCCGGTTCAAGACATCAACAAAACTGAGACAGTCATGCCTCGACTCCGTCAGCGCATGACTGCCCGTCGTGGAGGCACCCGCGGTAGTTCTGCTGATGACCGCACAAACTCAAGCAGGCATGGCTCAGATTATCCTTCTAGTCCTCCTAGTCGACTGCCCACCTCCCCTCCACGCGATGCTCATTATGTCTCTTCCACCTCCGCCACTCAGCCCTCTCGCAGTCACTTCATCCGCCAAACCACGCAGAGGGCGGAGCTGAGTTTCGACAGAACTTTCAACCGCCCCTCCATAACCGCCTACATCACTGTTACTCTACGCGAGGAGGCCTCTCTCTGTTCTCCTCCTTAGCCTGACTCCACTCCTGCTCCCCTTGACCCTCATCCCGCCTCCATCGAACCTCGCTCCACTTCCGCTGCTACGCCCCAAGCTGACATGAGCGAGCCTTCTGTCCATCCTTCTCCCTCCCCGGGCCTCTTCTCCATGCAGGTGAATGCGGACGGTGTCCTGAGCACCGGGGCTCCTCATCAAGATGCTGAAGTGGACGACCTTGAGGATGACTTCGGATGTCCAATCGAGGAGGAGCAACCCTCTCCGGTCCACTCCAATTGACACAGCTATGACCCGGACCAGTATGGAATCTAAACTTGTTTACTGTCATAGAGTTGCTGGTCTTTTACATTACACAGCAGATAGTGTTAGTTTTTTGCCTTCAATAGTGATAGTTCTTTGCAGACTCATAACAATCAGTATAACTATTCCACCGGTTTCCCATACCAAGGGCGGTGTGATAGGCATTACAGAGCTGGTTTCCCTATATGGGCAGCTTATTTTTGGGATTAAGCATGGTTTGCAGGCCTAGTTTCAGGCTATCAAAGCTGAACTGAGGCAGTTTTGTATTATAATATTTACTTAATAGAATTAGCCAAATTTTTAAAAAAAGAAAAAAAGTAAAGTTTCATATTTGTTGTTAAAAAAAATATTATTAATAGAGCATTCAGTAATTAAAAGATCTTTCAAATAAAGCATTCACCCATAACAAAAAAACCCATAAAGAATTAGATATTTAGCAGAAAAAGGAATTAGCTTGGAGCAAAAATATAATTTAATTGCAAAAATTTGCATAAGGGACAAATAATCTTATTGCAAAAAAAAATAAGTTTATTTAAAATTAGCTAATAAAAATAAATTATTGCAAAAATTTGCATAAGGGACCAATAATCTTATTGCACAAAAAATTAAGTTTATTTAAAATTAGCTAATAAAAATAAATTATTGCAAGAAAAAATAATTTTACTGAATATAAAAATTGTATTTCAAAAAACAATTAGAGGGGCTAAAATATTTTAAATAAAGCATTTACAAATAAAAAAATAAGTTCTTTACCAGAAAATAAATTAAATTGCAAATGAAAAATTATTTAGAAAAAGCTAAAAAAATTGAAAGTTCTTTAATAAAAAAAATTAATGCAGCGGAAAATAATTTTGTTTCATATAGAAAATTTGGGTTTTTTTTGCAAAAACAATTAAGAGGGGCAAATTTTATTCGAGCGATGTCTATTTCATTCCCAGCAAAATTTTGAGGTACTACTGGCACACAAAAATTTGCTCGGACAATTTTTTTCCCATAAATTTTATAGAAATTGTGACAGTCAAATATTCTCCCGAAACATTTTTTGTCGGGTAAATAAAAAAATAACGTTTTACAGAGAAAACAACATATCCTTGCGCTCTTGAAAACAAAAATTTATATCCTTCGAGTATAGAAATTGAAACATTTACTGGAAAAAAATGTATTTTCTTTTGAGAAAAAAACAGAGAGAAAAAAATCAATTTCCTCTAAAAAGAGATTGTTTGCCTCCAAGAAAAGAAATATTTTTCGGCAAATATTTTACAGATTATTATTTTTTTTTAAAACAAAAGAGAACCATCCTATTTTAATTTGAATAAAAAAAATTAATGGCTAGAAAATCTATATTTTATGAAAATAGCATTAATTGCTTCAAAGAAGAATGTGTTTTCCGGCAAAGAATCCACACATTGTATTTTTATATAAAAGAGGAAAATGTGAATATACTGAAGAAAAAAGAAATATCTAGACTTCAAAGGAAAAAAAAAAAAAAATCTTTTAGAACAAATAGTTCAGACAATTTTATTTTTTCACAAAGTGGAACGAAATTAAATATTTTTCCGTTGTTTGCTACATAAATGGAAAAGTCGCAGAAGGGAATGGCACTTAGCAGCGGAAGGTGTTTGGCCGGTCACGACAACCAGCAACCCTCATGAATGTAGGATGCCCACTAAACTGAAAGTGGTAAACCCTTCGTAGGAAACCCTAGGCAGTAAACTGAAACTAGCAAATCTAAGCTATTTGTGAAAATCCCTAGGCATGGAGGCAGAATGGGCAGAACCCCAGAAAGGAGCCTTGGTTGTTGGTAAAAGTCGGGGCGACATGAACCGACCTGGGGGCCACGTAGCTTGGCTGAGAGCGTGCATGCAGCAGGGAGCACCGTAGCCGAAGAGACTGCTCTCACAACTCCATTGAAACCGGCTCTGAGGGCAAACCTTTGCAGGAAAAGAAAATTTTGTTTTCTTTTCCTGCAAACCTTTGCCCTCAGAGCCGGTTTCAATGGAGTTGTGAGAGCAGTCTCTGAGGGCTCTGAGGGCAAACCTTTGCTCTTTTCCCCATTGCAGAGAAAGCTTTTGTTTGTTTTTTTTTTTTTTTTAAACACAGTCAAGAAAATTGTCTAGTTTACACAGTCATGATGGCAGCAAGAGACACCAATCTGAAAAATCTCCAACTTCCACAGTTTAACGAGAAGAATCATGAATATTGAGCTATCACTATGAGAGCCTTGTTTGCTTCACAGGACATATGGGAGCTAGTTGAGAATGGCTACCTAGAATCAGCGAATGCAGTAGTGTTGGCTACTTTGACAGTAGCAAAAAGAGATTTGTAAAAAGATAATAGGAAGATGGACTCCAAAGCCCTCTTCTATCTCTTTCAATCTGTACATGAGAGTATTTTCCCAAGGATTGCAGCAGCAAAAAAGTCCAAGGATGCGTGGGATATTCTCAAGACAACCTATCAAGCCATGGAGAAGATGAAGACAACAAAGTTGCAAATGCTAAGGAGAGATTTTGAAACTCTCTGTATGAAAGATTCGGAAAATATAGACTCATTTTTCACTCATGTTATTGGGTTGGTTACCAAGATAAGGTCTCATGCAGAGACACTTGAATACATGCAAATAGTGGAGAAAATCTTGAGAAGTATACCCTCAAGATTTGATGGCATAGTAGTGGTAATAGAAGAGACAAAGGATCTCTCACAATTTACAGTGGATGAGCTGAGTGCATCCCTGATGTCTCATGAACACAGACTGAACAGAGGAACAAATTCCTCATTGGAACAAGCTTTTAAGACTCAAATGTCTTTTGGCCGAAGCAGAGGTCAAGGGAGAGCAAACAACAGAAGAAGAGGTAGAAGCCAAAAGAGAGGAAGAAAAAACCATGCAAGTTCTAGGGGAAGAGGCAGTAATGAGAACCAGAATGAAGGCTCAAGTCAACATCAAGCTCATGGACAAAGGTATGATAAATCCCAAGTCCAATGTCATCATTGCAAGAAATATGGGCACTATGCCAATGAATGCAGGGAAAAGAAAAATGACATGAATAATAGGAAGAATGCTAATTTTTCAAAAGAAAATAAGAACCAGAGTAATGTGTTGTTAACATGTAATATAGCACAAGATAGACAAGATGATGTATGGCTCTTAAACTTAGGTTGTAGCAAACACATGACTGGAAACATAGCAATGTTTGTCAATCTGGATGAAAATGTTAAATCTAAAGTAACAACAGGAGCTGATAGTAAGATCTATGTCAAGGGAAAAGGCAGAATCAATATCCTGGCAAGAAATGGAGAACAGAAGTTTGTGCCGGATGTATATTATGTACCTGGCTTGAAATTTAATCTTTTGAGCATTGGACAACTCATTGACAAGGGCTACAATTTATTTTTTAAAGATGATATGTGCACAATCATGGACATACTTCCAAGCAAGAAAGTCACTGCAGAGGTGCCGATGACAAGCAATAAGATGTTTCCTCTCAATCTCGGAGCAGAATTGAAGGAAAGAAGAAATGTAGCAGCTGTAACACAAGAAGTCTTTCAAGAGGAAGTGAAAGATGAAAACTGATTATTGCACTTGAGATTTGGACATCTCAATTTCGAAGGCCTGAACTTGTTGCACATAAAGGGAATGGTAAAAGGATTACCACCGATTGAGAAACCAGACAGCTTTTGTGAAGGCTGCATCTTGGGCAAACAACACAGAGAAAGCTTTCCACCAAGGAAGAGTATAAGAGAAAAGGAACCCTTAGAACTAGCCCATTCAAATTCATGTGGACCAATGCAAATGCCATTTTTAGCTAGAAACAAATATGTTTTGACATTCATAGATGATTACATCACAAAGACATGGGTGTATTTCTTGAAACAGAAAAGCGAATTATTTGAACAGTTCTGCCACTTCAAAGCTCATGTTGAGAAGCAGAGTGGGCACTACATCAATGTGCTAAGAACTGACAAAGGTGGAGAATACATCTCCAAAGAGTTCCTACATTTCTGTAGGAAGAATGGCATCCATAAGAAATCTACCACAAAGTATACACCTCAAAAAAATGGTGTTGGAGAAAAGAAAAACCGTACCATCATGGACATGATCAGAAGTATGTTGAAGGAAAAACATTTGCCAAATGAGTATCAGGTTGAAGCTGCAAATTGTGTAGCATATATCTTGAATAGATGCCCAACCAAAGCTGTCATGAACCATTTGACATAAATGTCAATATTATCAACATTCTCACCCTTTGACATTGACATTGATGCCAACACAATTATTCCTCCTTCTTCCATTTCCCTTATACCTTCCCCTTTGACATCAATGACAATTAACTGCTCGGATTAAGTTTCATACCCCCTCCCCCCCCCAAAAAAAAAATCATTAGCTCTTCATGTAATACGTAGCAAAGGAGGAAGAGTAAATGCTATTCCAACGTGTATATGATGACGTATTATTTGCACTGTCGTTTCAAGATGAAATCTTAGAGAGAACCACAGTAGCTCCACATGTGTGAAAGGTCCATTGCATACTTCAGAAGTTCCATAACCCTAAACACACTTGAGGTGATTATTTACACTTGAGGTTATAACATCATCATTTCATTTTGTGGGTGATATATAGTCGTTTTTATATCTTTGAGATATTGTGGATAACATATGGTAGTTGATATCTTGTATGAATGAAATTACACATTTTAGTGGATATAGCAGCCCATCATGAGATAGTAGTACTAAGCATGTAAACTTAGTGCTCAAATTTCATTCACTCCATGAGTAATGCTTAAATTTTATTCACTCGATGAGTAACGTTCAAATTCTTTAATGCTATCAAAATGTTCGCTGCTCTTTAATAGTGATAACAGTGTTCTCAAATGTATGATATAAGTGAAGTAATGCGCACTGAAATGATAGACATGCTCCAATTTGGAATAGGCTGTCTGAAAGAAATCGTTGCCTTTTTCAAGGAAATACAATGCTCTTTGTCTTCTCTGAACGCTATGATACGATTCCAACATTATGATGCTGCTAAATAATATCGAAAGATGAACACAACGATGTGTCGAAAAGCTGCATATAATGAAGTATAAGCTGCATGTAATGGAGCACTCCATAACGCTTCATATAATGTAACATTGTGATTGTACCAAATGTTGTATTGATAACCTTCGAATGCTGAGTATTGTATATAAAAATGTACTTAACGCTGCATATTTAACGTGTAACGAACCGAAATGTTGAGTTTGATGTAGAAACCTATGGTGTATAACCCAAACGCTGAGTATGGTGTACAAAGGGTGAAATGACTGGATTAACGTTGCGTTATGGTGAAATTAACGTTGTGTTATGGTGACATTAACGTTCTTTATGGTGAATAGTTGTGTTATGGTGAAATGAACGATGTGTTATGGTGAATATTTGTGTTATGGTTGGACCATATAATTGTGTTAAACCGCTACATTCAACACGTTATATAAACGTTGTATTCAACCATTATGTAAATATATATAATGCATTTATATAGCAATATATAAATGCATTATAAAACGCATTGTAAACGTTGATACCAATATATAAGCTCATTATATAAACACTGCATTCAACCATTATATAAACGATGGTTTATTTATATAAACAGGTTGTGTTTGGTGCTATTTTTTAAGTTAAAAATATTTAATTCCTACTTGTCAATGGTTGTAATTCCTTATTTGAGGAGTTTGTTCCTACATAAGAGGATGTAGCTAGAACTATATTCAATCCTAGTTTAGTGTGTGGTTGAGATAATCTCTCAACCACATTATTGTACGTCCAGGATATATTTCCTATCTTGAGACTATTTCATGTATATATATGTGTGTAATATCTTTGTGTGTGGATATAGAATTTATATAGAGTGTGCAGTGTGATATTTTATTTTGGTATTAGAGCATGAGCTTCGACCCCTCGTGGGCTGAGGGAAATAGGAAATAAGAGAGTTTTGTACTTTAGTTTAGTTTTTGGGTTGTCCATCTAAGAAAGAGTGTTGCCTACGTGAGGAGCGCTCTGTGAGGAGCGACTGAAGGTTTTGTGAGCAAGATTTTACGGAAAATTCCCGTAAGCAGTGATATCAATATCTGCATACATATTTTGCTTGCTGCCCTCTGCGTGAAGCGTGAACAATAGAATAAAGTTGTGATTTCTTGAGCGATTTCTTTCAGCGCAACCCATCAGCACAAGAAGGTGGAGATCGAACTCTGTAGTTTGATCGTGGATCTGTTGTTCTTTGCTGCTGCAGGGACAAATGTGTTGAAGGTCGAAGGAACGCCGTGGTTGCCGGTGTTGTGAAGTAATTCGGATTCACATAGCGGAAAATTGATCTACGGATCGGTTGCACATACAGCAGTCATATCCCTCGGTTACTTGTGGGTTTGGAATGCCTTTGAATTATGCAGAAATGAAACTTGCGTGGCGTTAGATGGTGCAGCGAGGATCTGGATTTGGGCCATTTAGCTGAAGATGGTCGCGAAATCTTTTGGCATTGGTGGATTCTGGGAGCAGTATGATTTTGCCCTTTCACAGTGTATTTACCTGTGGAAATATACTATTCCATTCCGTGTATTGAACGAAGTTTATCACGGGTTGAAGGCTTGGTGAACGCACGGGAAAAGTGCCCAGGTGAGATCTCCACAAATCGTCCATACCTCAAAATCAGTGCCTCTACCATTTAAATACATCAAAAGCAAATTGGTGGGCATGGGGGCTGGTGTGGACATGGAGAGTGTAGCAGTGACCTTTACGGTGTCCATGGCTATTCTCTGCTTTCTGATATTTTATATGAGGCCGTTGATTTAGACGAAGATGTGCCAAATTCCATAATCGCCACTGGCGGGGTCTTGTTTATCGTCACAACCTCGCATGCTTCCTCTTGTGAAGCTTGGATTCGGGCTTTTCACTTGGATCGGTGTGTCTGATGGATCAGTGTGTCCGAGATCCTGCATGGAGGATCGAACTCATTGTTGAAGCAGCAAATCGAGCCATAAGGTGGGCTAACAATCTGGATCCCTCCAGCATGGCCGCTCTAGGTGTCCATGCCGTCGCATATCAAAGCGTAACGCAGGTTCAAATGATGTCCCCAAAATTGGGAGCATGGATACATTCAGAAGGAATGGAAGAGAGTGGTGGCACCCGCGAAGTGCTGATCTAAGTTCAAGTCGTGAAAAGAGAGAGAAGAAGTCGTTGGCAGTGCGAGTCGTGGTCTCATTCGCATTCGAAGCTACATTACTATGTAATGATCTGTACAAAAGCTATTAGTTTTTGTTTGGCCCTATGTTTTTCAAACAAAGCTGGTTTTAAGATTGCTTCGGTGAGCTGCCATGGTTGTCTCAATGAAAAATGTCGATCCAGCATTTCAAGGCATTGGTCAGAAGGTGGGCACAAATATCTGGCATATCGAATATTTCTGTCCAATTCCTATACCAAAATCTGATTATGGTAAATTTTACTGTGGATATTCTTATATAGTTCTGCAGACAACTGCAAGAAAAAGTGTGGCTTGTCACTATGATATACATTTTTGGCTTGTGAAAGACACTAGCCAAGATTAAGCTAGGACAATAGCTACAAAGAAAGTTGAGCTTGTTGCGATAATTTGTTGGAGATCGTTGACTCGGTGGAGATAAATGGCCGTCAATCATTTGCGTGGCCAATCAGTGGCAGCTGCTAGGTCGGGCTATGGAGGCGGTGTCCAAATCAGAATTTGCTCTGAGGCCAGTGTTGTTTTGGAAAATATGGAGTTGAGGAGAGCGTAGTGCAAGAGGCAGCGTGTGGTGTTCGGATTTGGAGCATTGGCTTATTGCTAGATATGTTCCAAGATAGATTCACCGCTTCTACTTCCATAATGCTTGGTGAATTTGATGGCAATGCTGCCATTTTGAAGAAGGAAGAATGGTTGCTGTTATGGGAAATAGATATTCTTGGGCAGAGATAGAGAAATCAAAATCTGGAGAAGTTTATGCTACTATCCATTTTTTTTTTTTAATTCTCTGATGATGTTTCAAATTTGCAATGTATTGATTAACTATCATAACAATGAAACTGGTTGTAATTTAAGTGACATTAGTGTGACCAGCTATTGTCACAATTATGAGTGTGTGTTGGAACTGGTCATTCCAACACTAAACAAATTTTCAAGATATGATGAAGACATGACAGTTACATCAGAGATTGGAGGATGATCGAGTTCAATTGCAAGGAGATTATCTTGACAGTGGATCTTCATTGTTGGAGATTGTTAGCGAGCATGAGGAGGCATGCTTGAAAGCAGTTACCTTGCCTTGATACTATGAGTAGGGGAAGTGGCATTATGTTGTGATGCCAGGGGAATTGGATACTGAAACGTGACAGAGGATTGGACTATGGAGTCCTGAATTACTGTTCTTGAAGGGAAAATTGTGTTCTCTTCATGTGGCTGTGAGTGCCTATGTCTGGATCATCAGTGTTTGAATGCACTGCATTGAGTCCAGTTGAAAAGTCTTCAATCCAGTTTCTTTATCAATGAACCCCTCATAGGTATCGTTGGAGAAAAATGGTTACTGGTATGCTTGGGAAATAATCATTTTTGGGCAGAGAGGGAAATTAATGTGAAGAGTTTTTTTATTTAGTTTCTTGGAATCATGTTTAGAGATTATTGAGCCTTATTGAGCCTAGCTAATTCAATGTAGGTAAAGTTATTTTGTTAGAATTTGCAACTCTAACGAATGACAGGTTAAGCATGGACTTCTAAGAATTTATTTGACAAAGACAATGATGCCCAAGATGTGAACAATGAAAAGATGAGGTAATGAAGCAGCAACAATGCTTATGGTGGACAACAAAGTAGATGTTTGTTTGAGTTAGTGTGGGTTGTGGAATAGACTCCCTAGCATGTTATAAGAAAGTCTAGTTGGTTGATGTAATGGTCATTATATGTACCCAGAAACTCCAAATGTTGAAGTATGGAATGTAAGCCTTGTAAAGGCATTTGAAAGTTTGTGGTGATCTTAAAACCACTCTGTAATGGTTTATGGTCAGTCTGAAACCATCTTTTGTCACTGTAAAGTGATGGTTTGTGGTGAGCCAAAAACCACATATATCGCCTTTGTGGCTGGTTGGTGGTGAGCCAGAAACCACATATATCGCCTTTGTGGCTGGTTGGTGGTGAGCCAGAAACCACATATAGAGCCTTTGTGGCTGGATCGCCTTTGTGGCCATGTGTACACGGGAGCTTTGTGCTCGATCGAGTAGGTGAATTGCAGTAACGCCTGGCTCATGGTCTCAGATATTGGTGTGTCTAAGCACAAGAGGGTCAGCGCACTTTTCTATTTGATAGTTGCGTCGAAAGGAGCAATCAGCGTAACTATTAGCGATTGTTATTTGGACATGAATATTTGGCTTAGAAAGGCACTGATCTCTCTTTGTTTTGGAGGTTCTGCACATGCAATGGTGGTGGATTTGTAGGTACATATATGCAGTGATAGTGGTTGATAGAATCATGCATGCGAAAGATATCCTATAGGACTAGCGGTTGCAGTGGTTGGTACCCATGAATTACGGTGGATGGTTGCTCTTTTATATGAACGTCGACTTATCCTTTGTTATTTTTGGCCACAACCAGACATTGTGAATTAACATCATGACAAGTAGTCACTAAGGGGGGGAGTTAGAAATATTTAATTCCTACTTGTCTATGGTTGCAATTCCCTATTTGAGGAGGTTTTTCATACACAATAGGGTGTAGCTAGAACTATATTCATTCCTAGTTTAGTGTGTGGTTGAGAGAATCTCTCAACCACATTACTGTATGTCCAAGATATATTTCCTCTCTTGAGACTATTTCATGTATATATATGTGTGTAATATCTTTGTGTGAGGATATAGAATTTATATAGAGTGTGCAGTGTGATATTTTATCTATTTAAAGGTTTTTCTAGTGGATTTTTTTAATCTGATTTTTTTAAAATTCCACTAAATTTACTGACTACTAAATTTATTGAAAACAGAAGTTTGATGGGTAACATTGCACAATATAAGTGCCATACGGGTTTTTTATGGTGATGAATCCATATATACAGTAAGACAAATATTTTAAATAACATAAACAAGGATTTGAATTTTTCTTCACCAGACTCAAGCACTCGAAACTCCAAAAAATAGCACTAAAAACAACTGGTTTTGTGGTGAACAGCCAAAATGAAACATTATTAGCTATATATAATTGTGTATTAATGTTGTATATAATGGTGTATTAATGCTACAGATATCAATGGAACATGATAATTCATTAACGCTGGAGTATGAGTAAACACTTCTAACACCATTAACACTGCATGGAATTGTACCAACCGCTTGACCTATATCACCAATAGGGCACAAAACCCTAACAAATTTTTTTATGAGAGACTGCTCAACGGCCTCAATGCTTCTGCAATGCCACTGTAATACCATATTAGCCATTTTCGGATAATATTATTCACCTAATGATAATTGATACTCTAGTACCAAATAATATTATTCATTGAGTCTTAATAATACTTCCATACATGATATGGGTCAAGAATATTAATGCAGTAACACTTACACTTCATTCAAAGGCTATTGAGTATCCAATCAATGCATAACACTACATTCACTGTGAACGTTGTAATTGATTCTATGCTGGGGTTTTGTAATCAATGCTGGAGCATGTATCAAATTCATCATTATATTCCAACACTATCCATTTAACAATTAGTATCATAATAATGTCATTTATACCATCGTTGTAATGATCCCATTGCAATAATAACGTTGTGCTAGGAGTACTGATATCACAAATAATGTTGAGCCAAATGAGTCTATGCCACCATTATTTATAAATTTATTTCGTGAATGTTGTTGCAATTTTTGTACGTATATTCCCATAACTTTCATCAAATTTATTGAGCAAGCCACAATAAATATGGCACTCATAATATGTAGAATTAGGGTACACAACCCTAATGATCATATAGTTCATTATATACCCAAATATAGTTATTATATTCCATATGGTTGACCATTTGCAATAGTGACGTATTTATGTTGGGCTATCCATATTCATTATGCTTTTGTCTCCTCTCATCATGTTCCCATTCTATCTCCTGCCATTATGTACCTATCATTACTGAAATTCCATTGCTTCTTCCTTGTGACACATTTTTTTCAACAACTCATTCTCTCTATTACATAGGTGAAATACTTTGAGCACTCAATTCTCTTTGGGTTTCCATTTTCTTCCTGGTGATTACTCTAAACTTTCTTGAACTCTTAAGGATATTTATTTTTCTTTGAAGATTTTTTTTAATGCATGTAATTAATGAATTATAGTGTTGGTCTTTTCAATTGCATGTAGTGGTAGCCTTTTGTTTAACAATTTGATGTTCTCTAAACTTTATTAGTGTTGAATTCCCATAAATTGCATCTTAATGACTGTGGAGAATATATTTTGGAATACAATGGATTTCAATATCTATTCATTTGTTTTTTATGAGATATATAAGTTTTACTTTATGTATATTGTAGAAATATGGAGAATTCTCTCTTCGTATGATTTCATTTCTTCTTTTATAGATTTACTCATGAATTAACTCTTTATTTAAATTTCCATATGTAGGAATTTGTTCTTCTTCAACTAAATTCAACTAATATGTTGATGCTTTAAAGAATTTTCTTCATAATATCACTTTAACTTTTCCTGCATTTTAATCATATAGCATTAATATCACCCAAATATTTATGGTCATAATGCTGAAGCTGTAGGATTTGGAGAAATCCTAGTCACGCAATGAAATGCAGCACATTGTCTTAATCACATGATGGCCTTCTAATTGTAGAAGCATTTTCATAATTTTCTTGAGGATTATTTCTTTGCAATAAAAAAAGGATCTATGCATGAAATGATCATTTGCAGTAATTTATACTTGATCATATGTTTAACTAGATTCCTTCATATGAAAGTTGCAAATAATGTGGTTCAAATGTTGATCTCATGATTCTTCATGATGAATACTTCTTGAAAACTGTACATAATGATAAACAAATTCTTATCCTCTAGGCTTGATGGTAGGATACATTTTTCAAGATATCTTAGGCTTAATTCTTGTAGCTTAATTACTAGTTTTCCTTTTGATTTAAGAGCTAATTTCCACACTAGTCTCTTTTCTTATGTTTGCATGTATATATTTGAATACCATTTTCTCCTATGCTTGATTAAAACACCTTTTCTTTTGCTTGCATGATTTGAATGGATATTACGTTTTCATAGATGAAATTTTATTTAAATAAAGTGATCATCATAATGTAGAATGATGTATTTCATATAAACATTTATATTTATGAGAAGATGAAGAATTTTGAGAGAATTCTGATGATGCAATCATGTAATGAGTTAGGATTATCTTCCAATATGATTTGGATTGATATGCAAAGACGACTATGTACATTTGAAATTTTTTATTTACATGATTATGTATAGGACATATACATTTGTACATAAACAAAAATCATTAAAGAGTGAACTCTTGAATGGTGAACCTCATTGATGTTGTTATCTCGTGAAGAAAGTGAATTCATTTCAAAATTTGATGATGCCTTTGTTCTTTCTTCTTCTTAACTGCTTCAAATTCTTTGCTTAGTCATATGCTTCTTGTTCCTCTTCATTACTCCCTGCTCCTGAAGTACCTCCCTTAGATAGTGCACTCAATTTCATACTCTTTAATGTTTTAGGTTCTCCTTTTGAAGTCACATTATTGAAAAGAATTTGCAAGAACTATCCCTAACTTGTTTCTTATATATTCAAATGGTTCTATACCAAGAGGATTTGTAAATATATCTGTTATTTATTGTTTCGTGGGTATGCATTCCATCTTCACTGTTTTCTCAACCACTTCCTCTCTCAGAAAGTGGTACTTTATAGGGATATATTTGGTCTCTAAATGAAGCACGCAATTTTTTGAAATGATTTTTGCACTTGTATTGTTGCATTATAGGTATAGGCTTAGTGATATTTACCTTCATGTCCTGAAGTGTTTGTTTCATCCACAACACTTGTGTGAAACAAGATGAAACTGCTATGTATTCAAATTATGTTATAGATAGGGAAACTAATGACTATTTTTTTCTTAACCATGCCACCAGAGACTCTCCTAGGATCACTTGTACTTTTTATGTCATCCACACAGTTGGCCCAATATCCATATTGCTATGAACTGTCATTGTAAATTTCATCCCTTTTGGATACCATAGACCATATTATGTAGTTATTTCAAGTATCTGAATATTCTCTTCGTTGCTAATAGATGAATTTGTTTAGCTGTTGATTGATATATTTTTACTAATCCGACTTCCGACATTATATTTGGTCCAAAATTTGTTAGGTATAGCAGAATTCCTACCATAGATCTGTAAAGATTTTGATCCACATTAAGTAATTCATCATCTGCACAAAACTTGGATCCAGTTGTCATGGTGGTTGCGACAGGTTTACAGTCTTCCATTTGGAACTTTTTCAACATATATCTCAGGTATTCCTCTTGAGAAATGAATATTCCTTGAGCCTTTTGTAGGATTTTCATCCCTAAGTAGAAGGTTATATCCCCAATCACTGACATCTCGAATTCAGACTTCATCCTTTCAACAAACATTTTTACTAAATGATATTTATTTCTGCCAAACATGATATCATACACATACACCACCAAAATTAGTAATTCATCTCCATCAACATTTATGTACAGATTACTATCAGCTCCTCCTCTCTTGAAACCTTGTTTTTTAAGGTAATTTTCTAGTCTAGAGTACCATGATTGTGGTACTTGTTTAAGACCATAAATTTCCTTCTTTAACATGAAAACATAGTTAGGTTTATATGCTAACACAAACCCTTCAGGTTTTTCCATATAGAGCTCTTCCTCAAGTTCTTTGTTTAGAAAATAAAACTTCACATACATTTGGTATACTTTGAAATCCTTGTAATAAACAAAAGCCAAAAACATCCAGATTGCCTCCAATCTCGCCACTAGTGCAAATTTTTCTTCATAATCAAGACCTTATACTTGTGAGTACCTGTTTCATACTAGTCTAACTAAGTTTCTAAAAATTTGACCTTGTTCATTCATTTTTTTTAAATACCCATTTTGTGCCAATGGAATTCTTTCTCACAGGTCTTGGTGTTAGTTCCCAAGCCTTCTTCTTCTCAATTTGGTCTAACTCCTTGTTCATAGAATATATCCAACTCTTATATTTACTTTCATTGTCAAATTTCTTTGGTTCTATCCGTGACATCATAGGAATATCAAATTTCTCATATTTGTCTGCTATTTTCCTCCTTGATTGTACTAATTCACTTTTATGTCCAATAATTTGATTTTCAGAATGATTCTTTTGAGTGCATCTTGAGGATCCTTTTGAATGAGTATTTGTATCTTCTTATTCTTCATCTTGAACTTCATTTTCTTTACTATCATGATCATGATTTGGTCTGAGATGTACGTTATTGAGAATATGTACTGTTGTATGTACCGCTACTACCCAATAGGTTTGAGGAATGCTTCTTTCTTGCATCATGGCTTTGGTCATTTGCTGAATATATCTATTTTGTCTCTTTGCAACTCCATTTTTTTGAGGTGTGTCTACAATAACATACTATCATTTTATTCCACGTTCATTACAGAGGTATGCAAACTCATATGACATAAATTCACCTCCTCTATTTGATCGAATGCACGTTATCTTGCACCCTGTTTGGTTTTCTACCACTCCCTTGAATATTTTGAACTTCTCAAATTTTTCTGACTTATTTATGATAAATTCCACCCAATTCAATCTCAAATAGTCATCAATTATCGACATGAAATATTTTTCTCCTCATGGTGCTTTTGTTCTGGAAGGCCAACACAAATCCATATGAACTAGATGCAAAGGCTTACTACTTGATAGTTCATCCTTGACTTTGAATGATTTTTCTATTTTCTTGCCCATTTGAGATGACTTGTAGATTTTGTTTTGAGGCTTCTTTATTATTGGTAGATCTTTAACTGCTCTCTTTTTATTGATTCTGACAATGTGATCAAAATTAAGATGCCCAAATCTCTTGTGCTATGGACATGATTCATCTTGTTTTCTCATGTAACATTCTTCACTCTCTTCCTTCAAGATATATACGTTATTCTCTATTAGAAATCCTTTTGCAAGAATATTTCGAGTAGATGTTGACCTGATTTCACAGTCTTGAGCTCTGAAGATAACATCACAAGATTTTTCAAAAATCTCAGTTACACTCAACAAATTATGTGTTAGACCATGTATAAATAGTACATCTTAAGCCTTTCCTCTTCCATTAATCAGAATCACTATATCATTTCCTCTAATTCTTCGTTCTTGAGCATTTCCGAATGTGACATTTCCAGTTTTATTTTCATCCCATGGTACAAAATTGTATTTATCTCCTATGATATGTCTAGAGCAGCCACTGTCCACACACAATTTACTATTTTTACCTTGAGCATATATAACTAGCTCACGCTTATCAAATTTATTTCCTTTCTTCTTCTTTATCCATTGCATGTATCCATCTGTTCTATAATTATTCTGAGATCATAATCTGTTTTTCTTAATCTGACATTCATATGACTTGTGCCTAGGGTGGTGACAATAGAAACACTCAATGATATCAAGGAGAGGAGAATATTAATTTTTATCTAGATTCATGTTTGTTTTGATGTATGTGAATCCATTATTGTCCTTACTTCTATTAGAATTTCCCCAATAAATTCTTCTAACATAAGCTCTACAATCTATGGCTTTATGTACAAAAATTTTACATCAGTAAAAATATCCATTGAAAAAATATGTGTACCTCATAGTGGATGGCGTTTGAGGATATAACAATCTAGAAATTTTATAATCATGTCTCCTCAAGAAATATGGTCTTTGATAGTTTGTTTTTTATTGTCAAATCCTTTTATTTTCTGTACTTTTTGGTAGTGTTCCTTTGCAAAAATTATTTTGTTGTTGACGTGTTGCTCAAATTTTTTTTCTTGGATTGACGTGAATTGTCGTTGTCTTCCCTACAAGATTTTACAAAAGTGATTTTCATTTTATCCTTTTCCTTGGATTCACTAGATTAACCTTCATATCCTAGCCCAGTCTTTATGAGTGGATGCCTTTGAGCACTTAATATCGCATCAAGCTATTCAAAATATTTTATTTGTTGAATATCCATGTTTAATTCAATTTGTGTATTCTCTAGTATCTTCTTCAAACTTACCACCTCTACTTCAAATCTTTCACACTCCTGGGTTCTCCCTTTTATTTGTTGCATCAAAACGTCTTCCACGTTCTTTGCTTCTTCAAGTTCAACTTTCAGCTTGATAATATCTTCTGAATTTGATTCTTCTTTTACATATTTCAATAGGATCTCATTGTGCTTTATATTCTTTAGTTTAAGCCTTTCTATTACATTTGGGTCACTGATCAACTCCCCCTCAATATATACCTAACCTTCCTCTTATTCTTCATATTCTAGGCAATATTTTTCAAGTTCTTCCCATCAACATGAATTCACTAGTTCCATATTCACGAGAGGATTCATTGAAACTTTCAAATACACTATTATCTTCTTGAGCATAATATTTTTTTTTTCTTTTAAACTTTTTTTCCTTCTACATTTTATTATATTTCCCTTTAAGTTGATTTTATTCTTTTTTATAGGGACATTTTAAGGCATAATTCCCCACTCTTACACAATTAAAACACTTAAATGAATGTTTTCCTTTATACCTCCCTATACCTTTCTTCAACCTTCTAACAAATTTTACTTCTTCTTTATCAGAACTTGAGCATGAACATTCCTTTTCTTCTATTAACTTGTTTGCCTTGAAATATGCATCCCTAGTGACTAAATTACTTTTTGGAATTATCATCTCATATGTTATAAAGGATCCAAGTAGTTAATCCTTGTTCAAAGTCTGAAAGTTTGTTGTATCTTCTATAGTTGAAACCTTAGGATTGAATTTAGAAGGCAACACCCTGAATATTTTCTGAAATATTACACTTTCTTTGATTGTTTCTCCCAAACCTATCATGACATTTACAACTTCATCAAGTCTTAAAAATAATTTAGCTATATTATCACCTTCATTCATTTTTAAGGTCTCAAACCATGTTTTATATTATTGTAATTTGGCCATTTTTACCTTTTTATCTCCACCATGAATACTTTCTAATTTACTCATATATCTTTGGTTGTATGAAAATGTATTAATTTAATAAATTCAGACTCACATAGACTACTCAAAAGTGCATTCATAACTTCTGCATTGGCTATGAAATCCATTTTGGCATCTTTGTCACTACTTGTTTCTTTTGGTTCTTCATATCATATAATCACAATAGCCCATACTTCTATTCCAAGAGACATGAAATATGTCTTCATTCTCAATTTCCAGAAATCATATTTTGTACTTGTAAATAGAGGGGATTTATTTGTTGAGCATCATTCTTGACTAGAAATTTTACTAACATAGGAACTTCTTCCATTTTTTATATCGTTACTAAGGGAATCTTCTAAAATATCAGCAAATATTTATGATTGGAAATTACTAAGAGGGGGGGGGGGGCGTGGGGGGTGAATCAGTAATTTCAAATATTTATTTTTTATCAACTTCATTTTCTTCTTATGCAACTAATGGTTTATGTATGTGATCTATTCTTATTGAATTCCTTTTGCAAGTTTAAGAGAGATAAATTTGGAGATATATTCATCAAAAATTCAAGAATATTCACACAACATTCAAGAGACAACACATGAAGACACCAGAGATAAGTGGAAACCCCGAATGGATAAAACCATGAATGTTAGGCTAAAAATCATGTGAACGGAAGCTACTACTCCTTATTACATCATATTCTTGTAGGCTCCAACCTACTATAGGCTTATACCTCAAAGGAAGCTCCAAATCCCACAATTTCGTTGCAGGCTACAACCCATAGGGGGATCCTACCTTAACAGACTACAAAATTTTCTTTATCATACTATAACAAAGGAAGGGGAAAAAATAATTGAATCACAACATCAAGTTACCTTATATAATTCTTCTATCAATTTTACTATTGCATTTCTTCTCCTTTTCAACTTTGTGCCTCTTCTACTGCTCCTCATAAACTTTCTTATTCAGACTACTTCACCTGAAAAGTTTATTTTCCATTCCACATTGTATATTTTATAAGCAAGCCATATTGGTTGTTTGTATTCTTTGCAAAAATATGAAATGAAGCATTTCATATTTCACTTCCAAAAAATATGCATAAGCTTGTCTCTTCATTTTTAGTTTTGAAAGAAAATTTATAATATAACATAGAGCTTAAATAAAACACCTCAGTCAGTAATGGTTACAAAGAGACAAATAAGAATTTTATTATCTACATTTTTCTGTACAATGAAAGTATATATTTTTCAACCTTTGTCTCAATAATTTTTGTTCCACTTTAACCATTTTTAGCCTTCACATTTAATTTTCAGTCTTTTTACTTCACATCAATTTCATCCTTTGCAATTACATCAATATTAATAGATTATCTTAATGAAAACAAGTTTCCTTTTCATGACCGTTTAACATCAATGTCAATATTACCCATAAAAATTAAAACAAGTATAATGACAATATAAGTTGAATTTATACAATTATCGAGCATAGAAAAAAGTCTCTACAAATAATTGGTGAAATCAAAGTCGTTAATTAGCTATTAATGGGGTGGAAGGAGGGGGAGGGATTCCCATTAATCTGGAAGGTATAATGTTTAATCGTTATGCATGGGGTCTGAGAAAGAAGACTAACCATCGAGCAAAAGCCTATGCATTATATCTTGTACTCAGCTTAGCTCATGAGAATGGAATTAAGGAAATGAATATTTTCGGCGACTCTCTTAGCCATAAAACACATGAGGTGTAAATTTTCATACTAAAATAACAAGCTAAATCATATTCTTAAGAGATCCCTTGGCATGCTCTCTCTCTTTGGGAAACTACAATTTTTACATAGTAAGAGGCCTAAATAAGGAAGTGGATACGCAAGCCCATATGGCTTTCCAAATGAAAGAAGGTTGAAACATGGTCAATGAAATTGAAGGTTATTTACCCATCCCTTAAGCCTTTGTATGAAATTCTCAATTTTGATGAAAAAATTCCTCTCCTCCAACAAGGATCATGTCCAAAAGTCTCAAAACATGGTTACAAAGGTTTTAATAGCTCCTAAAGACCTTGCTTCACTCCCCTTGGGTGAAATAAACCCTCATCATTGTTTTCTCTTCTCTGTTACACCCCCGCCGCCTCCACATCTCCCCCCTTTCGACCTCCCTCTCTTAGCCTCCCATCCCGCCTCGTCAACATACCCCCCTTCACTACTCCTCCTAGTCTCTCGGGCTCCATCTTATCCTCCCTCTCTATTTTTCCCCCCTCTCCCCTTCCATATGGCATCAACTAAGTAATACCCTCCCTAATTACTCAACACGAGGTTGCAATCCTAATAAAGCAAGGCCACTTGGTGTGCAGGAAATGTTAAGTGTGGGAATAGTATAGGTTATTTCTCATATCTCGGTCCATAGAAAGATTAATCAAGCAATCTCCATGTGATATACCTCAGAGAGAGTTGTAATTACTTTCCATGGAATGGATCATATGTTTCTCTTGCGTGAAGGTTAAAATTCTTAAGGTGAAGTTCGTTTCATGTAATGGGGAAATCATGGTAGAATGGTGGGATCTGAGAGGTAAGTCTGTGGTCTCTCAAAGTAACTCGAGGCCTATGTTTGAATAGTTATATAAATTGTTCATTAATTTTATAAACCTCTACAGCAGGAAGGTTTCCGACTCTCTCGAGAGGGTTGTAGGAGATATGACTCTTTGGAAGAGTCCAGGTTATTAGTGAATGATATTGGAGGTTGGGGGCAACTCATTCCCCAGCATGGCTTGTTTCAATTGTTGGTAACTCTGGTCAAGTTGGGAGAGTAGAATTAGAATGATCATACAGTCGAGCCCCACTATGAAGGTCCTTCTACTTCTTGAATGTTGGGGATTTGCTAGGTCTTTTGTCACTCCACATCAATGGGTTGACTAGGAAAGGTCTCAAATCGTCACTGTTAATTGTCCCTCTGAGTCAATTACCTCTTTGCACCAATTCTCTTAATGTCATGGAAGTTTGATCTTAGGGACATCATCGCCCACACTCAGGTAGGTTGGCTGGCCATTCCGAAATTAAGTGGGAAAAGTGCCCTCCCCTAGCCTCCTACTCCCCTCCCACATGTGGGTCATGTGATAAGGAACACACTAAATTGCAAGCAAGTTTGGCAGAAATTTAGAAGAGTCTTCAACAACAGGGAGCATAGGCTTCAGAAATGCAGGATATGAACTTCAAAAAGAGAAAAAAATTTGAGTAGCTGCAGGACGAAGTCGATGTTCTGAGAAGCAGAAATTAAGATCTACAAATTCAGTTGGTAATGTAAAACTCCCAGATAGTTCAAGAATCAAATAACTTCAATCTTAATAGACCAACTAACCCTGATGACTATTATGATTAATATGTTTGTTTATCATGTAAAATTTTATATATATTTTGTTTTACTATGGAAATTTTGTAAGGTCTACTCTATTAAATTTGTTGTTGCTAAGTCAATTTTTGAAATTTTGAAAGAAAATTAGGCTTGGATAGCTAATCTATAGCCAATGAGCCCATAAATGGCAATGTATATGAATTGTAAATATCCCATTTTTTTTCCACAACCGGTTTGGATTAATGCAAATATAGTACTATTTCATGTTAAAAAAAAAGAGCTATTAATGCTGGGAATAACATGATTACAATTGGCATGAGCCATTAAAAACTTAAATTTACATATTTTTCAAAACTAAAATAAATATTTACCTACATGCATTTTATAATAAACCATGGTTAAATAAAGTAGCTCAATATATTGAAATCATCCCTTTCATTTGACAAATGCATGATTTTAATGCTTTGCATGTGGTCTTCAAACATGTTTATGAAGGTTTAATTGAACATGCTTTGGGGTTAATAGTTTTCCTTATATTTCAAATTATATATATATATGATATAAATTTATTATAACATATTTAATTTAAATATATATTTTGGGTTAACATTGAATTTATAGAATTAATGTTTATTATTATTAAAAAAATACATTTAAAATAAAATATATATTGAATTGGACAAGCTACCTTTAAAATTACAAGTAGGTTTTTTTTAATAAGAAAATAAATGATATAATACTAAAAAAAATAGTATTTTTAAGCCTAGTGCCAACACAATTCTTCACCATATAGATATGTAATCTAGATTTTGATTTGTTAGACACACAAGGAATTTGAACAGACATGCATGATAAAATAGTGAAGTGTATTTACTATTAACGTTGATGTACATTAGAAATACATTCTTGTGACCCTTGGATTCATCTTCCAAGGTCTCTTGGATTTATTTTAACTATTAAACTTCCACACCATAACCATTAGCGGATTAGGTGTCCAACAATCCTCCCCTTAATTTGAAGGGGTATGAATGAATCTAAGAAGAGAGTTGTAAATCAAAATGTGAAAAATACGCATGGCAGCACAAGACTGAATGTGATCTTGTAAATTTTGGCATAAGGTGGTGGTTTAAGGATGACCACCAACACTAGAATGCATAGTGTAGTTCTTGAAACTCTTCCAAAAATGGAAATAATTTGAAATCTTCTATTAGAGCATGTGTCCCTAATTATTTGGAGAAGGATACCTTCAACCTTGAAAAAAGGGAGGTCTCCAACATACGGTAGTTTAAGGATGACCACCAACTATGGAATGATTAATGAAATTCTTGGAACTCCTCTAAAACTAGCAAGAATCTTAAGTCTTCTCCTTGAGGAATTTTCCCCAATTCTTTGAAGAGGAATAAGCTCAACCTGAAAAGGGAGGTCTCAACCCCCCATAGATGATTTAAGAATGGCCACCAACCAAAGGTATTCTGAGGACAATCTATGTATATCGCTACAATGTTGAATATGGTATGGCAGGTTGTGGATCAAACTTGCATGAACTTTTGTGTCTCTGGATACAACTTTGAATCTGGTATGGCAGGTTGTGGCCTAGGCTTGCTTGAAATTCTATGTGTCAACTACAACAATGAATTAGGGAGTAGGTTCAGGTTGTGGCTCGATATTGCTTGATATGGATTTGAAGCTTGTATGTGACCATCACTCCCCCCTTGTCAGATACAGGGTGAGATGATGGAGAAAACTCAAATGTAAGGCTTTTCAGTACTTTAGAAAAAAGTTTTACATATGACTAAAATCTCTTCGTGAGTGTTGAAGCTCATTGACAAGAAGAGTTCCATCCAAGGTGAATATTTATTCCTGCAAGAGAATTGTATTGAAAGCATATGTTTGAAGAATGAGTGTTTTTATGATAGTTCTCACATGGATGAAGATAAAAAATTTGATGTTTGATATGGCCAAATTCCTCACAATGTTGGCATTTAACAATTTATTGTTATTGTTGTGGAAAAGGAGGAGGACGTGAAAGAGGTGGAGATAAACCATCATGAAGAAACCCAACACTTTAAAATTGAATGGGCTTGGAATATGAAAGGACACATCCTTCTAATATCCAAGACTGTTTTTGTTTCTATTGTTAACAATATATTCCCATGGTCTAATAATTGGATTGGGAAGTGAAAACTCAACTTGTGCATCTTTATGGACATTTTATTTTGAAATGGCTACTTCATTTGCAAGTTTTTGTTGTTGATAGGAGTCTTTCTAGAAGTTATGAACAAAAATAGATTTAGAATAATGTCTATTTTGATGTATCTATTGTTGCTAAAGTTGTGATTCAAGCTGCAAAAATAAAAAAAAATTATGTGCATCTTGTATAAAATTGTAAAGATTAGTGAGAAAATCCTTGTTTATTTTGATTGTATTATCCATAGTAGATAATATCATATTATTGAGAAACTCTATTATTCCACCAATGGGAGCCATCTTTCAAACAATTCAAGCTCAAAATTGAAGTGTTTCAATTTCTACTAAAAATGCACCAACACAATTCAATATAGTGAAAAATATAGTTGCAACTTATTTGAAGAATAACATCCCTTTACTTTATGACCAAACTATATAATATCCCTATCAGGCTTCTTAACGAAGGCATTTCTCATGTGGTGAAAGAACATTAAACTCTTTAAGAAAACCTCAACATTGAAAAATAGAAATGCATAACCAAATGAAGGTGTCCATTCATGAATGGGAATGGAAAGTTTACCAAGAATTTTCACCTTCAGTCAAGTATCGGCACCAAATTTAGCTATAAATACTGCATCCTTATTATCATATTCATCCAATTTCTTTTAGATTCTCACAAGTGAAACCCTCATAAAGTAAGACTATTTATTGTACAATCTGGAGAGTTATATTCCTCTTCTAGAAAGGTTGCTGACTCTATCTTGTTCTTTCTTCTATCTTCACCAACATTTAACATCATCTCTCTAGCTATTGTTCCAATGAAATCCTGGGAAAATGCTCACGGGATTTGATAGTAAAAATTTGTGTGAAAGAAAGGGTTCCACACAAGGGAGAGAACAAGGAAGATAATTCTCTATATTGGAGTGAGCTTAAAGTAGAGAATAAATCTCCATCATATAATAATAATTTTGAAGGATGGGTCATCATATAAGTGCCTCCAAGAATAACTAGACCCAAATTCCTACCTTAAGTGGTAGCGGTATTTACTAAAAGTTTCTAGATTATATTTTATTCCACCCATAGCCAGTCCATATCCACATCAAATAAGAAGACTCTCATAGTCATGCATGTGCCAACAAATAATAATATTTATCTGCACCTAAAAAATAAACAAAATAATCCATCCACCAGCTCCGAGCTTCTAAGGAAGCACCCTATAATCTCTTTGATCACACAATTATCACCTTCAAACCAAAAATTCTCTACAACAAAGTTGAAGTATTGAATAAGATATAAGTCATGCCGCATCCATCATAGAGAGAATATACTCCATAACTCAATGTTGCATTCAATGCAGTGAATGAACTTCGATCTTGACTGAATGATCGTTCCTCTATATGAAGCATGAATATATGTTATAGAAACTCTCGACGTGTTGCATATCCATCCTCAGCTATGAGAATTCTCTCCTTCCTGTACTTGTAAATTACCAGCCTAGATCCATCTTAACTCTGGATCTACCAAGCGCCGAGAGGGATCAAATCTCTTGAGGTGAAAAGCTCTTTTTTGAGTGCAAAAATTGAGGAAATGTTTTCACCTCAAGAGATTTTATCCCTCTCAACGCTTGATATATGCGGAGTTAAGATGGATCTATGCTGGTGTCAGTCGTGTAGTGCGAAGGAAAATCTATCGAAGATATGATTAAGTTTATCAATAATATGTAAATATATCAAATATTAATATAATCATTTTAAATATGCTAAATATTTCTGAGATTAATTTGGCCATTTTAATTTTAAATTTTCTTAGTTACCTCAGTTCGTTGAGATGATAAATATCGTTAATAACTATAATGATGAAAAATGATGAAATATTTTTTTTGAATGCAAAGTGACATTGATAGTGTTGAAAGATAGAAAATGTGAATAATAAGAATGTACTCATGCTACAAATAGTCTTCATTGTGATCAATCTCAAACTATTTTCTTATACTATTCTTATTGCCACCATTGTTAGTTTTGTTATCTTTTCATATCGATTATATGAAAAAGAAAATTTAAATCGTAAACCATTTAAATATTTAGCTCAAGCTGTTGTACTAAAAATGATACCTTGTCTCTCTTGCTCTCCAATATTAATAGGTTAAATTACTATAACACAAAAATCAATGTACATTGTCAATAACGTTTTGTGCTTACACTAAAATCAATGCATATTGTTAATCCAATCTCTTTAAAATTAATGTAGCGTCATATATCCAATTACATCAAATATTAAATCAACGTATACATTGAAATCAATGCATTTAATGAAAGCAATCAAATAATATTAGAAAATAACTTCTACATTTAAATCAATGCACCTAATGAAAACAATCAAATAAGATTAGAAACCAACATCTACACTGAAATCAATGCATTTACTCAAAGCAATCAAATAGGATTAGAAATCCCCATCTACACTGAAATCAATGTATTTAGTGCAAACAATCAAATAGGATTAGAAATAATCTACATTGAAATCAATGCGTCTAGTGCAAGAAATCAAATATAATTATAAATCGACGTCTAAATTGAAATCAACACATCCACCACAAGCAATCAAATAGTATTATAAATTACCACCTACACTGAAATCAATGCATCTAGTGCAAGTAATCAAATATCTTCAGAAATAAATATCTACACTAAAATTGATGCAACTAGTGCAAATAATCAAATATGATTATAAATCACCATCTCCACTTAAATAAGTCCATCTAGTGCAACAAATATTCTCCCCTCTCTCCACCCTCCATCCATATCTATGTCCCCCTCCATCTCTTGTTTTTTTATCTCTCTACCTCACCCCTCTAATCACACACGCTCTCGCAATCCATATATATCATTCTCTTTTTCAATCACCCCCTCTCCCCATCTCTCTCTTCTTCCCTCTCTTCACCTTCCATCTATATCTCTATCTTCCCGTTCTCTCCCTCTCCCCTGCTAATATCTCTCTTTACTCCTTTTGACCTCTCTCTCTTTCTCTCCATCTTCCTTATCACTCACTCTCTCTCTCTAGAACCCAACATATACACTAAAATCAATGCATTTACCCAAAGAAATCAAATAGAATTAGAAATCTCCATCTACACTGAAATCAATGCATTTAGTGCAAACAATCAAATAGGACTAGAAATAATCTACATTGAATTCAATTCTTCTAGCTCAAGTAATAAAACATAATTATAAATCGACATCTAAATTGAAATAAACACATTCAGTGCAAGCAATCAAATTGTATTGGAAATCATC
This sequence comes from Pinus albicaulis, assembly GCA_034641835.2. Lineage (NCBI taxonomy): Eukaryota > Viridiplantae > Streptophyta > Pinopsida > Pinales > Pinaceae > Pinus > Pinus albicaulis. The sequence continues at coordinate 1,862,097,224 of CM076578.1, read as the reverse complement.
ACCTACACTGAAATCAATGCATCTAGTGCAAGTAATCAAATATCATTAGAAATAAATATATGCACTAAAATTGATGAATGTAGTGCAAATAATCACATAGGATTAGAATCCACCTTCTCCACTTATACCCATCCATATAGTGCAAGAAATATTCCTCCCTCTCTCCACCCTCCATCCATATCTATATCCCCCTCCATGTATTCTTTTGTGTCTCCATATCTCACCCCCCTAAACACATGCGCTCTCGCACTCCATATATATCAATCTCTTTGTCAATCACTCCCTCTCCCCATCTCTCTTCTTCCCTCTCTTCAACTTAAATCTATATCTCTATCTTCCCATTCTCTCCCTCCCCCCCACTAATATCTCTCTTTCCTCCTTTCTTCCTCTCTCCCTCTCTCTCCATATTTATTATCACTCACTTTCTCTCTCTCTAGAAACCAACATCTTTATTGAAATCAATGCATTTACTCAAAGAAATCAAATAGGATTAGAAATCACCATCTATATTGAAATCAATGCATTTAGTGCAAACAATCAAATAGGATTAGAAATCATCTACATTGAAATCAACTCATCTAGTGTAAGTAATCAAATATAATTATAAATCAACATCTAAATTGAAATAAAAAAATTCAATGCAAACAATCAAATAGTATTAAAAATCACCACCTACACTGAAATCAATGCATCTAGTGAAAGTAATCAAATATCATTAGAAATAAATATCTACACTAAAATCGATGCATATAGTCAAAATAATCAAACAGGATTATAAAACACCATCTCCACTTATATCAATCCATCTACTGTGAGAAATATTCTTCCCTCTCTCCACCTTCCATCCATATCTATATCCCCCTCCATCTCTTAGTTTATGTCTCTCTATCTCACCCCCCTAGACACACACGCTCTCGCACTCCATATATATCAATATCTTTTTCAAACCCCTCCTCTCCCCATCACTCTCTTCTTCCCTCTCTTCACCTTCCATCTATATCTCTATCTTCCCCTTCTCTCTCTCTCCCCTGCTAATATCTCTCTTTCCTCCTTTTGTCCTCTCTCCCTCCATCTCCATCTTTCTTATCACTCTTTCTCTCTCTCTCTCTCTCCACCTTTCTCTCTCTATGTCTTTCTTCTTACCTCCCTCTCCCTCCCCCTCCAAGTCCATCTCTCTTTCCCTCCCTCTCGCCACTCTCTCACATCCTCTCTCTTCCTTCCTCTCTTTCCCTTTCTCTCCCATCTCTCTCTCCCTCCCTCTCTCTCTTCACCCACCAACTATGTTACAATATCCGTCCCACTCTCCTTATATCTCCTTCTCCCCCCCTTATCTCCCTATATCCTGATTTGTCTCTTTATCCTAGCCCAAAACATATACGCTCTCTCTCTGTCTCTCCCTTGTCACTCCTCTCTCTCCAATTATCACCCTTATATTTCTTATTTCCTAAATATCTCCCCCTCCAACTCCATCTCTCTATCGATCCCTCTCTCCTCCTCTCTCCCTTCCTTCCTCTCTCTCTCTCTCTCTCTCTATCACTTCCCCCCCATAATCTCCCTTCCCCCATCACTCTCCTCCTCTATCTCATCCTTCCTCTCTCTCCCTTTCTCTCCTCCCTCCCTCTCTCTTTCACCTCCAATCCTCTCTCTTCCTCTCTCTCTCTCTCTCTCTCTCTCTCTCTCTAATCCTCTCTTTTCCCCCATCTCTCTCTCTCTCTCTAATCCTCTCTCTTCCCCCATCTCCCTCTCCCTCTCTCTCTCTCTCTCTCTCTCTCTCTCTTCCCCCATCACTCTCCTCCTCTATCTCTTCCTTCCTCTCTCTTCCTTTCTCTCCTCCCTCCCTCTCTCTTTTCCCTCCAATCCTCTCTCTTCTCCCATCTCTCTCTCCCACTCTCTAATGCTCTCTTCCCCCATATCCCTTTGTCTCTCTCTCTCTCCAATAATCTCTCTTCCCCCATCACTCTCCTCATCTGTATCTTCCTTCCTCTCTTTCCCTTTCTCTCCTCTCTCCCTCTCTCTTTTCCCTCCAACCCTCTCTGTTCCCCCATCTCTCTCTCTCTCTCTCTCTCTGTCTCTCTCTCTTCCCCCATCTCCCTTTCTTTCTCTCTCTCTTTCCGCCCCTCTCTCGCTCCAAATACATTACTATATCCCTCCCTCTCTCGTTCTTTCTTATTCTCTCCCCCCTTCCTTCCGTGGATCTTACCTTGTCTCTTTATCTCACCCCTAAACATACACACTCTCTCTCCATCTCTCCCTTATCACTCTCTCTCTTTCTCCACTTCTCTCTCTCTCTCTCTCTATTTCTTCTTAGTTATGTAAACTAATGAACATAAATATTCTTAAATATAAAGTAGATTATGGAGTAAATATGAAAAGAGGTTTTATTTACTTACCATACCTGTGGTTTATTTATATTTTTATTTATTTACCATACCTATTTTATTTACTATGGTATTTGGCCCATAGGCTTGTTATATAATTATATTTTTATTTATAATCATATTTGATATATTTTTATTTATTTACCTTACCTCTTTATATCTCTTTCATATTTATTTATTTACCATACCTCTTTATACCTATTTTATATTTATTTATTTATCATACCTCTTTATACCTCTTTTATATTTATTTATTTACCATACTTATTTTATAAATATGGTATTTGGCCCATGGTATCAATATTAATTTGTCCCATGGTATTTGTCCCATAGGCTTCATCTAAAGAAAACCTATTTTTTAAGTTTTTTTAAATATAAAAAGGTTTATAAAGTAAATATAAAAAGAATTTTTATTTATTTACAATACATCTAGTTTATATAGATTTTTATTTATTTAAAATAGCTTTGGAGTAAGTATAAAAATAGGTTTTATTTATTTACCATACCTTATGTTTATTTATATTTTTATTTATTTGAATTTTAAAATATTGCAACTTTGCAAGGGAAATATTTACGTCTTTAAATATTTTAATTTATCCATAGAATATGGCTTTTCTTTTTAAAGATTCATTTTACAACATTTAATTAAAAGAAATATTAAAATATTTTGGATTTTGATGGTTAGTGTTGAATTAACTCTTTTCCTTTGATTTAGGAAATGGTATTGACTTTAGTAAAGAGTAAAGATGTTTAAATTTTTACTTAATTTGGAAATTCAATGTGGTAAATTTTTTTGTTAAAGGTAAATTTATGATCCATTCAAATTCATGTATATAATTTACTATCTATTCAAATTATATAAATAATACATCGTTGTATTTTAATAGTTAATCTCAGCCCATTAATAAGTTCAAAAAATTATATATAATCTAAATATTCAAGTTATATAAAATTCAAGATTAGGTTAATGCTTTGTCTGACATTAGAAAAAAGTAAAATTTTTTATTTTTTATAACGTGACATACTCGACATCGGGATCATACTAGGCTCTAGATTGTGCCTCTCAACATCGGGATCATACTAGGCTCTAGATTGTGCCTCTCGACGCAACAAAAACATCAAAAAATTTCCTTCACTTAATACAGCAAACAAAACATGGTAAGGGTAACACCAAAGTCATCAATGATAGAAAGGAAAGAAATAGAGAAGTGAGATATAATGGATAGACATCCACGTAGGATATTCATTGCACGGTAACAGAGAATTTTGACAAGCCAACAATTCAACATTATGATTCTAGAATAAGAATAGCCAGAAGAAATGGTTCTATGAGGAGTATCGTCAAACCTGAATGGAAAAGCCTTTAATGATGAGTAGGTGTAAATATGTGATCGCAGGAATAGTCAAGTACCACCGAGTAAGCTAGACCGTAGGAAGTTCATGCTATAACTATTTAAGGCACAATTCAAGCTAAATTGGAGATTTTCAAACGAGGAAACTTTTCTCTCGCAGAATTTGATTTTTATTCATGTCAGGCTACAATTCTACATACAATAAGATATATTCACAATCTATTTGTTGTCATTTGAATCGTGTTGCTTCTTAGGTGGCCCAAACATGTATATATTTTGATATTGTGCTCATCTCCAAAACCTTTTCGAACTTTATGGCCACCGTGATAGATGAGAGGGCACCATGGTCTTCAAAACATAACATATTCACGAACTGAAAACCTTCTCGAACTTTATGGTCACCATGATATATGATAGAGGGCACCATGGTCTTAAAAGCATAACATATTCTCTATATAAAAGAATGAAACATACCATATTTACATACCATATTTCCTTCAATTCAATGCGTAGGAGTAACACAACCAACAATATAGATTTTATGTTGAAGAATGAAATAGAAATTGAAGAGAAACAAAACAATAATCAATTAAATATCATGTTTATTTTTAGTATATTTATTTGTTATTCCAAAATATTTTGAAGTTGAGATTGTGTTATTGCAATGTCATTGGTGGAAATTGTGTTTTGATTCTATATGGATTGTACCCTAGGATACAATGAACATATTACATTTGATTGAGAGAAATGCATAAGCTTTATAAAATCTTAAATTTGGATAGGAGATTATTTATCAGCATGGAAAAATGGATGACATGGACATCGATATAGGTGTGAGGGTGTTGGTCTTAGTTTTGCTAGAAATAGTTATTTGTATCTTTTTCTTGTTTCATTACATTTGTTGAGCGTTGTTTTGTTGTTGTAAAAATGTTTATCTAGTCTGGAATGTTTTATTCTACTATTATATTCAATCAAGAGAAGAATCTTAATTCTTGTGTCGACAATTTTTGAGAGAAATACGATTTGTTTGTTGGCTAATGTGATGGATTAATGTTGTGGTCGTTGTTATTCACGAGTTTTTTTATTTTTTTATATGCAGTAGAAAGGGAAGTTTTTGTTTCTTTCTAGGGAGAGCTTTTGATTTTACTACGGATCCAGATATTTGGGAATTTATCCCCTTTGAGATTATCACTCTTTTGTTTCATTGGATTCCTTTGCTAGTGAAATTTAAGTTGGTTTGTAGACTATTTTCTTCTATCAAAAAACACAATTTTCCTCATCAATTACAATCGATTCAATGAGAAGAAATTTGGGCTTATTTGTTTCCCAGTTCGTTTTTTCCTATGAGTGCTTTGTTTCGTCTTAACTTAATGATAGGGGTTCGTTGTCTTCAATGGTTTTTCCTGTTCTTCATTATAGATATAGAATATAATGCATCATGGGTCAATGATCTTGTTCAACACTCAAAGTTATTTGCATACAAAACATTATTTCATTTTCAACCCTTTTATAAGAAAACCTTTAGAAATATTAGATTTCTCACTCTTGGGGAGCAAGATTTTTTCTGTTTTGTTGGAAAGTTGTATCCCACAGAAATATGAATGGGTCTTGATAAAACATGTTTATCCAAAAATGGATTCACATTTTGTTATTTGTAGCAGTTTTTACATGGTTTGGAAGAGGATGGAAATTCCATATCCCAGTGTGATGCTCCCAAGAGAGGCTATCTTCTTCAACAAAAACCTCTTTTAGATTTATCTAGAAAAATATTAAGAATATTACCCTACATCTGGTTTCACTATATACTCGTTGGATCTAAACAAAAATAATTGGGGTTTTCCATTTTTTCCTATTGTCGGCATACAATGTATGCCATTAGGGTTGTATAGGAATCAACTTGTTTGTGTTTTTAATAATGGTTCCACCTATTTAGAGTAGTCATAAAGGAGCAAAGTTTGGAATATTTTGAGGATGATTGGGGGATCAGTTGGTCATTTCTCAAGCATATCTCTACAGATGTAAATAGTAAATTTCCAAGTCACCTTCCTTTACATAAAATTGAAGAAAAAGTCGTTATGTTGGGTTGCTCAGAAAGACAATTAAAGCTGCATGATTTCGTGACAGGATTGTGTGAAATAAAAATTATTGATGGAGCATCTGTGGTGGAAGCATCTAGGTTTGGCCTTGAAATGGTTGAAGATTTTGATGATTTGGTTAAAAACAAAAATGTCTTTCAATTATTCGAAATATATTATATTCTTGACATACCTGCCCTACATGTGGATATATTGATTTAGCGTTAGAGGCTTCTTCGTTTTCCGAGATTTATAAATTCATTTTTTTTTAAGCTAAAAAACTTTTTTTTTAAATGGTTTTAATCCGCATTTTGAACTGATGCTAAGCAAATAGATATGCTAAATTTGGCTGTGTTTTTTTTTGGAAATTTGTTCCTCTTTCAGGTATTTTGAAAATTTACAGAGGAATTCGTATATCTTTCTCTTTTGTAAACTGTGAAATTGGAATGGGTTTTCTACTTATTATGATAGAAGTTTTTCTTGCAAGGAATACATAATTCACATAGCTTGCTATTTTTCAAACTATACCAGTTGGAATAATTTGGTATTAAACATATTCATATGTGATTTCTTTATGTGACTTAGTTCAAGTTTTTGTAGGAGATCATTGTTTCATGTTTTTGAATTCTATATCTGTGAAAGATGGAACGCTGAATTTTCCTGTGTTTCTATGGGCTAGTTGTGCTATGAACTTGTAAGGTCTATGTAAAAATGTAGTTGATGTTTGTTTTGGGAAGATAGTTTTTGAAATAATGATTTTTTCTATGTGTCCTTGTAGTTTGAAGCCCTTTTTGTTAGGCATTATTTTGTTTTGAATTCTATTTCATGGTTACAGTTTTCGAAGGTAAGGCTTTAAATATTTTTGAAGATGAAAGAGTATGTGCTATCCTCCAAGGGAATTGGAAAATGACATTTGAATTGAGTTTAACTTTTTCATCGAAATGTTGAGCAACGGAAGAAGCACGAGTGGTGCTAAGAGATCTCATTCTCTTATTGCATGCCAGAGAAAAAATGAATACCAACGGAAATGGTATCAAGAAAATATGGATGTTGTTAGAGCACGAAGAAGAGTCACGTACCAAAGGAAAAAAGGAGCTTCAGATAATAAACAAGAAGGATGATATGAATCGTAAGTATCAAAGTGGGAGTGCTTTAATGTGAGGAAGTTTTTGTTTCCATGATTGTTTTTGTGCATGTTTGTGATGCCAAATAAATTTTGTGTTTTTTGAGCTTTACTAACATTGGTTTTGTTTAGGGACATTTTATTTGGAAATAGAGTTTTCATATGAATAATGAGTATGTTTTCTCTTAATTTTTTGTTTCCATGATTGTTTTTGTGCATGTTTGTGATGCCAAATAAATTTTGTGTTTTTTGAGCTTTACTAACATTGGTTTTGTTTAGGGACATTTTATTTGGAAATAGAGTTTTCATATGAATAATGAGTATGTTTTCTCTTCATAAAATGAAGGAAATGTAATTATGCTAGATGGTCAAATGATGGAAATGAACAAATGGAGAGATATGGTTTTATGGGTGGTGGTGATATGTTTCATAATTTGGTTGAACCTTTGGTACATTATGTTGTCAATGAGAGTAGATCCATTGGTAGTAGTAGCTATATATTGAATATAGTTGGCACTCTAGTATCTATGCATTGTGTCTTTCTTGCAACAACAAAGGAATTTCAAATATTTTTTCTTTTCCATAGATGTTTTGATCTAGACGTGAAATTTTTACTGTTATATTTTTTCATAACACTGGAGAAATGAATGTTAGTTGGGTACTAGAAGCAGAACATGTGGAACCTTCATTCGTTCTTGGAGGCTTGGTTGTACCAATAAATTGCCAAAATTTGGAAAGTGATGAAATAGAAGGGGCCACTAATTGTAATTTTAGGGTGTCCCATGTTTTACTCAAAGAACATTTTAAAGTGATTTTTTTTTGTTTTTGTTGATTTTCTCTAGCTTCTACTATTGCTCGATACATTTTCTCTGTTGATTTTGCTTTTGGATTATGTCTTTTGATAGGGAGGCTTTGCAGAAGTTAGGATCGTGAGAGTGATGGAAATGGTCAAAGAGACTTTATGATTGAAGATAGGCACTGATCTAGGTGGATATTGGGGGCCACCCACCTATTCCATTTGGACCCGCCCCATCAATTCTTGCACCTTTGTACTTTCAGCACATCTTACTATTTTTAGCAGGTTTTCGGGTCCTCCACTCCGGGAGCCGTTTTGGGGCCTTAATGATCTAGGTGGATATTGGTGGACACCCACCTATTCCACTTAGGGCCCCACCATTTTCTCTTTTATTCTTTAAGTTTCGACACAACTTACTATTTTTGGCAATTTTTCAGGTCCTGAACTTCTGGAGCCATTTTGAGGCCCTAAACGACGTTTTTTTGGGAAAACCAAGAGCGGCATAGACTCCTTAGATATATATTTCTAATGATCTATTGAGTGTGTCAAATTGATATCGTATGCCAAAGTCACATCCCCGGGATGTTGAAACACCAATTTACCCAAACGGGACCCATAGTTTTGGTGCTTCATCTCCTAGGGTTAGGTTTTTGGATGTTTGGAGTTTTCCATTGTTTCTCAATAATATATAGGCCCTCAAGCCTCATTGTAGCATAGTTCAGAGGCATGTAGCCACCACATCTCTTATTATAGATAAGCTACTAGCGCCCTAGCTAGTTTATTTCTATTATGTCTGTAAGCAGATTTTAGTTCTTTGATATTAATGAAATGAAGTGTTATTTCCACTGGAATTTTGTATTTATGGCTACATGTGTATTACATTACGTTCTTGCATTAATCTGGATCATGCACTCTGATTCAAATGATAATTTTGCTGCAACTTATTTTATTGTTAATAGTAATATGCTTGCTAGGATGGTTGACAATTTGGGGAAGTTTGTTGGGAATGTTGGAAGCAACATTTTCCCATGCACCTTTAGAGAATAGTTTGTTCATGCTAGCAATCGTGAGGAAAATTTTCTTGTTTTCATAGCGCAAGGGGTTCATGCATTTATATTTTTTAAGCTTTTTCACTTGTTATTATTAGATATATATAGTTTTACGCATCTTTTGTTTCATTTTTTTTCCTGGTAGAACGCTGCTTGGTTGAATAGTGGTTGAGAAACAGATTTGCAGTGATGGCAAGGCATGTCATCTTCTCGAGATTCACTTGGGTAGTTCAATAATAAAAATAATATACATCCTTTATGTCTTAATTGTGTTGTTTTATTAAGAACATTTTCTTGTTTCGTAGATATCTCTTCATTCTAATAAAGGTAGTTTTTTTTCCTTGGAAGCAGAATTTGGTCCACTCTAGCCAATGAAGAAGAATGGATTCCCATTATTTTATGGAAAGAAATGATGCAAGTAAAGTTTGAATTATCTAAGATTTTTCAGATCATAGCCACCTTAGGGCAGTTCTTGGGAGAGAAAATGAAATTTCTCCCTCTCATTTTACAAGTGACATGGTTTAGGTCCATAAACAATTTCAGTCCAGGATTGATAGTTTGTCTGCATTTCATATGTGCAAATTGTGCAATGAATTTTATCATGGTATACAAGTTGTTAGATGGCATGAGGTGCCCATTTGTAAAAGATGTAGGGATGAGAAAGGTGACCATCATTTTCCCACTTTAACAAAATGGATCCAGTTGAATATCCTGACATTCTAAGAGTTTTGACACAAGTTGAAGAGATGTTAATAGCATATGTAAATACCATTTTTCAAGTGTCACATTATCTTTGTGGAAAATATAAATATAGTGGCCACAAAATAAGTCTTCCACAGAATATATCTTACATTTCAAGGAGGCTTCCACGACAGGTTGAGGAGTTGTATTTTTTTATTGTGAGAAGATGAGGTGTTCATTCTAAATACTATGAATTTTATGTGAACAGATAATATTTGTTGGATGCATTATTTTACAAAATTCAAATGGAAAAGTAATACAGGGATGTTGAAATTGAAATGGATTCACTTGTTGCTCTCCCAGAAAGGCCTATTGATCTCTACAATAGGTTGTAATTTGTTGATAGAAGCTTCATGAAACAACTAAAGAGGATTCAAAGATGGACATGGAAGATGGTAATTCTTTGCATTGTTGCCCATGATCCTTTCTTTCTCACTTTCCTAATGAATATATGTAACTTGATTGAATAATAATATTTATTCAGAATTCAGATTGCACATCTGATGACCGAATAGATTGGCATGATATTGGTACATCTCCCATTAATGAATATAATATTGAAGAATTTTTGGAAATGGAATTCATAACTTTATTTCCTACAGGAGATGGTGATTAGTTGCATCCACGTATTTGCAATGTTTAGATGCATGAATATGATTTTCATCTAACCAGATTTTATGAAAAATATTTGGAATCCATCCTCAGTTTTGATATTTGTTGTTGAATATGATTATGTGGAATTGAATTTGAGGAACAAATTCTTTATTTTTGAAAAAGAGTATCCATGAATATGCACCTACAAATGTATAGGATTTGTGTCGAAAGCTACATGATTTACTAGAAAATAAATTAGTTGAAAAATTAATGCATTTTGGATCTGGTATTAGGGGGAAAAGAGCTTATTAGAAAATTTATCTTTCTAAAATGAAAAACATGACCACCTAGATGGGTTTCCTTACATTTTTTTACTTTAAGTGGAACATAAACAAAGTGGAATAACTTTCAAAGATGCATGTGTTCAAATAACCATTGTTATCGTCAAAGTGAGCATGCCGAAAAAATTGAAAATGCTATTTAGTATTGACACATAGTTTCTATGTACATGCACCAAAGATTCAATATCGTTTAATAGATAGTTGTGCATATGTACCTTGGTGCTAAGGAATTTTGGTATAGGTTTGTTATTGTTTCTTTTTACCCATTGTTTTTAAGTGTTGAACCAAAATGTATGTTCTGATGGTTTACTATTTGTATGTTATTTTCATGTTTTAAATTATGTCAGGTACGAGTGGAAACTTAGACGTTCAACCCACTTTCATGGATTTTTTTGTTTCCTTGAGCATCGGATATGGAAAGTTTGGATTGCTAAAACACAAATATTGTTGGTGCAATAAAGTGATATTTTGACAAATATGTTACTTCTTGGAATCTGCGTGACATGCATCGTTGAAATGTCATGATCCCACAAATTTTGAATGACAATCCATGCCTATTAAATATGTAGATTTTTTTTCTTGCAATTGTGAAGAATATTATGAAAATTTTGTGAATCGTGTTTAGAGGCCTACAAAATGTGACGTTGATTCGTGTTTACATAAAAAAGGATATTTCCCTTTTTATTACTATGATGCTCCATGTGAGTTTCATGGGGAGTAAACATTATATATAGATGAAAAAGGGAAAATAAATTATGAACCTACATGAAACAATGATCGTTTAAATGTTCACAATGTAGATATTTTAAAAAAGTGGCGAGAAAATGGTTATTGTCAACTAGTTGTGTCTTGAAATTTAGTATTGAAATATATAGAAAGATATGCTTCAGAAGAAAAGAGAAGATCATAAAGTTATCAGAAAATTTTGACAAGAGTTGTTGGTGGGAGAGGGTTTGAGGCTCTTGTGTTTTCTTCATATAGAAATTTCCTTGCTGAGATGGTTTTTGAGCGTGATATTGGAGCTCAAGAAACCTGCCATGTGTTGTTGAAACTCTATGTTGTAGTTTGCAGTCACATATTTTCCTCTTTTAATGTTGGAAATAAAGTATACCAATATTTATCACTACATTCTGCTAAGGTTTCATGTGCAAAAAATTTCATTCAGGTATATTAAACCGACTTGTTTTTTTGGAGTATTTTTGCTTGATATAAACAACAAGATAATGGAGTTTTGATGCCAACCGTAGGCAGGACCCATGGAGGCCATGAGATAACCATGCTATTTTTTGTGTTTGGACATGATTTTATGTTGTTCATGATGCTAAGTCATAAGATTTTGAAGCCTTATGTTGGAGTGAGTTTATTTTATACAAGCCATTTAGTGACATTTCTTTTGATATACAGGGTTCAACTGAAAGTATCATTCATATTTGGAGGAATTTTAGATATCATGTGTGGCATGTTGATTGAGCCCCTTTTTTAGATGGAGGAAATTAATAGTATTTTGATCCCCTTTTACATGAATAAAAGTTTGATCAAGACTTGAAAGAGTAGAAGGTTTTTTCACGAATAGTTCCTCCAATAAATGTAAGCATTTTAGACCTTGACAATATTGGTATAATGGACTTTGATATTCATTACAATTGGAAGAATTCAATGGGACCAATTTTTTTTTTTGAAAATCGCTCCACTTTATAAAATATGCTCAATTTGTGGGTGTTGTTAATGGGAGCTTGGTTAGGGAGACATTTTTATGTCCTTCGTATCTATTAGAAAAACAACTAGTTTTCTTTTATATTGTTTTTTGGCACAATGTCAATGGTGGAAATGATGGTGTTTTAAAATGATTATTCAAGGTACTACTAGAACTAATAAGTCTTCACTCATTCACTGTATTTATCATGCTCTTTCTACTTCAAAAATGGCTTATAGAAGTTCATTGTTGTTTTACTCTCTAAGCCATATAGCTGCTTTTAAAATTTATGGAAAAACAATACATTCTGCTTTGAAAATTCCTATAAAATATATCAAACCATTGTTCGCCCATGCTTTGGAAATTTTTCAAGAAGAAATGATGCATATTCGCTATATATTGATATATGAGATGAGATTTAGGTCCAAGGCTATTCATATAGATAAATTCTCATTTGTGAGAAGATTTTCCTGAAAAAAAAAAGATTCTCATTTTGGTGGTAGGTATATCATTCTTGTGGGATGACTTTTCAACGTGCCACTATTCATATTAGAGACGGTGAGAGGCAAGGTTTTCCATTTACAAATATATTAAGAGTGGAGTCAATAGATGGCTTGTATATTTCCCCGCCTTTTTCCTTTTCAAAATTATGCTAAAATGCAAAATAGTGCATATGTTACGCTTAGAAATAAAGAAGAGGAACAATTGAAGTCAATACCATTTTCAGGGTTTTTTTCTTTAGTGGTTTTGAGTGTTTTGGCATGTCTTGCACAAGAAAATGATTACTACTCTATAATTGTTGTTGTTTCTTGTAATTTTTTGTATGCACATTGATAAGTTATTTTTTCTTCTTGATTATCATTTGAATATACTTGTTGATTGGTAAAGTTAGTAAACTGGCCATTTTGAAGAAATTGCATGGGTAAATAAGTTATTTTTGTTTGTTATGTGATTTTTTGATTGCTTAAATTGTACCCGTATCTTCTTTCCTTTGTGTTCGTTTTGAATCCTTTTAGATTTTTGTGTGATAATTTTTTTGTGGATTTAACACAAAATAACCAAATACATATATCAACATTTTAGTTTCTATATATTTGTTTTTGTTTTTATGTACTTATTTCCAACGTATATTTCTGTTATTGAAATGCAGATATGGAGAACAATGATGTTGTGTATTACATTTTAGCGATAAAATCTATTACAAAAACCATAGATTATGTTTCCTATATTTGCACAAGGATTTATAAAACGCATGGATTCCATCCAAGGTTTGTCAATGAACATATTCGCGTCTTGAAATAAATTAAATTAGATGTTCAAACCTTGTATCATTTGCACCAAAGAGAATAAAAGTGGAAAACAAGAAGGGTCTAGATAGAAAGCGTTAAGTATCATAATCATTATCGTATTGACTTGAATTGGTGTTGCTTCTGTCACCGGTCTAGGTGTGTTTTGGAATAGGGTGTCATAAAATAATTTTGTTCAGGTGGAGTGTTCAAAGTTAAATTTTGTTGTGTAATTTGTTGTTGTTGCGAGAATTAAAATATCTAAATAATAACTATTATTATTATTTAAATGCTGGTAAATTCCATGTAGTTTCCATTGGTGTTTCAATGTTTTAAATTGTTTGTCAATTTCCTTTGTCACATTACGACAAAGATCATCAGAATATGAAAAAATGGAACTTTGTTGACCATGATCAACCATTGTTAGCGCTTGTCAACGATAGTCCCTCATGCACAAATTTATTATTTCTTCATTTCCATTTTTTTATTATAAAATTATTTTTCCTATAATTATAATGAAATATATATTAGTACTTTTATTTAAATATGTTAATCATAATAATAATAATAATAATAATAATAATAATAATAATAATATACGATGGTATTATTAATAATAATATTATTATTATTAATTATTAATTTACATAGACATTTATTATCATTAATATTATTCATTATTATTATTATTATTTAATATTTTTTTATTAATTTACATTATTGATTATTATTATTAATGTTTTTTTTAAATTTTATTAACATAATCATTAATTAGTATTTGTAAAAAAATGTTTTCGGTAATAATCACATATGATCATAAAGTGTCGACTCGTTTTGAACCAACCACTGTGGTGTCCTGAAGATGAACCACACTGGTTGGTTCGAAATGCGTCGACACTTCATGATCATATGTGATTATTACCTAAAGTAGTTTTTTATAGATTATATATCACAAAAGCCAAATTCCAAAAATTAATTATTATTATTGTATTACTTTTTCTTATTATATAATTACTATATATAATTATTATCAATTTTATTTATTTATAATTGTTATTATTGTTAATCTGGGTTATTAATTATTATTAATAGTGTTATTATTATTATGATTAATTTATATTTTCAATGAACATTAATTATATATATATATATATATATTATATAATAATTATATAAAACTATTTATTTATTATTATATAATAAATAATTGTTATTATTATTAAACATTTTTATTTATAAATATAAGTTGTTTTTAAATCAATAACTATTATTATAAGTAAATTATTATTATGAAATAAATAGTATTGTTTGTTATTGTTAAATTATTTATATCCTAGTAATATTATTATTATTATTTATTAATATAATTTCTTTTATTATACGTCTGTCGACGTATTTCAACCACATTTATATTAATTTGGTTGTGCTATAGGTGTGTGTGTGTTCTCCCCTTTTGGTGGGCCTTGAAGTCTAAGGATAACTTTATCCTGTAATGTTATATTAAAATTTTAAAAATAAAAATTTATTTTTAAAGGAAAAAAAAATTGAAGAGAATGTTGGTTCTTTGACTTAACATGATTCCAAATCACATGAAATGGGACTATGTCTCCCACTATATATTTCAATCATTGCATGCTCTTCGTTCACTTCATCAATCATGGAATGAACCTAGCAAAAAATTAAACATCATTTGAACATTGCGAGTGCTATAGGGAGGTATAGGAGGACTCACAAGAAAATTTTATTAGACTGGTAGATATGGAAGAAAAAATTGACAATATTGACCATAAGTTTATCATTCTAGCCAATAGATCAACCAAAATTTCATTCTCCTCATACGATAGTAGTGACCAGCTAGGATGGATGCCTAGAGATTTCGCCCAATAATTGTTATGACTCATTCGTTTTTTTTCTTTTAGCACTAGTAGTATTTTTTGTCTTCTCATGTTAATGTATGTTAGGGTCTTGCATATCCAACCCATTTTTATAGGATATTATATTTACATGATCTAGTCAAACGAGGTCCTAGCATCCTGAAGACTTTGAATTTATGTTACTGGTCTAGTTTACTTTTAGGTAGGGGAGTAGCATAATTTTTTTGGTATATTTAAGCCTTAACTATGTAATAAATTGTGTAACTTCAATAAAAATAAAAAATAAAAATAGACATAAATTTATGTTTTTAAATTAAATTTAGTATTAATTTCAACATATCTCAATAAAATCGCGCATGGAATTTTTTTTGGTCTCATGATTAAAACCCAAGGATTCTGACATGTGGCCGCAACATGGTTCACTTAAGCAGTTACAGTGGTAGTGGTTGGAATCAGCCCTATGTCACATGACTAATAAGAAATCCTATTTAGATTCCCCTACAATAAAAAAAAAGAACATATATCAATAAAATTAATAATTTATTTTAAAAAAAATGCAATTCCATTTTAAGAAGTAAATTAAATTTTAAATATGATATAAAAATTTTGAAGACTAACAATTTTAGGATATGTAAATTATAACAATAATTTTCTTTTGATAAACATTGATAATGCATATGTAAATTCCCACTAGATCAAGTGGTTGAGGATGGTCCTCGTCAACAAAGTGACCCATGATCAAACTTCACGAGCGATGGTTGTTCCCCATGCTAGGGGGAGGCAACATGCTAAAAAATTCAGTGAGCTAAGGGCTAGTGTGGCCCACGCTGCGTGCGATCCCAGGGTGACTTTGATATCTTAGATGTTCCTCGGTTGCGGCTCCTCGAGCCACATGTAAAGCCTTGAGGATCACATAAAACTTGACAAAAAAAAAACTTTGATAATACATGTACATACATTTTTTTTTTGTCATGTTTCATTGAAATATTTTCTAAATTTTCTAATTTAAATTTTAAATGTGATATCCATAGTATTTGATATTACATATATGGAGAGAGTGTGTCTGTTTATTGTAAGTATTAAGTTTTTAAATGCTTATTGATTATATGTTTTGAAATATGATGGGTACAAATATAAATTATTATGATTATTTAAACATATTTTAATGTGATATGCATATTATAATTTTTTTGGTAGAAAAATGGTTATAAAAGAAACTATTTTCCCCTCCATTAATTAGAGTTAAGAAAGATAAAATTAAAAAACATAAAAATCTTGTACCTTCTCTATAGATCGATCTAAAAACCAAATTTATCAAGCGTCATAAATTATCAAATCTCTTAAAGTGTAATTTTTTATGAACTAATATTTAGATTCTCATAATCACTCTCATATCTATCAAATAATGTTACAATATAAGTTCATAAGCATTATCTCAATATAGAGAAACTATTTTGATGAGAAGATCAACTAGTTGAGAAAATATCTTAACCAAAAAGTAATCTAGGAATTGTCTTGTTGGAGAAAATCTTTCACATCCAACTAGTTTGAACAACCTTCTAAAGACTAGGAAGAAACTCCTCCAACCAAATATCCCACCTAATAAAATTAGAAGTGATATAATTTACCACCCCCCTTTAATAACTAATTTTCTTAATCTCAATAAATTGAGTTCATCACTAATACACAACCCATGATCCACTATGAAACGAAGAATCTTCCGAATAGAAAATTCTATCTATATTCCAACCTTCAATTTAAAAATATTACCAAAACATCGACATCCATATAAAGGAAAAATCATCCAATAAGATACAAGGGTAACCATATGTTGTAGCGATTGATCTTATAAGATGTATTTTAAGTTCACGATTCATTCAACCATCATATCTTGATACCTATAATTATAATTTTGAATCCTCCTATATCACCATCATCATCATCATAGTTTTTCTTGGTTTGACCATAACAATGCTCTATTTTTTCTTAGCTTACCCTCAACCATGCTCCTAATGCTCTTGCATCAAAATCTTAACTAAAAACAATCATATAAATTAATCACTATCTATATGTTTTGTCTCTCTCTAAAACTTCATCACATCCTCATATGTTTTTTTCTTACCACAAATAACACATCAAGAAGTCAAGTGGTTTCTAGTTGACCACGATATTCCCTCTATCACGTGGTTTCAAAATTAAAACAAACGTGTAATATTAAGAGATTTTTAGCTTACTAAGAATTTAGCAAGGATACACATTGCATCATTGGGCTTACACTATCATTTGAATTAGGTACATAAAACTCCATCCATGCAGATACCAATTACATACATTCTCTGGGACCACTAAATCAACTCAAATGTGACATTATAGACTTGATTACAAACACAACATGTGGCTCACATTATAATATAATATTGATTCTATTCTTGATCTGTAAAATTGTCATCGATATTCCATTGGATAGTTCATCACAACATATATGATAATATTATATTAAAAAAATTAGATTCTACACTATTATAGTTTTATTAAACTTTAAGATATGTATATTTAACTATAATTAGTGCATGCATGCTAATGGAAATTATGAAAAAAAAGAAAGAATGAAAAAATAAGCTCACATACACATAAGACACAAAATATGCCCTGGGAAACCCTTTCGGGAGAAAACCTAGCTACAAGGTGAGGTCACTTTGCTCTCTTTCTCTACCTGGAAATATGGTTGCAGGTACAAAGAAGTAATTCTTGTGGCCCATGGAATACTAAAGTGCACATATCCTCCTTTTTTTCTTGACCTCATATCTCTCTTAACTATATTAGCTCAACTATGGAACAAAAATGCTCTTGAAAGAATGGAATGCCTCTTCCTCCTAGTGACCCAGTTAAAGTAGCCTACTAATGGTTAAGTTTAACTACATCAACTCTTAACTCTAGAGTTACAATAAAGACTCTTCTAGAGACGTTTACATCACTAACATGTGGCTTGCACATTTTCCATCAATAATGGGGGTTGATGCAACATCCTCCCTAATTATAGGCATCAAAATAGGAAATTCAACTTTTGAGTGGCATAAATTTTGCATACAGACTCTAATTGACGCACTTTTTCCAACATTAGAAATCTCTATGTGTGTATAATAGCATGAAAATTTTATACGCTAATGAGGAAAAGTTTTACCCCCAAAAAATTTCGTTTGATGCCTCAAAATGCTCTTGAAAGGTTTTAGACTTCCTTTCACCAAACTCGGTTATGCGAGTGAAAACGATCCCGTGAGTTTATTCCTCAACTTTTTTCACTCTGAATGAATCGATATGGATGAAAAACAATATAATGATCAAATATGGATAACACCTCCCCATTTTTGGAGGCTTTTTCTCCGTCAAATATTCTACTGAATGAGGTGAGGAAACTTTACGTCCACCTTCTCTCTGGTGCACCATTTATATTTACTTGGAAGTTTTCCCTTCAACCTAATCTACTAAAGGTCATGTTGACCCTGTATCGTAGTTTTGTACCTCTTCTAAAAATTTTTACCTTCAACCAACTCTCTCTGAGAATCTGGTGTCAAATCCTCCACAGAAGGTATGACTTCTCCCTCTTCCTTTTCTAACATGGAAGGCTCATAAAGTTTCTAATTATCTACATTCACAACTAAGTAAATGCACATATACGGTGGTAAAATGAGTCAATAATAATTAACACACCTTTTCCAATATCTCAAGGGGACCATACCTTAGAGGCTTGATTGTCTTACTAGACCCCTGCAACCTCTCCTTGTTCAACTGTAACCATACTCTATCTCCCACCTTAAATAATTTATTTTTTCTCTGTTGATCATGCTTGTCATTATACTTCTCTTGTGATTTCTGAAGTGTTTCTTGTACTTGTATATGGATCTACCTGAACTTCTCTATAATTTTTTCAGCCCTCAATGAATCTCCTGAAATATCTTCCCTCACTCCTCCTCGCTTCCCATATGTAATGTCTAATGGTGAAGGCAAAAAATGTCAAAAACAAGTTTCAAATGGGGACCTTCATGTACAAGTGTAGACTAATCTATTGTAATAATGTTGTATATATATGATCTTTTCATCCCAAATATTTGGATTTTGATGGTTACATCCCCTTAGAAGCTGCACAATTTTTTTTTCTGCCCATCTCTATGTGGGTGGAATGTTGTAGATATCTTAAACTTCATTTCCATCTTCTTCTGCGATGTAGTTAAGAATGTACTTATAAATCTTGTATCCCTGTCTAAAACGATGCTTCAGGGTATCCCAAAGTGCACCAAGATGTGTCAAAAGAAAACATTTGTTGCTTGTTGTATGTTGATGGTCTATTTACAAGGCATCATAACACACATATTTCTCAAACTATAAAATACCACAAAAACATATTAATGCCCCTTCCAGGTTGTCGGTAAACCTCCCACAAAGTTCATGGAATTTTTTTCCCAAGGACACATAGGTACATGTAAGGAATGATATAAAACTTGTTTCCTATTGCTAAGTCTATTGGTATAACAAAGCTTGCATCCTCTTGTGAACCTATCTACCTTCTCTTGCATCTTGGGCCAGTACTTATACCTCTGTAAGTTGCAATCACTCACCTTCTAGAACATAACTTATCCAACATCTAGAGTAGTCCATCCTTGATATGGTAGTAAATAGTGTTATCACCATCATGCACAAGACTATGAATTTGAAATTGTTGATACACCTCATTCAAGTCCTCATCCTCTGAATATGCCTCTTTGTATGCATCATGGGTGAATGGCTCTATGTGCATCGGAGTCCCAAAATCTATAATATTTGATATGGGTGGCCTTGAAATCATGTTAGCCAACTTGTTTGTGCTTCCCTTCTTATATTTGATCACTAAATGAAACTAGTGTAAAAACCCCATCCACTTATAATGTTTGGTGTGTTGTAGCTTACTTTGGTCGTGCAAGTACTATAACTACTATTTATCTGTGTTGATTATTGCCTCCTTTCACATCAGATAGTTCTTACACTTCTTCACAAATTGCACCATGGCATAAAGCTTCTTATCATAGGTAGGGTAGTTAAGAACTGCCCTATGAAATACTTCACAATGGTGGCATACATGCCTTCCTCAATGCATCAAGACAACTCCCATAGCATACTTACTAACATCTCTCTCCACTTCAAAGGGTAGTTGTAGGTTTGGTAATGCCATAACTGGTGCTTTCCTGGTCTTCTTCCTCAACTCCTGGAAATCCTTCTCTCGAACTTTTTGCCACTGGAAACTCTTTCCACTTGTTCTTAAGGCATGGAGAAGTGTTGCTATCAGTGAAAACTAGGCTATGAATTTCCTCAGTTATTGTGATACCGTAATGAAACTTGTGACCTCAAAAGCATTGGTAGGCACTGACCATTCCATGATGAGCTTCATCTTGGAATAATATATATTTAACTCTCCTCCACCAATCACATACCCTATATACACTAAATAATGGTTCTCAAATGTGCACTTATTGAGATTTTCTAGTAGATGGTGCTTCTTCAATGTTTCCAGCATTAGTGTCAATTTGTCAAATGTGAAATATTCTCCTATCAGGTAGCACTACATACCAATATATCCTCAAAATATACAATAACAACTGAATCTATAAGATGGCGTAGTACATCATTCATTATTCTCACAAATACAGTTGGTGCATTACATATTCCAAGTGGCATGACTAACCACTCATACAAAAATTTCCTCTTTTTTAAGTTGGTGTTCCATGTATCTTGTTCTTTAACTTGAACCTGGTGATACCCAAACTTTAATTCCATCTTCGTGAGGTAATTTTACCTATTTCAATTGATCCAACAAATCATCTATCTTGGGCACAGGGCATTTATTATTGAGCATGATTTTATTCAACACCTTGTAATATATGAACATCCTCTAAGTCCCATCCTTCTTTGATACAATGATGATGGGTGACCCACATGGTGATGTACTCGGTAGAATGAAACCCGGTTCCAGCAATTGCTGCACCTATTTCTCCACCTCACTAGATTCTATAACAAACTTCCTGTATAGCCCAATATTTGGCAATGGGAAATCTGTAAATACATGATCTTGTGCTCCGCTTCTATCTTATATGGTAATCATTTAGGCCCTCAGAACGCATCCTTGTTTCATGTAATAACTCCTCCAATTGTTGTTTTTTCTTCTTAGTAGACCCCTCTAGAGATGCCTTTCCTCTTTTTTACTATTCTTCAGACTGAATTTCTCTTAAAAATAATAAAATATACTTCTTGCTAGAACTGATCTATTTATTGGCTTGGTTGGCACTTACGAGTGAAATTTTAGAAATGATGAATGATTTTTCTTCCTTGATGAGCCGATAATGGTTTACTCTCCTCATGAGTATTGCATCACACATGTACATGTATGGACTCTCAAACAAGACTCCACATACATCAAGGGGAACCATATCTAGATCTAATTCATCAATAAAATCAACATTGATATCAAATCTAATTTTTCATTTTTTAGTTACCTTCAACTATTCACCCATATTTATCCATCCTGGTTTATATGGGGTTCGATGATCACAAAATTTCAGCCCGAAATTCTTGAAAAATGTTGTTGCGATGAGATTCATCTGTGATCCTGAGTGAAATAGAGCCTAAATATTTTCATTCTTAACTTGTATCTTTATATGGAAGAGTTTGTTCATTTCTTTCTCTTCCTACTACTGACGGATAGTCATATAGGATATTCGAGAGGATGTTATTTTTGAATGGAGTTTGAATAACACAAGAGTAATTTTCTTTCGAATGAGGGATTGGATGCCAATGTGAGTATTTTGTAGGAATGATAAATATAATAAAGGTGTTGGGAATTCATGTGAGAAAGAGTCACAAACAAGAGGTCAAATTATAGATCAAGGGTTATGTTAGTGTCATATAATAGAATTCATCGATCACCAATGGAATATCATGGAAATCAAAATCATTGAACAGGTTCATGGGAGTATTGAGAATTTGATCCGTAGGTAAAAATAAATTCCTTGATTTTATTGGCCATTAAAAAACGCCTAGAATAATTTTGGCTTTGTTGCTTGATGATATCTCCACCATTAATCCTTTGAATTCATGACCGTTGATTTTGGGGCCCACAGTAACATGTAAAGTATCACCGCTCCTTGCCAATTATATATTTTTCTTATATGTGCATTTCCTTGACCATGGCCCAAGGCATGTGAGCCTTAAGCCCAAGCAAGCGCACTATATATTGTGGTTCGATCATGGGAACTCAATATTTGATGGTCAGACTTACATGGTGAATGGTACATAGAAATATGGGGTTTTCCCAAAGACCTATCATTGTTTTTCTATATTGAGTTATTTGGGTTCGAGATTGAAAACATTGGAAAATGTAGAGAGGAATAATGTTTGGGATCTATTCGTATAGTGGTTAATAATTCCTTTTCTAAATTAAATAATTTGAAGCTATTCAAGGTGGGAAAAGTGCATAATAATAAAAAAATAATCTATGTTGGCTATGTAAATTTGAGGGGAGTCTAGAGGTTATAAATACCAAAACAAGGATAATCCATTTGGTTTTAGAACAAAGTTCAAGTCGCAACCTCACCATTTTTTAGGCATTAGGCAAGTTGGATCAAGAGGAAAAAAAGTATCAAGAAGGGATACATTAAGTGG
Organism: Pinus albicaulis; assembly: GCA_034641835.2. Taxonomy (NCBI): domain Eukaryota; kingdom Viridiplantae; phylum Streptophyta; class Pinopsida; order Pinales; family Pinaceae; genus Pinus; species Pinus albicaulis. Next base: position 1,862,074,236 of record CM076578.1, on the reverse strand, counting down.
TATCAAAGCATTATATATGATGATTAGGGATTGGAAGAGTGATTAAAGGAGTATTGAGCTAACCATGAAGACTAAAATTATTAGTTATGAACTAGAGGAATAACAGAGATATTAGTGGCAGAAATCTATAGGAATTTACAACGAGAGTTAGTGGATTAGGAAGAAGAAGACTCACGAGTTCAGAGGAAGTTTCAAAATACAAGGCTCACAGTGCAAGGGACCAAAGAAATATTTCTCATGGAGAAAGAGTGAGTGGAAGAGAAGAGATGAGATTTCTTGTAATGAGGAAGCGACATAGAATAGGGAAGGAATTGCTAGCCAAGTGGAGCTAGGAAGGAATAAGATATTAATATATCAGTCATGAAAACAAAACTTGTAGGTAACTAGTGATTAAAATTTATATTAATGTTAGCAAGAAGCTAATAATTGCAAATAAAAAAATAGTAGATTATGGCAGTGGTTACAACTAAGATAATTGTAACAAAGAACCAATAGTGTTCTTAAGAATTTTGGATAAGAACTCTTGTAACAAAGAGGTTGCAAAAGTAGGAAGTGTTCATGTTGATATTAGAAGTCCTCCAATAAAAGGGAACATGTGGACTTCTCAAGAGATGAGTAGAGCGCAAAAGCCAAATAAGTGCATGGAGTGCTCAAGATGGTTATAGAGGAGGAAACTAGAGGAAAATTCCATACTTATGATAACTAACTGATGTATAAGGTAACATGTGATGCTGAGACTTGTTACATGTGATTGACTACAACTCATAATTAGCAAGAGGAAAGTCACAAGGAAGGAGGAAATAATATGGATCCTTATAGCCATAGTCAAGGTTCAAATAGAGAACATAACAAAAGATAGAATAATTAATTAGTCAAGAATAAATTGAAAGGGAGATAGCTAAGTTGAAGGATAGGGTCAACATAGTCAAAATTGTGCTAAGAACAAAAGAGTAGAGGTAGAGATGGGACATAAGGAAGAAGGTTAATTTTACTACCAGGAAAAATAATCATAAGAAGAAAGCCCCTATTGCTAGAGAGATAGTGTAGAAAATGAGGCCTTTGATAAGAGCTTCGTTAGAGGAAAAAAAACATAGAGTAGTTGAGCCTAGTGATCCGAAGATAAAAAAAATATGCTAAAAAATAAAAGTGCTCAAAATATCTTGAATATTGCGTCAAGTCATACTGCTTGTCATATTGATTTCAACGACACTTGAATTTTCTCATTTCACCATAGCATGAAGGAGTTATGGTACTTTGAAGTTTTTGGCCAATTGTAAATAAAATTCAAAAACAAGGTTGACTGGGTTGGTGACTGGGCATTCCATACAACTGACTATGTAGGGTACGGTTTGTAAAGACCAAATAGCTATAATATCCCATTTCGGGGATATTTCTAAAACACAGCGAACTCCAACCAGAGATGGACAGGGAGGGAATTTACTGGATATTCCGCCTCTGAAAGAGGATGAGATTTGAAGGCTACCTGGCCCTTTCCAGACTCTGTCTAAGAGCGAAAGATAAACACACCAAGTGGTATAAAACTAGAATACTAAAAAAAAATAATAGACATACAATAGAAAGAGAATATGGCAACTACGGCAACTCATCCAGAAAACATAGAGAATAAATGTTGAGCCATTTTATTAATCTGAGAAATTTAATGGAGTACAATAAGCTAATATTGTGCAAGGAAAGTGAGGAAACACTCTTAGAGAATACTGGAAATGGCTTCTCTAGGAACTATGTCCTAGTTGCTGGAAACTGCCATGTAGCTGCTACTGCTGGAATAGACTGAAAACTAGGGGCTGATCCCCTTGCCGGAATAAGTTGAAAATTGGCAAACCTCCTCTCCTCGGCAACCTGAACAAGATCTAAAACCATTACAAGAATGGAAAACCCCAAAAATCACCAAAAACTGCCTCCCCAGTGAATTATGTTGGCCTCCAAGGCACTGCGTGGTGGCTAGATGGAAACAACTGAAATACTGCCACAAACTCTTCCAAAACCCTCCGACGGGCAAAGGCTGACCCTCTACTCAAAATCTTGGCTAAATCACCTGTAGAAACCCCAATCCAGAGCTCTTCCATAGTGGATTGTGTCCTCTCTCCCAGTGACTGCGCAGTCTCTATAAGCTCCTTCTCCACAAAAAACCAAAACAATAAATGACTCACAAAATACTGAAAAAACAACTTTGCCCGAGCAAGCACTCAAAGTCCCCCGGGGCTAAGGGAGAGATCTCTGACCAGAGACACTCAATGCACTAAACAGTGTTGTAGACAGGCTAAACAGCTAGCGTGCTCAAGAAGACAAATGTCTCACTCAAAAATCAGCAACTCAAGAATGAATGAAATGAGAAGGCTCCTCCCATTTTATAACGTTGATTTCCCTTCAAAACCCCAATGTAGCCTTTCTCTTACCACGTTCTCATTCTTATCTGCGCAGAAGCTTCTAGAGCATACATGGGTCCCCTCTCTATGTGGTCTCTTGGCCCCCCCCCTGGCTCACTCAAGTTACAACGTTGTGTCTACTAGGGAGTGAACTTTATTTTTAGAGTGAGTTGTGTCCCCTTCTATTCACTTTTATTTATAATTTAATTATATAAGGAAAAATTTATCAAAATTAATATTTCCAATTAGCTACTGCTAATTGGGAATATTACAGTCCTCCCCGCCAAAAATTGCTTGTCCTCAAGCAATGCCTGAACAAGCCTCCTCTCTAACTGATGCCCCCCAATGACACTGCAAAATGTGTCTGGGTCCTAGATGCGCCACTGAAACCTCCCTGACCTCTGCATCACCCTAATATGAAGGGCTATCTCAATTCCAGGATCCCAAATTGATCTCTCACCAACCAAAAATCCTCTTGGATCCCATCGCCACCCTGGCCAATAATTGCCCAAGTCCCATGGCTCGGACTGTGCATTGCCTCTAGCTATGACTAATGCTCTAAGAGGCAAAGACCATGACCCATGCTGAACTGTATATGTGACTGTGTAATATTTCCCATCAGATGTGTACCAACTCATCACCTCTCTCCAATCCAAGTCCTAACTCAATCCCACGCTGATCCTGCTCAGCTGAAATTGGGATAGAGTGCTGAAGAAACGATGACCTGTGCCCCCCTGCCAGCTAGAATCTGTAATATATTCTATGTCCAAGGGCCCCTGCTCCACTGTCCTCCCTATGAAGAATACTGTACCATCAAGAGGGTACCAACTCATGATCTCCTACCAGTCCATCCTGGAAGAAGAATCCGATGTAGCAACAACAACTACATATGGAGCACGCTTGGGGTGTTGTCGCCAGCCCTTAATCAACTCCCACTGCTCTGCCCTATCTGCCAATGAAATTTGCCTGTAGAAGGAGGCCCTATTCTCTATAATGGGCCAAACTGGGCAAGATATGCTGCAAGCTCCATCGATTTACTCCTGGAGAGTGCTACCCACTAAAAACATTGTAGCTCTGCTGACTACGTGTACGTCTATCTGCGCCTCATCCCTATGTCGACCCACAGATGGATGCTCCACCATATCCAATAGCTCCTCCCACTCCTGATTAGGAATTTCATGCTCCCGCTGTCTACTGGCCCCCTGCAGAACAATCCCATCAACCTCCAACACCTCCAAAGGATATGTATCTGCAACTACTATCACCGTACTCGATGTCAGTGCATATGACTGCCCCACCTCAATGGTTGACCCCAATTTTAGCCACATATCCCTCATCCACTCAATTTGGGCGCCCATCTGGCTCTCCCCCAAAGGAATATCGTGCCTGATGTGAATAGTGTCCTCCTCTGTCGACTCAAGCTACATCACCTGCTGCTCTAGCTGAATCGTCACAAGTGACTCTTCACCCAGTGTGTCTCCCGCAATGTCCCGTGACTGCTCACCCTAGACACTGGAATGCATCTCCGGTCTACTGTCACCATCTCTGCATGACTGCTCTCGCTCCTCAGAAGCGTCCTCAACTGATCCTATGGATTCATATTAAAAGGAGTCCTCACCCTGGCATATAGAAGGAATGCCCTCCTGTTCTACCTCCGCCACCTCATCTGCATTGAATATGCCATCCACCCTCTCGATAAAGTGTCGATACAATGTTTGGAGCCCAGACACATATTGGGATACTACCTCTGTTGTACCCAGTATCCTCTACTCATGCATGATCTCGACATGCCCTGAGTGAAAAATGACGCATGTCTCCCTCCTGACCTGCTCCCCAAGCGTAGGCTCAACGATGATTGATATGCCACCCCTACAGAGGATAATCTCATCCCCTAACCTGTGGCTGTTAACTAGCGCCCTGAACCAGTGCCATTGCTGAGAAGTCTCTCCCCTAGTGTGCTGAGTTTCATCCAAATATCTTGGGTGAGCCTTGCGTACCCCGGTACTCATGCCCAAGGTGCCAAAGGACAATGAAAAAATCGACTGTGCCCGTGAGTGATGTAGAAGAGGGTCAGGTGCGTGAGTCCCCACGGATACCTTCAAGTAGCACTCATCTATCTCCCCATCGATCCTGGGTGAAATACGCCCAAAGGTAAGCCCAGTGTCCCTGTCTATGAGTCTCCCTGGTGGAAATGCTCTAAGACCCTTCTGTGCAGCACCATACGACCTCACATAACACCGATCATCCATGTACTCCTCAACATGCCACTGCACACTAAGGCATACCCCTGTATACTGCTATATACCACAAGCTATTGTTGTACCACCCTGTATCATCTCATGCCCTGACTGTGTCCAGGCATCGGTCACTCCCCGCGTGCTCTCACTATGATGTAGGACACTCCTACTCCACAATGCAGTCCCACACACTACGGTACACCACCATGCAATTCCATGTCCACCGGTAGTCCACTGCTCAATGCTAGAGGCTCCCACACATCCTTGGATGTGATGACCTAGAGTTGTGCCTCTACATGTCGGACTATCCCCAATCGGTATCATCATATCTGCCGTCGCATCACTTTACCTTCTGATGAATGGATTATCACCCCAAACCCTCCTCAAGGGGTCCGAGAAGTGAATCTCCCTATGTGTCAGTAGTGTTACCACCACTGCTCGGCTCTGATGTGTCCTCTGTGCCCCACACAAAGGTGAATAATTCTTGGCCCCATACAAGGCGCAATCTGGTGGCCTGCCAATGCCACCTCCTCTGACAAGCTCCTGCCAAGGTATGTTGACCACCCTATCATCCCGTGTATAAGTGTCATACCAAGAAAACCTAGGGACTCTGCCCATAAACTGGTTGGCCACTCGAGCTGACCGAAACTCCCCTAGCGGATGTGCATGCTCTATTGCTAGGCCAACTATATCCTAAAATACATAGTCAACCGACCTTCCTGGGAAATGATAGGTAATCCCGCCTAGACCCCAATGCCAATCTAGGGTTCCTATATTCCCATCGCTTGGGAACTCCTGCTGAACTAAACCCGGGTCCACCACCATCTCCATAACCCACTTCCCTGGGTACGAACTCAAAATCTCTCGCCATCCAACCTCAACATGTGGATGTTGCACCCTGTGCAACCCGGATTGTCTCATCCTGCTAACCAATTCAACGTATGAGATCCAACTAGGTGACTCCATCTCTCTCAATCTAATGGGAAGAGGTGACCCAACAATGCTTCTAGTCTCGTCCATGCATGCCTGAAGGGGAATGATCTGGAGCTCCAACGTGCCCTCTAGTTGTACCATCAGGGAATCCAGTCGTTCCCCAATGCGGGCCACCTTGGCCACCGACTCGGCACAAGCCACTCTCATGCCCTCCATCTCCTTGTCCTACAACAAAATGGCCTCCCGTACTAACGTGGCCTTCCATTTCAAAACTATAAGGTCTTCCCAAAGCCGATGATACCGTTGTGTGTGACCATCATCCAATACCTCTGTATTTCCTAGTGCCTCATCGAAGGTGGATACATCTCTTTGACCTCACCATCATAACGGTGTCTTTTCCAGCACGGACGGCTCTAATGTCTCGATGGGTGTTTACCTTCGGAGTGACTCTGCCTTCTCCACCTACAGTATCAACCGACACGATCGAGAATATCCTAATCGCTCGACGGTCTGTGTCACACTAGGTGTGTCTCGGGCTCTGCCAATCTCGTGTTGCCCTCTGCATAATCCCAAGTGCGAGGTAACCATTTTGATGGTTTCCCTCTCTGATACTCGGTCAAGCTGGAAAGAGGTATCCAACTTCTCCACCCAAGATTTTTCCAAACGCTTCGATGACCCGTCAAAAGTCAGTAAATGGAATCTGCCCACTGTGCGTTGCAAGCCCCCGTCATGTGAGTGCTTTTTCCCTTTGTGGATGTTGCGGGGTATACTATCCCACTAGAGCTGAACAAAATATTTGAATGGAAGGGCATCCCTGAACTCCTACCCATATGACTGATACTCGGGAAAATAATCACCCATGTGGCTAGGCTCTAGCTCCTGCTGTGCTCCTGCCCCTGTATCTGCACCCAGAAAAGTGGGCATAGTGGAACGTGTGGTTGTATGTGATGCCATATACTGAGTGGCATCATGCTCCGACAAATGGTGGGATGTACCTGATCCCTCTATGACCTAGAAAACCCCTAGAGTCTCATGGTGCCTAGCCTCCACAGCTGTGAACCTCTGTCCCATCACCTCAATCTGTCGACCTAAATGCTACACTGACTTGAGGAGTGCCTCTCCAAACTATTTGGCCTCTGTATCATCTACCATCGGCTCTTTCTGCCTCAAATCTACTACAAGCTCCACCTTCTCTGCGTTTGTCACAGGCTCTCTCTCCTAATCTACGTCCTCTACCTGGGCACAGTCTCCCTCTTCGTAGGTGGTCTCCACCCTACTCTCATGGTCTCTATACTTCCTGACTCTGTAAGGTCTCTTTCCCGATGTCATAGACCATAGGCTGAGCAAGAACTATGCTCTGATACCACTGTAATATCCCGTTTTGGGGATATTTCTAAAACACATTGAACTCCAACCAGAGATGGACTGGGAGGGCATTTACCAGATATTCCGCCTCTGAAAGAGGACGAGATCCAAAGGCTACCTAGCCCTTTCTAGACTCTGTCTAAGAGCAAAAGATAAATCCACCAAGTGGTATAGAACTAGAATTCTCAAAAACAATAATAGACATACAATATAAAGAGAATATGGCAACTACGACGACTCATCCAGAAAACGTAGATAAGAAATGCTGAGCGATTTTATTAATCTGAGAAATGTAATGGAGTACAATAGACTAATCTTGCGCAAGGCAAGTGAGAAAACACTCTCAGAGAATACCAGAAATGTCCGCTCTAGGAACTGCATCCTAGCTGCTGGAAACTGCCGTGTAGCTGCTATTGCTGGAATAGACTGAAAACTAGGGGTTGATCCCCTTGCCAGAATAAGCTGAAAATTGGAAAACCTCCTCTTCTCAGCAACCCGGATGAGATCCAAAAACCATTCCAAGAATGGCCAACCCTAGAAATCACCAGAAACTGCCTCCCCAATGAATTACGCTGGCCTCCAAGGCACTGCATAGTGGCTAGATTAAAACAGCTGAAATACTGCCACAAACTCCGCCAAAACCCTCTGATGGGCAAAGGCTAACCCTCTTCTGAAAATCTCGGCTAAATCACCCACAGAAACCCCAATTTCGAGCTCTTCCACAGTGGACTACGTCCTCTCTCCCAGTGACTGCACAGTCTCTATAAGCTCCTTCTCCGCAACAAACCCAAACAATAAATGACTCACAAAATACAGAAAAACCAACCTTTCCCGAGCAGGCACTCGAAGTCCCCGGGGGCTAAGGGCGAGATCTCTGACCGGAAACACTCAATGCACTAAACATTGCTGCAGATAGGCTAAATAGCCAGCGTGTTCAAGAAGACAAATGTCTCACTCAAAAATCAACAACTCAAGAATGAATGAAATGAGAAGGCTCCTCCCATTTTATAACGTTGGTTTCCCTCAAAAAACCCAACATAGCCTTTCTCTTTCCATGTGCTCATCCTTATCTGCACAGAAGCTTCTAGAGCATACATGGGTCCCCTCTCTACGTGGTCTCTTGCCCCCCCCCCCTTTGGCTCACTTAAGTTACAATGTTTTGTCTACTAGGGAGTGAACTTTATTTTTAGAGTGAGTTGTGTCCCCTTCTACTCACTTTTATTTATAATTTAATTATATAAGACAAAATTGATCAAAATTAATATTTCCAATTAGCTGCTGCTAATTGGGAATATTACATCTTGGCACATGTTATCACTATACAGGATACAAGTGGCATATTTTGGTTGGTTCGTATGGCTTAAGGTGGCGCAATGAGAAGCCACTATGTGGCCTAATGAAAAGGCACCACGTGGAACCTCAAGATTGGTCAAAATTTTTATGTATAGGCTCGAATCCCTTTGCGGGGTTCAACCCCCAAACCTTCCACAAAAAATATGCCCTCCACCATCACACCATAGGTTGGTTCTTAACTATCTATGGTCACAGAGTATATTTCAATTCATATATTTTTGGCATTGGGAGGAGGGGCCAGGAAGATAGCCCAAATCCCAGGCCATGTTACCAGCAAATATGGCCACAATAAAAAGGGGGAGGGGTAGGCACTTCTCCCTATCCTTATTCATGTTGATCACTGACATGAACACAAAAAGAACTAATGCAGAGGGGCAGAGACTAAGCCTAAGGCGTAGTTCATGTTCCCTCACCACACAACTGGGCGGAGCGTTAGGTCAAAGACTCAGGAAAATAAGCCCTAACCCTCAATTCTCAGCAGATGATATTACCATTACTAAGGAACTCCAACAATGATGGTGGGGATTTGGCCCTAGACTCTCGCCATATAGTCATATTTGACCTTATCCTAATAGGAAAGAAGCCAAATCCAATGGGGACAGACATTTTTCCCTACACCCTGACCTTATGGGCATCATGTGGCTCTGATATGGTGCATATGGTTATTGGATAAATTAACGAGGCAAAAAATTGCACCTTTTTCAGCAGGAATCACATTTGTCTTAGGCGATTTTTTCACTCAGCAAATTTTGTAAAGGGTAAATTTCCAGGATAGTTAGCAGGCTTGGCTAATTTGCAAGACATACAACATAGCTTGGCTTGGAGAAGCATAACTTGCTCAATTTTTCACCTTTTTATCTCAAGAAGAGAACAAGTGGGGGTTTGTGAGTGTCCTAGACTCAATGACAGCCTCAGTTTTATGATTCGAGCACTTTATCAGGGAATTTTTTTCCGAATAAATTTTTTTAGTGCCAAAGACAATTAGAGTTTTGAAGGAGTATTAATGAATTTTGAGCATGGAGATATCCTAGAAAGAGGTTTTTCTAGCCTTCTAGTTTCATCTGCAACAACTGTTACTTATATAGAGTAGCTATTTATAGTCTTTCCTCAATATGTGTTCATGAGAGAATCTCTTTTCAACACCTCATTTTGGATTTTTTGTATGTTTTTGTGCTTGGATTTTAGGTGGAGTACAACGGCATATTGGGTAAATCCTTCTTATGTTGAAATTTTTATGACTTACTGTAGGGACTCATATTTCTTAGTCAGAATTCTTTGTAGGAGAATATTTTTTGGTACGAGAAACACACCACTCTTCTGTCAACAATTTGTACATACTCATTTGTTGTTGAAAGCAATAGAGTAGTCTAGCTATTGCGCTAGACCTGATGACACAGCCCAGGAGGGTTGAACTCCATCATAAAATGTCAGTTTCTTCTACTCATATTTGTCATTTTGAGTTACATGTGATTTTTTTTCTCTTTTAATTTCATGTGAAAACAAAACTCACCTTCTTGAAGAGGTTGTAAATTTTGTTTTACATTTTACGACCCATTTTGATTACTTTCAAAGCGTCATAAGATTGTCATTTTTTTATAGGAGGAATTTTCCTCCAATTTCAGTTTAGGTGGTATTAGAGCAACCTTTTACCAAGTTGCAAGTATGGGCAATAAACATAATCATGAAAGAGTCGAAGAGTTATAGGAGATTAATTTATCTCTTTTATTGGAGAGTGTTGAGCTGAGGATATTCCTTGAATTTGTAGAGGCAGAGAGAAGGAAAATGTGCCTATATTTGCAATATGTACTAGAGGAACATATTGGTGAGAGTTCCATTCCAGAAGCAGCAAAGAATCCCTCCAAGATGAAACCAATTTTTGGGCATGGTCCAAACATAGGATATGGACCTTATATTGAGAATGGTGCTTGTTCATTTTTTTAACATCTAAAGTGTTCTACTTATGTGTCTATTGGTAAAATTGGGTGGCTTGATTCATTATATACTTTTTCATCAACATCTGAAATAGAAAACATGGGTGACAGGCAAAAGGAGGTAATTGTAATTTCTAGTTCTACTCCTTCAGCTAATGTTGATAATAGATGTTTTGTAACTTTTGAAAAACATACCAAATGTTTTGGTATGAATATCTTAACTCAGATGGGTTATTATGGAAGAGGCCTTAGAATCAATGGTTGAGGTATCATTAATCCTATCAAGGTGAAGGAACGATCACAATATGAAGGGTTGTTTTATGGTCATGGAGAAATTGGAGAGTGCTCTAAAATTGTTGAGAAAAATAAATCATCAAGTGAGTATATGTCACACCATGGTGGTAGTGATAATGGAAAATTTTCTCCAAAGAGAGATGAATGCTCCAAGTGACATGAGTCTAGTCCTCATCGTGAAAGTCACAAGAAAAAGGATAGTTATAAGTGTAATGGGGATTTTAAATTTTTTGGTGATTTTGATTACTTATGTGACTTGTTTCCTTGCATATTTTGTGATGATGCTCACCATTGTGTGGCTGAGTGCGAGCAACGTAAGGTGATGGGTAAAATAATGTACCAAATCCTTGGAATAAGACATGAGTAACCTCTCTCAATTTTCAATACTTCCCTTTCAATAGGGAAGTGTAAGAATTTTTGTACCCATTGTAACATGAATGGGCATTGGATTGAGAAGTGTTGGAAACTTTATTTGGAACTTTTTCTTATGAAGGACAAAGAGGTCGTGCAATACTCTTCAAGGAAAGTGATAGGTGGAAAATATGAAACTAATGTAGTTCCTAAAGCAACCTTAAAATCAAAGTGGGTGCAAAAAGATAACCCATAAGGATAGGATAGGAAAGAAATGGGTAGACACTTTTGTATAGTTTTCTTGATTTTTAAAATTTTAAATACTTGTATTTTCATGTTTGGGTACTTTATAAATTGTAGTTGTTCAGAATCAGTTATATGCAACAAGTGTGTTTTCTGTAGCATGATATGCTACCTTGGCTTAATGATGAGCCAAATTGTTTGAGAATTTTTGGATGAGAATTTGTATTTCATTGAGTACGTATACAGCTGTGTCAATCACTTAGTGATACAAGTGTTTCGATATGAAGCTTGTTTGTGAATTTAATATTTCATAAATATTGTGCAAAATATAACAATGATTATGTGGAAAAAGCTAAGAATATCATTGAATAAATGTAGCAGTGTGCCTAAGAGTACAAGTGAAGCTTGAGGATAACAAAGAAAATTATGAATCATAGCATGACAAGAATTTAGTTATGCCCATTTCCAGATGGAAGATCAAGTTTGTCTTTAGCAAAGAGAGAATTCAAGATGAAGTTTGTTTGAGCCTACAAAATATGGTTTTGGAGAGAATGTCTAGATTCCATCCTTCAATGTTTTAGTTCTCGCATGTTTAGAAGAATTGTGGCTTAATTCTTGATAGGAAAAGAAGGACTTCAATGAGAACCAAAGTGGAGCACCTTAATTGGAGCTCGAAGGAATAAATTCAAACAAAACAAGAAGGATTGAGATAAGGAAAGTTAAAGGGTTTTTTCCTCACTTATTTTCTAGGTGAAGATGAAATTTTGGGGTCCAAAAGTTCCTAGTGAGGAGGTATGATCTAAAGATAAAAATTAGGCTAAAAAATGAAAGTTCTCAGAATTTCCCTAAACTAGCATCACGTCGTAATGTTCATTGTCCTAATTCCATCGACTCTTGAATAGCCTCAATCTAGCGTCGTATGAATAATATATGGCATTTTGAACTTTTGACCAACAAACAAAAAAGTCACTAGTAGGGTTGACTGGGTTGCTAACCGGGTAGTCCGTATAATTGACGTCATCATATGACTTTACATGGCAACATAACAATCAAGTATTGGGACGTGGAACTATCATACAGGGTACAAGTGGCATGTTTTGGTGGGTTCATGCAATCTAAGATAGACCAATGAAAGGTGGGCACATGGCCCAATGAAATGGCACCACGTGTCGTCATAATATTGGCCAAAATTTTTATGTATAGGCCAAAATTATTTAATGAGGTTTGGCCCCTAGACATGTCGTATAATAACTCTAACCTCCACCATCACACCACAGGTTGGTTTTTAACTATCTATGGTCATAGAATATATTTCAAGTCATATATTTTTGACGTTTGGGGGAAGGGTTAGGTGGCTAGCCCTGATCCCAGGTCACGTTACTGGTACACATGATCGTAAGCAGAAGGGAGAGGGATGGTAATTGTCCCTAGCCCTAGCCACATTAATCACCCACATGACCACCGAAAAGAATGATGGAAGAGGGGAAGGTAATAAGCTCCAGTCGTAGGTCACTTTTCCTCGCCACAGGACTATGCAGAGGATTTGGTGGGAGGTTCGGGCTGATAGGCCCTGTCCCTCGATCCTTGGTGAATGATATGACCCTTACACAGAAGCTCCAACAACAGTGAAAGGGACGTGGCCCCTACCCCTTAGCCATATTGCCACATGTGACCTTATCCCAATAGGAAAGGATCCAAATATGGTGGGGGTGGATAGTTTGCCCCATTCCCCGGCCTTACAGGTGCCAGGTGGCCCTGATCTGGTGCATAGGGTGTTGGACCTCATTTTTTCATCAAATTTCGCTTATTAAATACACTTAATTTCCACTATATCCAACAATATACCATCCATATACACATTATTTTTACCAATTTATGAATATTCAGGTATATAAATTATGTTTTTCGATTTTTAGATGTTTTTACAAAAAATGGATTTAAGTGATTTTTTTGAGAGGACTAAAACTTCCCATAATGGCTTCATTGAATTCATACTTGTAGGACACCTCGGCACGAGCTGAGCACATATTTAGAAAGATTGGGAACCAAGGATAGACATGTACATATTGGTTCGGTCAAACCGAGCTAAAAAAGGCCCTGTCAAAGTTCGTCAAACAAGACTTGTCATTCATTAAATCCCTAGGAAATTGGCCAAAATTAGTATTTTGTGGGATTTTCTAGATTTTGAGTGATTGGATTAATAAGCTAGACCAAGGTATATGGGATAAGGATATACATGACTATTAGAGACATTTTAGTCAATTTTTTTCTTATTTTTCTATTTAAGCTAAGAACATTGAAGGCATGAACATGTATAATTTGTATGATTTCACTTTGATATTTTTGAACATTGTGAGTGAAATGAAGAAACCCGTTCTATCTTCTTTCTATTGTTCAATGTGGTGAATGATTGATTGAGTTCTAGTGGTTGAGAAGTACTTTCAGTGTGCGTGGCAAGGGTGGAGGGCCCCCACACCGAGGTAAGTGCACTTTCTAGTTAATTTAGCGGAAATTTCATAAACTAGTTTTGCTTCATGTTTAAATTAGTTAATTAGATGTATGAAAATATATTATGTTTTTCTATGAATCTTAGTCTAAATTATAAGCTGCATATGAAGGGTCAAACTAGAGTTTAAGTTAAACTCTCCTTCTATCTAAACAAAGAATAGAAACTAGAATTCATCTTCCTTTCTTTTCTTTAAAGTTATTTTCTGAATTTCTAGTTCTCATAAAATGGCATTAATGATGAATGAAGTTATAAATAAGGAAAACATGGAACTCCTTAGTTAGGAGCCTCTTCTCTTATTCTTTTATGCATCTTAAGCTATTTTTCATTAGTGATTTTGATTTCCGTTCATGAAGTAGTATTGTAGAGAAGGTCAACTTGGTTCTCCTAAGTTGGGAGCCTCTTCTTCTACTTATTACGTATTGAATTATAAATTATTTAGTTTAATTTTATATTTGTAATATGCATTTCCTTCAAATTCAATAATTCATCTTCTAAAATTGATTGTAGCTGAAATCATATATTTTCGACAAGCTTACAAGTTTTACAAACTCGGATTGATAATTAAATACTTGTGTTATTTTACCCAGTAAATTGATCGAACATTTTTGGCATCGTTGCCGGGGAAGCATATTTCAAAGTAGTCAAATAGAAAGATAAAAAAAAATGTAAACACATCAAAAACAATAAAACATAGTTTTTCTTTTAGTTATGTTTCTTTATGCCTAGAGATAGAGATTAGAAAGGTAGATTCATTAAAAAAAATACCCAAACAATCCAACCATCCATAGGGGTAGGACCATCAGGACTAACAACACTAGTTGTTGGAAGATCGACCCTAGAGGAGTTAGAAGAAAAAAAAAGATCAGGACAAACATTAACTCTAATTGAAAGATAGACCTTGTTGGCGTTGCAGGTAAATAGGAATAAATCACCAGAAGAAACTCCATTCATAGGAAGACAAAAGGAAACAAGAAAAATAGTTGTCCAGCAATTAGACCAACTTTTCCTTTATCAAATTAAGATAGTTGAGGAAACACCAAATCAACCTCATATTGAAACATTAAAAATTTCTGAACAGAAAATGACTAAAGGAGAATTATCAAATATGCCACTTATGACTCCAAAACAAAGACTTGAATATAAGAGAAAACATAAGGAATGGCAAAGAAAATGAGAGGAATAAAGGAGATTAGAAGTAGAGAGAAAAATAGAGGAAGACAAAAGAATAGAATTGGAAAGAAGAAGAGAAGATGAAGTGAAAAGAGAGTTGGATAACAAAGTACTACATGATAACAAACAAGATAATGATTAGGAAGCTACCTTTGGCTTCACAATATTATACACAAGAGAAATATTTGGAGAAGAAGTGAAAATGAAAACATTCCACCTTCTGTGTTGCCGAACTTTTATGGAATTTCAAAAGAAGATCTTGATTCATTTATGTTCTAACTTGATATCTTATGTAGAACTTATGGATACATAGATAACACACAAAATATTTGTCTCTTTCCTTCTAATTTCAAAAGAATAACATTAAAATGGTTTATGGGTTTAGGAGAACATACCATTGCTTCTTAGGATGACACGAAGAAAATTTTCCTTAAAAAGTATCAAGCTTATTCCAGGGCTAGAGACTCAAAAGAAGATATTTTTAGAATGACACAATAAGAAGATGAAATTTTGGAGCAGTACTTGGAAATAATTCTCTCTAATCTATGAAAATCCAAACAACAATATCTGAATCCTGATACTCAGTATAATTTTTCTTAAGGGTATCATATATGAATACTTAGATATTCTCAATGTGAAGGAAAAAGGAGATATATCAAACCTACCCTTTAATGAGATTATTGAACTTTTTCAAAAATATTCTAGGAGAATATCAAAAAGTGGAAAAATGGATGTTACATCAAGAACTTCCAAATCCACAGCAAGTGGAGTAACAAGAGGACAAATAGGAATTTTACTAGAAAATTTTAATATCGATCTTTGAAGCACTTTGGGAACACAATTTGATGTCCTAAAAGAAAGTAAGAATAAAGAGGAACAAGATCAAATCTTATCAATATTTTGTCCAAAGTGTAGGAAGAAACATCGACATAGAGAATGTACTTTGGACAGTGTACAAGTGTGTGGAATTTGTACAGAGAAACATGTAACTCATAACTGTCCAAAATAGAAAGAATTGAAAATAGAAGAAGTATAAGGGATATATTCTCTTTAATATATGGCACCAAGGATACCTTGGTAACCAAGGATTCCTAAACAATTCCCTTAACAAAATCCCCAGAATTATCAATATCCTCCTTAGAATTCATGGAATACTCCAATTCCATGGCAGGCTTGGCCTCCGCAACAATACCAAAAGCAACCTACACAAGGTTGGAGAGGATATAGTTATGGAAACCATCCACCACAACAAATTTATCCTCAACAATATCAATACCAACAACCATATCAACAACCATACCCTCAAAAACCATTCCAATACCAACAATTCCAGCAACATCTTCAACCAATGTCATTTCCACCACAAAATCCTGCACCATTGCTAAATCAACTTCAGCAGCTTCAATTGCCTTCTAACCAACCACCTCCTAGACCAATGCAACTGCTAGCTTAGACAATAGCTAATCCAAGTAACAAATTGGATAAACCAACATATATTGTTGAACAAGCAACATAATTTCCTACATACTATATTCTTCCCATACAAGATGTCGATTTAAGTTCTGGGAAGTTATTACACAAATATTCTCCACCAATCATATACGAACAAACTGAACAAGGAGAAAAACTGAAAAATCTCACCCAAGAAATAAAATTAAGAAAGGAAAAGCAATTATGGCTCAAACACCACCCTATCCAGAGAGGTTAGTACATCATAAAATTCCAATGTCTCTCCTTGAATTTGATATTTTGGATGAATTGAAGAATTCTTATGTCAAACTTCCTTTGTTACAAGCAATAAAATATATTTAAATTTATGCAAAAACATAAATGAGTTATGTATCAAGAAAACTGGCAGAAAGAAAAGGGATCCACCCATAATCCAGGCCATTGGTAGATTAGCTAGTCTCATGTCTACAAAAGAAACAATTGAAAATTATATTGACCCTGTGATCCCTATGGTTACCATCTCGATCAATATTTTTTCAGTTCCAAATAGTTTAATAAATTTGGGAGAAACTATAAATTTTGTGACTAAAAATACTATGAAACATTTGAAATTAAACAATATTAGACCTACTACTATAATTTTAGAGCTTGCAGATAGATCTAAAGTTGTACCAAAAGTAATATTAGAAGATACCACTATTTCTATGGGTTCATGGGATTATCCTATAGAATTTATCATTTTTCAGCCAAAAACAAATTTAGGAGGCCATCATTTAATTCTAGGCAGACCATGGTTAGCCACAACATATGCCTTCATTGGATGCAAATGAGGAAGTATGATTATTGCACATGGTAATGAACAAAAACATCTTACACTCTATCCTACAACCCAATATCCTTATTTATTATCATGGCTTGATAAACAAAAACAACAAGAAACACAATCTGTTCTAAATATTAATCAAGTCTATAATTTTAGAGAATAGGAAGAAAATGAGGACCTATTAGAAATTTTCATCTCAGAACCTAATATTTCAGAGCAACTTAGAATAACACAATATGAAACTACAAGTCATCTTTTAAATCAGTGTTTCCAGGAAAATTGTATTATTCAATCACTTTAAAATTCATTTGAAAGTATTTTTCTTGTTAACTCAATTACCAATTCACAAAGTAAAATCATCAAAATCATTCCCGGAAGGAATTTGAATATTGGTAATAATTTACAATCATCACAAGAACAAAATTTAATAGCATTGTTACAGAAATACTCAAAAGCTTTTGCTTGGGATTACACAGACATGTAGGGGATTCATCCAAAAACATGTATTCACCACATCTACACTGATGATCATATGAAATTAGTGAGACAACCACAAAGAAGAATCAAAACTATGATGGAAGATATAGTGAAAGAGGAATTGCAGAAATATTTACAAGTTGGATTCATCTATCCTATTTCTGATAGTCAATGGAATTCTCCCTTAGTTTTGGTGCCTAAAAAAAAGTTAAAGTGGAGAATGTGTGTATAATATAGGGAGCTCAATAAAGCCACATTAAAAGATCATTTCCCTTTACCATTTATTGATCAAGTACTATATTAATTATCTGGAAAGAAATTACTTTCTTTTCTTGATGGATTTAGTGGATACAATCATATTAAGATAACATTGAAAGACCTGGATGAAACCACATTTAATTATGCATGGGTAACATATGAATATATTGTTTTTCCCTTTGGGTTATGTAATGCACCTACTACTACTATATTTGTTGATCTAATCCATGAATGTGTAGAGGTCTACATGGATGATTTCACCGTATATGGAGGAACATTTGATGATTGTTTGAAAAATCTTGAAAAAGTTTTGAAAATATTCATAGAGACAAATATATCTCTCATTAATGAAAAATTATTGATGATGTTAACTTGGGGGATAGTGTTGGGACACCATATTTCTTCTTCACGAATCAAGGTGGATCCAACCAA
This sequence comes from Pinus albicaulis, assembly GCA_034641835.2. Taxonomy (NCBI): domain Eukaryota; kingdom Viridiplantae; phylum Streptophyta; class Pinopsida; order Pinales; family Pinaceae; genus Pinus; species Pinus albicaulis. The sequence continues at coordinate 1,862,056,024 of CM076578.1, read as the reverse complement.
AATACAAGTCATTGTGAATTTAATGCCATCAACAACAAAAAAGGAACTTTGAATTTTTTTGGTATATGCAGGCTATTATAGGATATTCATTGAAAATTTCAGTAAATAGCTCTACCTCCATTCAAGTTAGTTGCAAAAGATGTTGAATTCCAATGGACAAATAATTGTCAAAATACATTTCAAATATTAAAAGAAAAATTATCAGTTGCACCCATTCTTCGAGGACCAAATTGGTCATTTCCATTTCATATATCTACTAATCAATCTTACACATCTTTAGGAGCATCACTTGGACAGAAAGAGAACGAGTTTGATTATGCCATATACTTCATAAGAAAAAAATCAACATGAACAAAATTGAACAATATAGTTACGGAAAAAGAAATGTTAGCTGTAGTGCATGTAGTTAATAAGTTTAGCCATTACATAACAGGTTATCACGTATTCATTCACACAGATCATTCAACCATAAGATACTTAATGAACAAAGCAATTAGAAATGGCAGAATTACTAGGTGGCTGTTATTTATGGAGGAAATTAACATCACTGTACAAGGTCGACTAGGTAAGGATAATCAAGTAGCAGACTTTATATCAAGGCTTCATTCACCTGGTGATCCAAATCCTGTTTCATATAATTTTCCAGATGAACATTTATTTTCTATAACTATTAAAACTCCATGGTTTTCACATATACACAACTATTTGTCATCTAGAATACTACCAACCCATTACACACACAAAAAATATATATATAATTAGAGAAAGTGATAGATATAGTTGGGTCAATGGTGGCCTCTTTTATACTAGTTCTGATCTATTAATAGTAAAATGTGTTAGAGAAGACAAGATTGTAGATATTTTGAAAGCTTATCATGACGATCCATGTGGTAGTGATTTTGAAGACAAGCAGACAACATACAAGGTGCTCAAACTTGGCTACTACTGGCCAACAATCTTCAAGGATTCCAAGGCCTATGTTAAGAGATGTGATAACTGTAAAAGAACTGGAAGACCTGTGGTATCAGATGAAATGCCATTAAAGCCACAAGTACTCATAAAACCAATTTATCAATCAACTCTAGACTTTGTGGGACCAATAAACCCACCTTCAAATGGAAAGAAGTACATTCTAGCATGTAAATATTATGTTACTAAGTGGGTGGAGGAAAAGGAAGTGGGAAGAGAAATAGAAGAAACGATGGTTTCTTTTCTATTTGAAGAAATATCTGTAAGGTTTGGAGTTCTAAGAAAAAATTTTACAGACCAGGGAGCACAATTTACCTCCATATTATAAGGGATCTTATGGAAAAGTACAAGATCAAACACATAAAATATACTTTGTACCATCCCCAAGAAAATGGACAAGTGGAGTCCACTAACAAAGTTTTGGAGAATATCATGACAAAATTGTGCATATGAATAGAAATGGCTTGTCAGAAAAGTTAAGAGATGCACTATGGGCATACATGATAACATGGAAGAACACAACTTGATTCAGTCCATAGTCATTGGTATATGGTAAGGAAGTCTTGTTACCCATTTAATTTCAAATACATACATATAAACTTGTAGAAAAATTGGGAATGGAACTATCTGAAGCACAAAAACAATGAGTGATGCAATTAGATGAACTGGATGAAATAAGAAAACAAGTAGTAGAGCACACATTTCTAGTGCAAGTGGAGAGAATAAAATGGCATGATCGATTCATTAAAAAGACTGGGCACTATTGTTTTATTCTAAGTGTAAGAATTTCAAATAAAAGTTTACAACTCATTGGCTTTCACCATATAAGATAGAAGAGATAATTGACAATCAGGCAATCAAAATAAAAGCAATGGATGAAGTGTCAATATCATTTTTAGTTAATGGACATAGGCTTAAATTCTACAATAAGTCTATCAATAAAGAGGATTTTCTAAAAATAATTTCAACAGAAACTGATTTGGAAATAATGGAACAACATATTGATATGCCTTCCTTATTTCGAGAATAAAAAAATAAAAAAATAAAAAATATATATAATAAAAGAGTTTGGTTGTGAAAATCCAGGAGACTTCCACAATACAAACTCGAATTTGTATTATAAAACTAACTTGTTTGGCCAAAATGAATTCTCTATTTTGTTTTGCTTGTACTTGAGTGTGATTTTGCAGAACTAATCCTCCAAGAAATTCAAGACTTGAAGACAAGTCTTAACAAAAGCAAGGGGGAAGTTCATAGTAAAACTATGCGAATAGTTTGAGAAATTGTATTGCGGGAGGAACCTAAATTACATGTCATAAGTGACTTGATACATCATTGAAAGTATTATGCGTAAGGGACCTAAATTACATGACCGAAGCAACCTTAAACATTTTTGAAAACTACATGTCAGAAGGGACCTGAAACATTATTTATAATATCACTGTATAAGGGACCTGAATAAAATCAACATTCAAGCCTGAGATACATGTCAGAAGGGACCTAAAACATCATTTAAAAATTGCAGAAGGAACCTGAACAACATCAACATTCAAGGATCCTGAACCAATATCATATGTGAAAAACATGAAAGAAAAAATAAGTCTCTACATTTCATCAGAATTTACCTTGGAAGAACCATCATTATGATAATGAGGACATCGTCAACCATCAACCAATATTTTGAGCAAAGGACATCATCAAATAATATTAACATCAAGATATTTTATGGGAGTACAAGTATAGTAAGTGAAAAAAAAAATTCTCTTAAAACTTTGATTTTTTCAAAAATTTCTAGAAATTTTTAAAACTAATTTAGTTTTATATGCATTCCATTACACTTAGAAAATTACATTTTAACTATATCCTACCTACATTCCAAAACATTATCTTCATTATGCTACCCATCATAATCATATTCATTATAATCTTATTCCTATTCATTACCCCTTTCCTACATTAACCCCATTCCTATTCATCATTCCATATACCATTGCATTTATCCCAATCATTTTTTTTAAGCATTTGGATAAAAAATAAAGGGATCAATATTGTAATTCTTGTTGACCTACAAAATCGATAAGGTTAGTGTCATAATGGAAATTTTGATTTTAAAAAGTACCATTCAAGGGTCATTTTAAAATTAAATCAAGCAATTAAAAGATGAAACCTAAGCTATAAGCGCAATATGCAAATATATCATATGACAAAATCTAAGGTATGGAATGAGCACAATACGCAAATGAAAGAACCTAAGTATGAAATTCAAATACAATGCAACAAAGGACATGAAATTATGATGTATATAAACTAAGGTGTGGGCATGCAGCGTAATGAGGGTGGCTATGAATGAAAAACGAAATTACAGATAACATGGGATGTGGTGACAAGACATGTATAAAGACCGTGGAGAAAGGAAAAAATGCAATACAGAGGAACGTAGCCATGGAGGCATGTGAGCGAGTCATCATATGTAACGGTCAACATATTCAAATACATAGTGTAGTGCCACAATTAAAACCCTGTGCAAACTATTGTAAGCCTCTGCCATTAAAAATAAACAGAACTCTGTGTTTGCATTCTCTTTCACCATCGTGGCCATAACCAGGCTCAAATAGAAGAGGACAAAGCTATGCAAACCACAGTCACACGTTCAAAAACCTCATGAAAGACAAAATCATTGAGAAAACACATATAAGAGGCTGTGGAAAAGACATAGAAAATTGAGTCGAGAAGGAAAAAAATAAGAAATAGAAAATAAGTGTGGAGAAATAAGAAGAAGATGCATTGATTTTAATGAATTTTTAAGGTTGATATCTCTGTTCATCGGGTTGATTAAACGCTCCAACAAACTGCAGAAATCATGTGAAGAGAACAGGTAAGGATTGACTCCAGATTTTCCTCATTGTTGAACAGATATTGGCAATAAGTGAAGTTCAGGATTATGTTCTTAAACAATGAGTTAAAAATCCAGTTATAAATTTGGTTCTCTGTCACCATTAAGCTTGACTCTACCACTTATGAAACATGTGGATCCTTAGATATCAAAGAAGAGTTTTAACAAAAGTAGTATTATGTAAACGCGGGAGCACAAATTTGAACTCAGAGAAATCTTTAGGATTGCTCTAAATCAGGTAAAATGAAATCGAAATCCTCCACACATAGCCCCAAAATTGTCACATAAAAAAACATAGTTTTACAGAGTGTGTGATTTTTGAAAAACACAGTGACCTATTTGTTGTTTTTTAACACAATCAGTGAGCCAAATTCGCTTCAATTTTGAATGAACAATGAGAATTTTTCTCTAGAATAAGGATCAAATATGAATTCATGAGCACAAGGATACTATACGATGATTTTTGATGATTATTACATAGTCAATTTCGTTTTAGAGGTAGAGAATTCATTTCTACAACAAAAACAAAGGAGATTCTTTTTTTTTTAATTTCCTTTATGAAACACAGATTAGAAAATCGGCGATAGAGCAATAAAAAAAGTTTTACAATTCTTTATGATATTTATACATAATTTGTTTTTTTTTTTCTTAATCAGTTTTTCAAAGCAGTGGTCTCCTTCTAGCAATAGAACAAAGGTTGAATCAGATTAATTTCATTTCATTTGAGGAGCATCTGAGAAGAGGTAAGCATAATTGTTATAAATAAAATGCATGAATAATTTGATAGAGATATATATGTGTGTATGAATTTTTTTATTTATGATGAGAATGTTGACAGTGCAAGGGTATATAAATTGGCTTATAGAGCACATGGCCACCAGAATCGATTCAAATGAATTCTAGATAAAGAATTGGGAAAAGGAGACTATAGAAAAACTATATCAAGATGGACTGATAGGCTTCCTGGAAAAATTTAATGGGCAAAATGAAAGTATCACTAAGTAATTCATAAAAAATTATGCATAGGAACAAACCATGATGTGGAGTATGTCTATTCCACTAAGCCCAGAATTCATTTCTGAGGCCTTAGATCTTCCACTTTCAAGAGAACAATATCATAAGGTCTTACACTTAAAAGACAAAGGGTGGACTTTCTTCTTGGAAAAACACAGGAAAGGATCATTTGATAGGACAAAGGGAATCCTGAGGTAGCCATTCAATGAACCATGAGCAGAATTGGTGTTAGTCATACAACAATTTTTCACATGTGACATGAGGAACAATGTAGTACATATTTATCACATAAGGCTGCTCCAACACATAAAGGGATAAGTAAAAATCAATCTACCATAATTTTCTCAAAGAATTTGGTTAAAATTATAGAGAGCGTGAAAAATGAGACTAAAACCAAGGAAACACAAATCTACGACTAGGGGCTTATTAAAATTCTTGTATAATATCAAACTAAGCAAAGGTTTAGCCTGAAAAGAATTTTTAGCCTAGCATAATTTTGAGGAATAGGCAATAGAGGACAAATTGAAACGAGTTCATGAGACAAGAAGCATAATGAACTCTCTCTTTTATCCTACGAGAAGGTCCAAGAAACAACATGATGCTATCACGGTTGAGAAGGAAAAATATTTTCTATCTATTCCCAGGAGACATAGGAGGAAAAATCAAGAAGAAACAGGTAGAAAAGAGAAAGATCGTGAAATACAAGTTGTTGAAGCACCTCCCACAGTAAAAAAAATTCATGAAATAATTGAGAAAATGCAAAGAGAAGTCTATGAGGAACCATTGGATAAATATTCATATTTTGACAATGTTAGTAAGTACATCAATTAGAGGTTAGAAGAATTCTAGAAAGGCATTTGAAAAAGGAAAATAAGACATACAATAAAAAAAATTCAAAACAGATCAAAGAAAATGAAAAGTGAAGTGAGATAGTTGGAAAACTAGAAATAAAGAATACTCTTCTTTCCAAGCATGCTTATAGGTGGCTTAATGATAAAACACATGGAAGTACAAGTATGAGAGACAAAAGGTAATGGCTACAATCTACAAGGGAGAACAATACAAATGAATTGATTTTCTCCTACAAGAATCACATCAAGAGGCATCAAGATCAGGTACAGTGGCTACATTAGAGCTCAAAAGGTCCAAGAGGAGGAAGCAAGCATGAGGACATGCTTGCAAATCAGCAAGGGGGAGATGTTGGCCCTCATTTTTTATCAAATTTTTCTCATTAAATACACTTAATTTCCATTATATCCAACCATATGCCATCCATATACACCTTATTTTGACCTATTTATGCATATTCAGGTATATAAATTATGTTTTCCAGTTTTTAGATGCTTTTACAAAAATTGGATTTTAAGAGCATTTTTGGACATGACTAAACATTCTCGTAATGGCTTCATTGAAGTCATACTTCTAGGACACCTGGCCACGAGCTGAGCACATATTTAGAAATCTTGGGAACTAAATATGGATGTGTACCTCTTGGTTTGGTCAAACCAAGCTAAAACAGGCCCAGTCAAAGCTCGTCAAACATGACCCATCATTTCCGAAATCCCTAGGAAATAGTCCAAAATTAGTATTTTGTGGGATTTTTCAGATTTTGAGTGTTTGGATAAATGATATCGACCAATATAGATGGGATAAGGATATAAACGACTGCTACAAAAATTTTAGTGAATTTTGTTGGATATTTTTCTATTTAAACCAAGAACCTTAAAGGCATGAACATGTAGAATTTGTATGATTTCACTTTGATATTTATGAACATTGTGAGTTAATTGAAGAAACTAGTTCTATCTTAATTTTTCTATTCAATGTGGTGAATTAATGATTGAGTTCCAGTAGCTTGGAATTACTTTCAGTGTGCGAGGAAAGGGTGGAGGGCCCCCACATCGAGATAAGTGTGCTTTCTGGTTACTTTAGCTGAAATCTCACAAACTAATTTTGTTTCATGTTTAAATCAATTAATTAGATGTATGATGATATATTATGTTTGGTGATGAATCTTAGTCTAAATTTTAATCTACATATGAAGGGTCAAACCAATTTTTAAGTTTAACTCTCCTTCTATCTGATTAAAGAATAGAAACTATAATTCATCTTCGTGTCTTTTGTTTAAATTTATTTTATGAATTTTTTTTTTCACACAATGGCATTAATGATGAATGAACTTACAAAGAAGAACAACATGGACCTCCTTATTTAGACTCATCTTCTCTTATTCTTTTATGCATCTTAAGCTATTGTTCATTACTGATTTTGATTTTTGTTCATGAAGTAGTATTGTAGAGAAGGTCAACCTGGTTCTCCTAAGTTAGGAGCCTCTGCTTTTTCTTATTACATACGAAATAGAAATTATTTAGTTAATTTTTATATTTGTAATATGCATTTCCTTCAACTTCATTAATTCATCTTCTCAAATTGATTGCAGTTGAAATCCATATATTTTCGACATGCTTCCAAGTTTTCCAAACCCAGATTGATAATTAAATACTTGTGTTAGTTTACCCAGTAAAATGATCTAACATAGGGTTATTGGAGAAATTAACGAGGAAACAAATTACACCTTTTTTAGCGGGATTTGCATTGGTCCTAGGAAAATTTGTTGCTTGAGGGACTGTGTAAAGCGGGAATTTGTAGGACACTTAGCAGTTTTATCCATTTTACAAGACAAATAGCAGAGCTTGGCTTGGAGAAGCATAAATTTCTCACATTTTCACCTTTTTTACCTCAAGAAGAGCCTAGATGGCGGTTTTTTAGTGTCCTCGACCCAACGAAAGCCTCATTTTTCTCGTTTGATGAATTTACAATGTTTTTTTTTTTTACAGAATCAAGTCTTTTAGTGCGAGATACAATTAGAGTTTTGATGTATTATGAAGGCATTTTGAGATGGAGAGGGTCTAGTCAAAGGTTTTGTTGCCATCCAATTTCATCTATAATAGTTGCTACTTCTGTGGAGTGGCTCTTTTTAGTCTTTTATCAATATGTATTCATGATAAAATATATTTTCAACACCTCATTGTGGAGTTGTTGTATGATTTTATTCTTGGATTTCATATGGAGTATAAGGACCTATTTTGAGTCCTTCTTATGTTGACATTTTCATGACTTACTATAGGGAGTCATATTTTTTAGTGAAAATTCATTGTAGGAGAAACAAACCACTCTTGTGTCAACAATTTGTATGTACTGATTTCCTGCTGAAATCAATAGATCAGTCTCGCTATTAGAATAGGCCCGGGAGGAGTGAACTCCATCATCAATTACTATTTTCTTATCTTCATGTTTGTCATTTTGAGTTTCATGTGAATTTTTTTCTCTTTTCAGTTCATGTGAAAACCAAACTAACCATATTGAATAAGTTGTGAAGCTTAGTTTACCTTTTAAGACCGATTTTTTTTACTTTCAAAGTGTCACGGGATGGTCAGTTTTTGATAGGAGTATATTTCCTCCAATTTTAGATCACCTAGGGATGAAGCAAATCACTATTATGAATCGATTCGAGGCATATTCCTTGGAGATGAGGAATATGCTGAAGTGAAAAAATCGATAATAAAATAAGGAGTTGTTCATAGAAGATGTGCTGGAAGAAGCACTAAAGCAATAGAGAGAGTTGTGAATCAAGGATGTCAATGAGATACTGTATGAAGGTCCCATAAAATATGATAGGGACGGTCGAGAGGGACAATAATTTGTAACTATCATGAGAATAGAAGAAAAATAAGGAGTACCTTTACAATTCATGGAAGGAAGAAAACATTTGGAGTCTTTCATGAGAAAATATGAGACTATGATGTCTCTAAAGAAGGACCATACACAACAGGAGGAATTGATGCTTGAGGGAGAAGAAGAGGCTAGATGGAATTTTGTTTTTAAAATTGGTGATTTTATGTGATTGAAAGTTTCACACGAGAGGAGAGTGGAAAACTATTCCAAAAAGAGAATGATAACAATGAATTGCTCCATGAATTACGAATTGAGGGAGAAGATGGTGTACAATCCTCAAGGAATGAAGAGGAAGCTTCTCAAAACTACAAAAAAGGAAGAATGGACCTAACAGAACCTTGCAAGAAATTTTCATAAGTGACAATGGCACATAGAAGCCATTCAGAAGATGTAATATAGAACCAAAATTCTATTATGAAGGAGGAAAAATTACCCCTCGTATGTCATCAACAAAGATATCTTGAAAATTCAAGGGATGCAACCATGGGAGAGAACCACTCGAAGGAGGGAGATAACAAAGAAGATAAAGGGGAAGAAAAAAATTATAATGCCATTTTATTTAGTGATTGGCTGATTGATCCAAAGTTTGGGGATTGGCTTGAGGAATACTAGATAGAGAATGTAGTCAAGAAGCTAGTGGTCCTAATATTACTACTAGAGCTAGAGAGATTGGTCTACTGTAGATGTTTGTACCCAAGGGATGGTATGATGAAAAAACAAGAGAAACTATGTTGTCAAGTTAATTCCTTGATATGATGATATCATATTACAATATGATGGTGAAGGAGAACCAAATGAAGAGGAGAAGAGAGAAGGATTATCTCTCACAAGGTAATCATGGTGGAGGTATTCAAGTGTTTTGAACATCTTTAAGAAGGTATTGGATGATGGGATTGAAAATAAGGTCACGAAGTATTTTTAACTGAGAAGTATCCATAACATAACATCGATGATGATGTAGCAAGTTGCCAAGGACGAGTATAAGGAGCAAGAAAGTAGGGGAATTAATTTGAATGGAAAAGGATACATAAAAAAGTGAGTGGGAAAGAACAAAGTAGAATGTGGGACTTTAGGAGGATGAAATCCACAACAAAACTGTGAAGGAGACAAGTATATGAAAAACTACAAATTAAGGTATTGTAGCATTCCCCTCTCAAATTATTATTACCACAATAATTCTTTTTGCTAAATTTAGTAAAACATATTATTTTTTCGTTTCTTAAAACTCATGTCTTCCTATCACTTTCCCTCATAGTCATTTCCAAACAGATTCTTGGTTGTTAACAAATTGGTAGAAGAAGAAGAACTAGGCCATATAACAGTTAAGCAATTGATGTATAGCAATAAATGAATAACACAAGTTTGTCCATTACTTATACATTCACATTCTTATATATGAGACCCATCATTTATTTTAATTTACACCAAGTCTTGGTATGGTTAAAACATGGTTTGATACAACTTCATATATTTTTAACCTTTGAAATATTTCAATTGATCTATATTATAACATAAATCATCATTATATGCTATGTTCGAAGGGTCTCTATATACAAATGTTCCACCAAGACTCTGGTACGACGAGACGCAGGTGTAGGGAGACACGCAGGGAGGACGTGTGTGAGTACACTCAAATTTTAGGGAAATTTTGGGGGTGTAGGGGATGTAGGGTATATCTATATCTATATATATATATAATTCAATTTCATATTCATTGTTCAATAGTGAAAGCATAATATTAAATAGACTAATAGTAATAAGGATACTAATACATTGAAAATTGAAATTTGATCCACACATAAAATTTAAATCCATAACTGAATTGAATAATGACATACATTGATCCATCATCATCATTCATTTTGATACATACATCATTCATATGACATATTGATTATTCATCCATACTATGAGATTCAATAAAAAAATTCAATAATGAAATATTCAAATATATTGATCCATATGATTCATCATTCATCATTTTACAATCTACATTAATTTAAAAATTAAATTCATCATTCATCATTCTAGAATCTAAATTGAAAGCAAACATACTAATATATTACTATATATTAGAAGTTTGAACACTAAATTTATATAACTCAAAGTTTCAAACTCAAAAATATTTAAGACTGAAGAGTAAAGAATTTAAATAAGATCATCAATATCTAGTGTTACAACTCAAAAGTAAAAATAAATAATAAGCACCGCAAATACAATCAACCTCAAAGACTCATTTTTAAAGCACCCCTTTTCACACTAGACTCCCCCAACAAGGTGTCGCTAGTGGTATCTCTTTACCTAGTGCGTGGGGTGGGTGCACGTGACCTTAGGGAAGCGTGTACCCATGGAACACTGCTATATGTGCTATATACATTATTGAACTACTTGCGAAATAATTCTAGCGTTATGGAAATTGTGGCATTTCTTTTTAACTTACGATGGCACTAGACATTACGTTCTCAACCATGCTTAATTTGTTTATAAGCATTTCCTCAATCGAATGTAACATTTATATAATGAGATTTGTCTCAGCTAGGGGCTTATTGATCATATCCGTGTTATTTTATTGTAATGATAGCCATGTCATTGTAGTTGTTGTTTATAATAATAATGTGTTATTTGATTAACCATCCACCTTGCTCGTTGACCTGAAAATGTGTGTACATGCATTTGAAAATGGTATTACCATCTATCTTCCCACATGGCAATTGTGTGATAGCTATTATCATCGATGGTCTTGATTCAGTCCGTATTATCAGACAATAGGCATTCATATAACGGTGGTCAGGGTGGTCACCTTGCCCCCGTCCTGTCGGTAGCTCCCATTCTCTCTTAACCGAGCAAGAATGCTCAGCAAGGGTTTTTTCCATGTTAGTCTGCAAACCCTAATTGTTTCACCCGAATGGTTTCTCCATGGAAACTTATGTAGATTCCTCGCATTCTAACCGACTAGTTGCTAATCCCTTCTTCTAGGATTTCGGAATGTTACTAGGTTGCTCCATGTCTTTTTTTAACTGGTAACTCTAGAACACACTCCGTCAAATTATTTGTTAAATTTCTCTGGTTATTTTACACGACCTTCTTTTCCTCTCTATGCTGTGAAAGAATTCTAACTCTTTGTCTTGTCATTGTATTGACAAGTTAGTCTCTCCATTCGCATAAGGGTTTCACATTACGCTCTCAGAAGAAGGGTCTGTAGCTTCATGGTTCGACTTCGTACTTCCACACTACAACCACTTGTTGGCATGGTAAGTGGGTTTTTCACCCTTAAATTTTGAAAGAAAATATCAGCTAGCCAGCTGCAATTCTTCTTTAGAGTTCGTTTTGTTACAGGAAAGGGTTATCTCGCCAATTTATGGAATGCGTAATTTTATAGGTGGAAATGGCGGTTGCACTTCATAGACTCTTGCTAGTATAGTAAAATGACCTTACTATCTTGGCTTTCTTCCAGGTATGGGAGTATTTGTGCGGAAGGGTTTTTTAAAAAAATACGGTTTTTGAAACCTTTTCTTTCTTTTCTCTTACAAGGGAGTTTGAATTTAATTTGATAGGTTCTTATATGATTATTCTTCTATCTTGTACCGGGTTGTGAAACCCTGCTTGGTCTGGGTTGGATCGACCAATGACAATTGATTTAAACATGGAGCTTTTAAAATTATTATCGAGTTGTATTTTAAAAGATAGGCCACCAACCTTTGGAGTTATACCTCATGCACAGTGGTATGATGAATCCTAAGTGTACTTTGACTATCTAGTTGTTGTTGTATTTCATTGGACTAAGATATGGAGGGTTTGAATATATATATATATATATATATTCATTCATTCATTCATTCAAGGAAGGACCTCATGCACTTTGACTATCTAGTTGTTGTATTTCATTGGACTAAGATATGCAGGGTTTGAATCTATATATATATATATATTCAAGGACAAAAATTGTGTCGATACATTGTAATGTATTTCAATTTCTTTTCTATACTCTCACAAACTCCTATTTTCTTGTAATATTATTTCTATGGTGAAAGGTACCAAATGTGAAATCGAAGTGTTAGATTTTAGCTATAACCCTCAATGTGATTCAGTTTAAAATATTTTCTTTTATTTGTTATGTGTGTATGTTGTTGGAATACTAATTCCAACTGCGCACACATAGCAGTAGGATGGCGAGAATTTATTTGATGGGATCGAAAGACAACAAACAACATCAAATGTAATTCTGATGTGAATTTGAGAAAGGACAACAATGGCGGTGGCAATCTCCAGTTCAGATCTTCACACAACCACGTATCACTTATCAACAACACCTACCAGCCCTCAATTCTTCGTCAACCATATTAAATGCACAGCCAGAAAGAAATTTTCTCGGGGGGGGCATCAAGTTTGAGCAGCAAAGGGGAAGGCAACCTACCGAAGGAGGTGACATCATCCTCCTCTTGACCAATGGTAGCAGTTCCATAGGGACAATGAAAAGGGTCATTGCATGATATATTTACCCCATGGAATGAACAATGTTTAAAGTTTTGATTTAATATTTATTTGCTACACAGCTAAAACTCAAGTTATATATATATATTTTATATATATATATATTGATATATATTTATAAATATGAAATATTTATAAGATATATATATATATATATATATATATATATATATAATGTAATATGTCATGAGTGCATTAGATAAGACTGTTTATTGTTTTGAGAGAGCCCGAAGGCTAAAGAAAAGAAAAAGACAAAGAGCACTGTATGCGTAGCAGTGAATAGAAACAGAGAGATATAGAAGAAAAAATTGAAGTGTTGTGTGTGTTTGAAGCAACCAAAAGATTTCCATTGTGAATCCAAAACTTAGTTCTGAAGAAAATTTTTATTGTGTAACAGTTTAGGAATTTTATGAAATAGAATTTACATTTCATCTCTCTGTGTCCACAATTTTTATTCTATCTTTGTGTTGTGGAAGAGGAATTTTATTTCCTCTGTGTGTTCAGAATTGTTCAGAAATTCCAACATGGTATCAGAGCTAGTCTAGGTGCTCAGTGAATGAAGCATAGTTCGCTCTTCACTGCAGAAATTGTAAGAAGTTTGTTGAAGAGAATTTCTCTAGCAGAGAAAGCTTATGTTTGTCTATACATTCAAAAGAGTTTGATTGTTTCGTTTAAAAAAAAAAACCAAGAAAACTACCGTGTTTGCACAGTTACAATGGAAGCATCAGGCACCAGTATGACGAATCCCCAACTTCCACAATTTAACGGGAAGAACCATGAATATTGGGAAATAACGATGAGAGCCATGTTTGCTTCATAGGACATATGGGAGCTAGTTGAGAATGGCTACCCAGAACCAGCAGACGCAGCAGCATTAACTGCTTTGACAGCAGCAAAAAGAGACCTGTTAAGAGATAATAGGAATAAGGAATCCAAAGCCCTCTTCTATCTATTTCAATCAGTGTATGAGAGTATTTTCCCAAGGATTGCAGCAACAACAAAGTCTAAGGATCTGTGGGTTATTCTCAAAAAAAATTATCAAGAAATGGAGAAGGTGAAGACAACAAAGCTACAAATGCTGAGGAGAGATTTTGAAACACTCTGTATGAAAGAGTCTGGAACCATAGAATCATTCTTCACTCATGGTATTGGGTTGGTTACCCAGATAAGGTCTCATGGAGAGACACTTGAAGAAAGAAGAATAGTAGAGAAAATATTGAGAAGTCTACCCTCAAGATTTGATGCCATAGTAGTGGCAATAGAAGAGACAAAGGATCTCTCACTATTTACAGTGAATGAACTTAATGCATCCCTGATGTCTCATGAACATAGACTGAACAGAGGAACATATTCCTCATTGGAACAAGCTTTCAAGACTCAAATGTCTTTTGGCCGAGGCAGAGGTCAAGGAAAAGAAAACAACAGAGGGAGAGGAAGAAACCCACAGAAAGGTGGAATAAATAGCCCTGCAAGTTCGAGTGGAAGGGGAAGCAATCAGAACCAGAATGAAGGCTCAAGCCAACATCAAGTTCATGGACAAAGGTATGATACATCCCCAAGTCCAATTTCATTATTGCAAGAAATATGGGCACTATGCCAATGAATGTAGGAAAGAGCAAAATGACATGAATAATCGAAAGAATGCTAATTTTACAAAAGAAGAAAAGAACCAAAATAATGTGTTGTTAACATGTAATGTAGCACAAGATAGACAAGATGATCTATGGTTCTTAGACTCAGGTTATCTTAACCACATGACTTGAAACATAACAATGTTTTCCAATCTTGATGAAAATGGTAAATCTAAAGTAACAACAGGAACTGATAGTAAGATCTCTGTCAAGGGGAAAGGCAGAGTAAGTATCCAGACAAGAAATGGAGAATAGAAGTTTGTGCTAGATGTATATTATGTACCTGGCTTGAGATGTAATATTTTCAGCATTCGATAGCTCATAAACAACAGCTACAATGTATTTTTTAAAGATGATGTGTGCACAATCATGAACATTCCGCCAAGAAATAAATTCATTGTAGAGGTGTAGATGACAAACAATAGGATGTTTCCTCTCAAGCTTAGAATATACTTGAAGGAAAGAAGAAATGTAGCAGTTGTAACACAAGAGGTCTTTCAAGAGGAAGTGAAAGATGAAAACTGGTTATGGACTTGAAATTTGGACATCTAAATTTCAGAGGTCTGAACTTGTTGCATAGAAAGGGAATGGTAAAGGAATTACCATTGATTGAAAAACTGGACAACCTTTGTGAATGTTGCATCTTGGGAAAACAACACAGAGAAAGATTTCTAGCAGGAAAGTGTACAAGGGAAAAGGCACCCTTAGAAGTTATCAATTTAGATTTGTGTGGACCAATGAAAATGCCATCTTTAGCTAGCAGCAAATATGTTTTGAAATTCATAGATGATTACACCAGAAATACATGGGTGTATTTCTTGAAACATTAGAGTGAAGTGTTTGAACAGTTCTTCGACTTCAAAGCTCATGTTGAGAAGCATAGTGAGCTCTACATCAAAGTGCTAAGAACTGATAGAAGTGGAGAATACATCTCCAAAGAGTTCCTACGTTTCTGTAGGGAGAATGGCATACATAAGCAGTTTACCACAAGGTACACACCTCAGCAAAATGGTGTTGTGGAAAGGAATAATATGACCATCATAGACATGGTAAGAAGTATGTTGCAGGCAAAACATTTTCCAAATGAGTATTGGGATGAAGCTGCAAATTTTGCAGTGTATATCTTAAAGAGATGCCTAACCAAAGTTGTCATTAACAGAGTTCTAAAAGAAGCATGTAGTGGAATAAAGTAGTTTTTCACTCACATTAAATTTTTTGGATGTGTGGATTATGCACATGTCCCATATCAAGTGAGAAAGAATCTTGACAGTAAGGGGGAGAAGTGTATCTTTGTTGGATACAGTGATGAGTCTAAGGCGTACAAACTCTATAATCCTTCCACTGGGAAAGTTATAATCAACAGAGATGTGCAGTTTATTGAAGAAGAAGCTTGGGATGGAATCTTAGAGAAAACAGTGAATGTGAAGACATGTGTGTCTCACGAAGAAGAAGTTGAAGGGACAACAACAAATAATCTCCTTGGTGGCTCCTCCTCCACCATTACAAGCACAACAAACCACACCACAAGATGGAAATAGAAAATCCTTGAGAAATCAAGGAAGTTATTCTCCAATCACACCATAGGGAACTGAAACTCCCTCGAGTTCGAGTGAAACTCCAAGTACACCAAGAAGACCGAGATTCAGAAATCTGAGTGAGAGTTAGGAACAAGGAGAGGTAAATGATAATGTTGGTCTGAACTCTTTATTTTATTTTTATTTTCATGTTGATGACCCAATTCATTTTGAAGAAACTGTAAAAGAAGAAAAATGTATTGAAGCAATCAACGAAGAGATTGGTGTAATAAAAAAGAGTAATACATGGGAGTTAGTGGACCTTCCTAAAGGTAAAGAAGTCATTGGAGTAAAATGGGTATATAAGACCAACAGAAATGCTGAAGGCAACATTGAAAGGCACAAAGAAATACTTGTTGTCAAAGGCTACAAGAAACAACAAGGAAGAGATTATGAAGAAACATTTGCACCAGTTGCAAGGATGGAAACAGTGAGAACAATGTTATCCATAGCAGCACAACACAATTGGAAATTTTATCAAATGGATGTAAAATCTGCATCCCTAAATGGAGTATTGAAAGAAGAGGTATATGTTGAACAACCTCCAGGCTATGAGATTGAAGGCCAAGAGCACAAAGTATAAAATTTGAAGAAAGCTCTATATGGGTTGAAACAAGTACCAAGAGCATGGTACAACAGGATAGATGCTTACCTGACTGAAAATGGTTTTGAGAAATGTGATGGAGAACCACACTCTACATTAAAGAAAATGATGGTAAGATTCTTATTGTTGTTTTATATGTAGATTATTTAGTCTTTACTAGAAATGAAGTTTCACTCATTGTTGATTTTAAAGCAGTCATGAAGAGTGAATTTGAAATGACTGATGTGGGTTTTCTGATATATTTTCTTAGAATAGAAGTAGAGTAAAATGAAAATGGGATTTTTATTTCCCAACCAAAATACATTGAAGAAGCGTTGAAATTATTCAACATGCAGAACAGCAAGGCAACTGTAACTCCAACTGTCATGCGGTTAAAATTGAGAAAAGAAGACAACAACAAGGACTTTGATCCAAGTTTGTACAAGAGAATAGTTGGCAGCATCGTGTATTTGACTGCAACTTGGTTGGATATTATGCATGTTGTAAGTTTAATTTCCAGATTCATGGAAACACCAAAAGAGACTCATTGGTAGGCAACCAAGAGGATTCTAAGGTATGTGAATGGAATGACAGGGTATGGTATTTTATACTCCCCATCTAAATTTTTTAAATTGATTGGTTACACTGATAGTGATTGGGCTGGAAGCATAGATGACAAGAAGAGAACATCTGGATATGTGCTTCATTTGCGATCGGGACCATTTCACGGGCTTCCAAGAAGCAACCAATGGTTTCTTTATCAACAGCAGAGGCAGAATATGTGGCAGCAACAGCAGTAGCATGCCAAGAAGTATGGATGAGAAGAATGCTTAGAGATTTATGTCATTAACAGGACATAGGAACAAAAATTTATTTTGATAACAACTCAGCGATAGCTTTATTAAAGAATTATGTCTTCCATAAGAGAACAAATCATATTGATGCAAAATTTAATTTTATACAAGAACTAGTTAATAATGGTGAAATTTTTTTGCATCACTATAGGATAGAGGAGCAGTTTTTTGATATACTAAAAAAGCCAGAAGATTTCCGTTGTGAATCCAGAACTTAATTTTGAAGAAAAATTTTATTGTGTAACAGTTTAGCAATTTTATGAAATAGAATTTACATTTCATCTCTCTGTGTCCGCAATTTTTATTTTATCTCTGTGTTGTGGAAGAGGAATTTTATTTCTTCTGTGTGTTTGGAATTGTTCAGGAATTCCAACATATGTATGCTTATAATGCCATGATTATGGGAACTTCATGCCGATCTTTGCAATGTTCTCCTTTAAAGAACCGTCAATTCTTTTCTTTATTTCAATATATTATTTGGATATCTAGTTTGTTTGTAGATAGATTTGTTGAATGTTTGTAGACCAAGATAACACAGAGATTTTCATATAGGTTACTTTCTCTATTCTACATGTATTTGTATTGAAGCTCGATTGTTTTAACGTTGGTTCAGTTTATAGATGTGAATAGTAGAATAGTTTGGATTTTGGGCCAAGGCTCAAGAGGCTTAAGCCTAGCTAAGCGCACTCTATACTGGGTTCGAGCATGGGCACATGAGATTTGAAGGTTGGACTTATATGGTGCATAGTATAGAAATTCGGGGTTGGCCTGAAGACTTAGCAGCTTTGTGGCATATTGAGGAATTTGGGTTCAAGAGCGAGAACCCAGAAAATTGCACACAGACTAAAGTTAGGGATCTATTTATATAGTGGCCAATAGAACGTGTTTTTCAATTGAAAAATTGGAAGTCGATCAATGTGGGCCAAGTGCATAGGAATTAGAAATTAATCTACATTGGCTGCCTCAAAGCTTAAGGGATTTAAGAGGTTTTATATCCCAGAACAGGGATAATCCACTGGGTTGTATAAAAAATGCCAAGTACTAACCTAACCATGTCCAAAGCATTAGCCAGACTAGGTCAAGAGGAACAATAATAACCAAAAGGGTTGGATTAGAACATAACTTATATCAAGTTTAAGGAAAGATCCGATTATTGAAGTTAAATAATTTAAAGTAATTTAATAATTATAATTTGATCATTTAAGGTAATTTATTTTAATATTAAATTCATAGAAAAAATAAGAAATATATATATGACAATAATATTTTAATATTAATTATAAATATATATTCTAATCTTCAAAAAGAAGTAATTAAAAGTAAAAAAAAAAATTGATTTAGAAAACTAGAGGTTTAATTCATTTAATTTTTAATATAAAATTAATATAGGACATTTTAAAAACATAAATATTAATAAACTTAATCTCTATAGTAAATGAAATATATGTAGGGTTATAGAGACAAGTATTTAAAAATATATTATTAAAAAGAAAAATTTTAATGTGGATAATATGTACGATAAACAAAATATTTTGTTGTTCATGTTAAAAAAATGTTTCAATGTCAATTATGTAGATATTCTGCTTTACAGTCCAATGATATTTTTAAATGTGATTTTCAAGTCGTTGGATATATGTGTGTGTGAGAGAGGTGCATCTTAACCACATATATATTAAGTAGAGAGAGGGATCAATATCTCTTTTAGTGGGACTTTTTTTTCAAAGTTTTATATTTTAAGAGACATTTGCATCTCAAGAAATTTGATCGACATTTTATTAACCATTAAACCATTAAGCTTATTAAAAAAATTGAAAAAACAAGAAATTTGTAGTTAAAATATTTCAAGTAGCCTAAATGTTTACATTGTGGCTCTTTCTCAAATATATTTTTAATCAATTTTTTCTTATAAGTAATGAAGATTTGTTGGAATTGCAAGTTTAAGCTATGTAATCTATACAATCCAAAAGCAAAAAGGGATATCTTTCCGAGAGAAACAAAGAAATTGAACTTCAGTTAATTTTTTATCGTGACAAAACAATGATAAACCCTAAACATCCAAAACTCTAAGTAGAAGATATGAAGCACCAAGTGTTATGGGAACCTAAGATATGAATCACCAAAGTCTTATGGGACGAGATGGGTTAAGGTCATAACTTTGACATACTATTTTTGTTTGAACTCACATTTTCTAATTTCCCCAAAAAACATGATTTATGATCTTAAAACAACTTCAAAATTGAAGACTCAAAAAATAATATAAATTAAAGATTTCCAAAATAAAGAAATGTGCTGAAAACTAGCAAAATGATAAAATTATGTTGTAAATTAAGTGGAATAAATAATTGGCCACCAATATCCATCTAGATCATCTCTTAAATATAAATTACAAATTAAAAGATTTAATATTCTACCCACTTACTACTAATCCACTTACCACAAATCTACATGAAAATAAAAATGAAAATAAAAAATCCATGTCAGGTTTGATGCACGACGACTAATAATCTTATAATAGTGCCGGTAAAGACATCAAAGAGTGAATAAATTCGCTGAAGTAAAGATTTTCATATCTTTACCTAAGCCGCAATTTTCCCATTTATAACTTATTCCATTCCCAACAACAAAATCCAAGATATTTTTTTATCAAGTTTTATTATTACCTTTATGCTATTCGGCATGTCCATTAAATAATTTATTTTCTTATATTCTACAGCAATAGATATTTTTTTATCAAGTTTTATTATTACCTTTATGCTATTCGGCATGTCCATTAAATAATTTATTTTCTTATATTCTACAGCAATAGTTTGACTTACCGTATCCTTTATTATAACTTTTTATATTCTCAATACTCCTTTAAAACAGTTTTACCAATATTATATGTTTTAATTTTCCTTGGAATAAAATAGAAAATATATTTTTAACGTATAGAGAACTCTTCTGCAAAGTTTTTCTATCTCATTTGATTTTATTCGATACAGATTTCGATAACATATTCATTCGCAACAAATAAATAATTATGTATTCTGTATGGTGGAGTTTTCATTAAAAAAATTCGAAATAGCTTACGTTAAAAATAAAAGGAATTTTATTACAAAGTTATTCTTTAGGGGTGGAGTTTTCAATTAAAAAAACTGAAATAACTTACTGTTAAAATAAACACAATTATAATACAAAGTTATTTGATTCCATTTTATTTATTCCATAGACTTAAATAAGTGAGAAAACACTAACAATCAGTATTTAGTTACAAAATGTTAAAATATTTTGTTTATTGGAACTTTCATTAGTGAATTGAAAATAATTTTAAATTAAAGTTATAAATTTATTTTGCTTTAATTTATAGTAATGGCTTATTTTAGTAATAATTTTATTTATTTATTTATTATTATTATTATTAATATGATTTCAAATTTTGATAATTTAGTTATGAAAGGATTTTTTTATTGTGTTAAGAGGTTTATTTTACAGCTTAAGATTTGGGAGATGTATAATTTTTAGACCGTTAAATCTTAAGTTTAATTGTATGTTTTTAGGAAAAAAATAAAATATTTAAGAAAAAAAAAATATTGTAATCTAAAAAAAATACATATATTTGGTTTGTTTTAATTGAAATTATTATAAAATATCAATAATAATATTTTTTTATTGATTGTTGCTATTGCATCTCAATAGAGATACTATAAACATATTTAACTTTCACTCTCACTCATAGATAAAAAAAACTTGAATAGCATTGTAAAATAACATTATTTTATATCAATTTTAAAGAAAGAATAGTTAAAGAAATCTTATATTTATTAAATTTATAGAGATAGATAGAATATTTTTTTAATGTTAAACACAATAACTATGAAATGAACATATACTAAGGGATTAGGCATTGATGGTGTTGGTACGGTAAAAGATGCATATTTACATATAGAAAAAAGAGATTAGGCATTGATGGTGTTGTTACAGTTAATGATGTATATTTACATATAGCAAAAATGGATTAAGCATTGATGGTGTTGTTACTGTCAAATATGCATATTTACATGTAGAAAAAAATGGTTAGGCATTGATGGTGTTGTTATGGTCAAAGATGCATATTTACATATAGCAAAATATATGCACTAGAGAAGACACAAAGGTGGTTTACTAAGATATGGTTATATAAAGCACCATTAAAAATTAAGTTGTTCATTTCACTCACTCTCAAAGACAAGATATTCACATGTGTTAAAGACCTAGTATATGCACATTGTGTGAATATGAAGATGAATATGCAATACATTTAATTCGATAATGCAATTTTTCTAAGTGTTTTTGCGGTGAGGTGAATGAGATGTTCTGAAGCTATTCAAATTGGAATCAATTCTCAATTAATGATTTTATACTGGAATAGGCACAATGGAATCATAACCATACGGAAGTTTCTTTTTTTATATTTTGGTGTCTTTGGAAGAGAAGGAATGCCCAATTATTTGAAGGGACGAATCTTTCATTTCCTTTATGTTGCATACAAGTGGTTGGTTATTACTCGGAAAATATGAATGAAAATAGCTCTTTTTGGATGTGGCTTCAATGAATATTGATTGTGAGAGTGGATGGGTTATCCATCTTCCTATACAATTTTTTTTGGAACAACCAAAAAAGCCCAAAAATGAAAGATATTTTATATCTGAAGGGTTTTGGAGATTCCAAAGTTACCATTGACTAGATAAATGGTGATGGCACGTTGGATGCACCATCCCTTACAAAATGGAAAATATAGATTAAAGATGTTGTTTGTTACTTTAGGCAGATAAGTTTCCAACATGTATCTAGACAAAAATGGCACCAGGTGGCTCGATCGAATCCCGAGAAAGAACCCCTAGATACAGGCAAGCAGAGACAACTGGTCTCACTAACACCAATCCAGGATTAGTCAAGGATCATTAAATTGTAACGATAACCATACGTAATGCTCGCACGATGCTTTAGTAATAAATGAAAAGAGATATTATAAACCATAAAGTTTCGTATATGTAAAATGTAAATGTTATGTAGTGTATCTATATGTTTAAATTGCATGTAAAGGCTTGGTATTAACCACAATGACTTTGGTATGCTGATCTTATTACTATTCCAGAAAGTAATTATCAAGGTCAAGATTGTAGGTTAATATTGTTGACATATTCTTTTATGTGGTAAATGTGTAACATGTTATTAAATGTTACATGTTAGTTTTAATTGCAATCATTATAAAATATCAATAATCTTTTTTATTTATTGTTCGCGGGATCCTTTAGTAATAAATTAAAAGAGATACTATAAACTATAAAGTTTCATATATGTAAAATGTAAATGTTATGTAGTGTATCTATATGTTTGTATTGCATGTAAAGGCTTGGTATTAACCACAATGACTCTGGTATGATGATCTTATTACTGTTCCGGAAAGTAATTATCAAGGTTAAGATTGTAGGTTAATATTGTTGAGATATTTTTTATGTGGTAAATGTGTAACATGTTAGTAAGTGTTACATGTTAATTTTAATTTCAATCATTATAAAATATCAATAATATTTTTTATTTATTGTTGCTATTACATCCGAACATAAATGAGATGCTATAAACATATTTAACTTTCACTCTCACCTATAAATAAAAAATTTGAATAGCAATATGAAATAACATTATTTTATATCAATTTTAAAGAAAGATGAGTTAAAAAAATCTTATATTTATTAAATTTATAGATATTTTTTTTTTCTAAGTAATACTGATCTATTAACAAGCTGAATAATTTACATCGAGACCGAAGTCAAAAGCTACTGCCTTGAAGGCAGAAGATTCAAGAAAAAACAGAGAAGTGGACTGTCAAAACCCACGCAAGGGTGCATAAAAAGATTTCTCCAAAAACTTCTTTGACCCATAACAGACAGAAAAGGGCCAGAAAACTTCATGGCAACCAAAACATAAAAAACCCCAGGAGTTGGGTGACATAAACAGAGAAAAAGACCAAGCAACGAACCCATTAGTCTTCTGGAATCTCCTCCACGATCCTGCAACCTCCGGTGACAAGAATATCAGGAGCAAGTTCTGCCTGAGAAGCCTGGGGACTAGGCTCAGCCGAGAGCATGTCTTCATCAGGAACAAAGTCAGCAGGGCGAGACGGAGGCTGCAAAGGAGTCTGACCACTGCCTAGATTGAAATGTGAAAACTAGGAGGCAGGAGCAGAAGTCTCCATGGGAACTGCTGGCTGCACACTAGAAGCCTCAGGCAAGAAGTCTTCTATAAAAACCACCGAGAGAATGGCGGTAATCCTCGGGCGATTGAGGGAACTCTGGAAAGTAAACCGAGCAGAGCCTATTGTATTAGCAGAGGCAGCGGATGAGCGATGGGAATGGGGACCCCAGTACGAGCAGAAATCCAGAGAGCACCCCCTGCCACTGCGGGTTCTGGGGTAATGGCTGGAGCCATCATCGAAGGAAGAAGTGTCCGGGGAAGGACTGGAAGGTAGGCGAGTGGGATGGCTCCGAGAGCTGCCCCTCCTACTCCGCATACGATGTCGAAGCCTCGGCATTGTGTGAGGGAGCGGGAACCTGAAAGCTTTAACCAAAGTGCCAACCATCCCAAGGAGGCCCGAACTCGAACAAGGACGTAGAGACAGCTGAAGATGCCCAGGAAAAGAGACCTCCCTTTGCGAGGAGCGCACCAGACTCCGTTGGTCGTTCACCCGTCTGTGCAGACAGTAACCAACGCCGCCCAAACGAAACTGTGGGAAAGCCAAGACCGGAGCCAATTTAACCTGTTGCATGTGAAATCCATCTGCCATGAGACTGAACTGAACATGCGCCGAGTTCGTCCTTCCCAAACCAAACAAATCCATCTTCATAACTGCAATCTGAGTGAAAATCTCGCCAGAGCATGCGAAGGCAGGGCTCAACCTGATTGAAGGCACGCGAGTGCATTGGGTTGCAGAGCTCATAGCATTGGAGTGAGAGGAGTGTAAATGTGACAAGCTGTGGAGCAGCTGTCCATTTAACTCTGCGTACCACCGGGGCAGGTGTCGGCATGTCATGCCTCCCCTCCGTCCCATTCCATTAATTAACCTTGGAAACACCCGCATCCGGGGGATCAACATCTCTTTGGATAAGAGAGGAGCATTCCTGTTTGTGAGCATCATTCTGAATAATATCCAGGCTGCCAGAGGTAAGAGCATGGTCATGAGTGACTCCTATGTTGGCGAGGAGGTCAGCTACTTTGTTGCCTTCACGTCTTACATGTTGGAAGGTGATGGCACGATTAGTATAAAGCCAATGTTCTATTGCTTCTAATCGAGCTTCCAATCTCCAGCTTTTAGCAGTTTTTTGCGCATGTGCTCCATTGAGAAGTTGGTTGGCCATGCCAATGAGGATTTGGGAATCCCCTTCAACTTCCAAAGGATGGAATCCATGATGCCGAGCAAGAAGAAGACCCTGCCAAAGACCTTCGAGTTCGGCGGAGTTGTTTGTATCCCAACCAATATTGCCAAAGAAAAGGAGCAAGGATTCTCCCTTATGATTCCTGATAATGCCTCCAAAACCAGCTGATCCGGGTTGCCCTTGGAGGCGCCATCGAAATTGAGTTTGAAGGAGTTTTGAATGGGGAGACTCCATGCAGTCTTGCTAGCAGAATGGCCCTGGGAAGAACGACTACTGTGAATTCGTTGAGGAAGATGAAAGTTCCAGTTATCCCAAATGGATTTTTCCTTTGCGAGAGTGGGGTAGTCCTCCTATGTCTAGGCATACAGGTCCAATGTCTCTTGGAGATTAAGACATAAATTGTGCCAGATGATGTCCATCGGGGTAGTGAGGTTTTTGAAGATACGCCTATTCCTTTCTTTCCAAATAGTCCATAGGATCAAGCCTGGGAGAAGCCTCCATAGTTGGTTGAGGATTTCACTTTGATAGGGGAGCTGGTCCCAGAGTCTTATGGTGCTGATGATATCTTCGGAGCCTCTGTGATTTTTTTGGCACCGGAAACTGGCTTTCTCCCATAAGTGGATAGCCAGAGGACAGGTATACATGAGGTGCTGAATCGATTCCTCATGAGAGCAGCAGTTAGGACATCTAGAGGGGCCATGAAAAGAGCGCTTCCGGAGGTTATCCCATGTAAGGATCTTCTGGTGACCCAAGAGCCACAGGAAGAAGGATACTTTGGGCCAAATTCCTTTCGCCCAAATATTGCACCAAATGGGATCCAAAGGTCGTTGGTTATTGCCAATTATTTTATAAGCTTCTTTGGTGGAGAAGGTGCCTGATGGGGTGTACCCCCATCTTAAAATATCCGTGCCTTCGGAGAATCTTATGCATCTTTTCTGGAGCTCCCTTTCCAAGGCCTCCTTGACCTGGTTATCATCATTCCTGATCACTCTCTCTGTCTGTTTCCATTGCCTATATCCCTGCTCTATCTCCTGCGTCCATTGTTGTTGTACTGTTTCCTCTTGTTGCTCTTCCCAATCATGGCTAGGAGGCTGATTGAAAGTACTTATGAGTTTGGGAATTTGTTGCCAAGCGTCCGTCCAGAATCTTGACGAGCAGCCATTCCGTATTTCCCAGAAGCTATGTTTTTGTATGAGGTGATAGTGTTGTCGGGCAGCATTCCAAATTAGGGAACCTTTTTCCGTGGGAGTGAATCTAATGAGCTCCGCAACAGGCCTATTGTTAGCATACTTTGCAGTCCAGAGTGAAGCCCAAGGTTTGTTATGGGAGGAGAGCCAAAGTCACCAAAGTTTTGCGCCCATAGTTTCATTGCAATGCTGGGGGTCCCTTAATCTGATGCCTCCATGTTCCTTTGGCTAACAAACCATCGACCACTTAGCAAGTGCCCATTTACGATGAGTTCCAGTTGAACCCCATAAAAAATTACGTTGGAGAGCTCTGATCGTTTTTAAGACCCATTTGGGCGCTGCAAGAATGGAAAACAGGTAGAGAGGCATCGCTTGGAGCACTGCTTTGATGAGCACAGTTCTGCTGGCAATGTTTAAAGTTCTGTGAGTCCAGAGATTGAGACGGGACTCCAACTTTTCCAGGAGCAAACGCCATGACGTGTGCTTGATAGCCGAGTCGATGAGGGGGGCCCCCAGGTATTTAGAAGGAAGAGAAGCAATGGAGAAGCCTAGGATGCGAGCAATGGCATTCTGAGTAACAGACGGGGTGTGGAAGAAAAAGAGTTGCGATTTGGCATTATTTATACTTAAACCTGAGGCCTCGGAGAAGTCAGACAGGATGGACTTGAAGACCTTGGCTTCTTGAACAGAGGGATACCCAAACAACATGTTATCGTCTACAAATTTTTGATGGGTGATGGCAGGGGAATTGTGGACAGAGAGGCCTTTGAGACACTGGGAAGAGAGTGCGTGTTTGAGGAGGCGACCCAACCCTTCAGCCATGAGGACAAAGAGGAAGGGGGAGAGCAGATCTCCTTGACGAATGCCTCTGGAAGGTTTAAAAGGTTGGGAGGGGAGACCATTAATAAGAATCGAGAAGAATGAAGAGGATATTAAGCTTGCAATCCATCTGATCCACATGGGTGAGAAACCAAAGGCTAAAAGCATTTTATCTATATAGAGCCAACTCAACTTATCAAAGGCCTTGGAGAGGTCGATCTTTAGGAGCATACCTGCCTGCTTGGAGTGCTTGAGGGAGTGAATGACTTCATGAGTGAGGATGATGCCATCCAAAATCTGCCGACCTTCTACATATCCAGATTGTTCCTAAGAAATGAGAATGGGCAGGAGCAGCTTCAGTTTGTTTGCAATGACCTTGGATATCACTTTGTAAATGACATTGCAAAGAGATATGGGTCTATACTTGTCCGAAGTTCTGATGTTCGCTTCTTTAGGTATTAGAGCAATGCAGGTAGAGTTTAGAGCTGGCAGAAGCCAGTGCATTGAGCAGGATTCCTCAACCACCTGCCATACCTCCTCTTTGATGAGATCCCAAAAGGAGTGGAAGAAAGTCGTGGTAAATCCGTAAGGGCCAGGTGCTTTTCCCTCCTTTAGCTGGTGCATTGCTTGGTCCACCTCCAGAAGTAGTACAGGTCGGAGAAGGATTTGATTGTGTTCCTCTGTTATGAGCTTTGGAACATGTTGAATGATCTTCTCGATTGCTGGCCTTCTGTCCAGAGGGGGTTCCTGGTGGACCTCCTTGAAGTGGTTGATGAACTCCTGTTCAATTTCTACATGATTTTCCAAGCGCTCTCCTTCGCGATTCTGAATGAAAGAGATGGTGTTGTGCATTCTTCTCTGGACTGTGGTTCTGTGAAAGAACTTAGTGTTCCGTTCACCTTCCTTTAACCATCTGATATGAGACTTTTTCTTCCATAGAATTTCCTCTTGGGCCCTGCGTTCCTCTAGTTGACTGTGCAAAAACTTTTCTTTTTCCAAGGTCTCTGCTGAGTGACCCTCATCAATGATCTTTTGCTGAAGTTCTTTCATTTCCTTGTTAAGATCTTGCTGAGCCTGAAATATGTTACCGAAGGTCTCATGATTCCATTTTTTGATTTGGACTTTCAGAAATTTGAGTTTCTGCTGGAATCTAAACATATTTGATCCCTCTGACAAATGGGAGTTTGTCCAAGTGGAATTGATGAGGTCTTTGAATGCGGGATGAGAAAGCCAGAATCCTTCGAACCTGAACGAGCGCCTAGAAGCATTTCCAGGCCTGAGCCATTAGAGAGAGATCGGCCAGTGATCCGACCCTGATAAGGGAAGGATGGAGGCCGTGAGGTCACCTCCGAGATGGATCGCATTGTCCGAAATCAAGAACCTGTCGAGTTTGGATGCGATTTGCTGTCTACCAGCCCTTCGATTGCTCCAGGTGTGCGTACCATTACAGAATGGTAGATCGATAAGCGAGTTGTTGTGAATGAAATCGTTGAAATGGCGATTCTCCTGATCCAACCTGGTTCGGCCTCCTTGCTTCTCCTCCAGTTTAGTGATCATATTGAAATCACCTCCTGCGATCCAAAGAGGATGGAATCTGTTAAGATTTAGAAGTTCAATTGTGTCAAGTAGAGCTATTTTGTTGCCTGCCTCCTGCGGGAAGTAGACATTAGTTAAATACCCATGTATATTGGTACCAATAATGTGGAAAGTGGCTTGAATGATGTGGTGGGAAGCATGAAACTCCGAGAGTGTGATGGTCTGCTCGTTCCAAGCTATGGAAAGACCTCCTGAAGCGCCAGATGCATCGACAGCGACCGAGCGACTCCCTGGCCAAGCTTTTGAGAGGATCTGACCGAGAGTAGAGCTATTACATTTCGTTTCCTGCAGAAAGAAGATTTGGGGTTGCTCCTGCTTTATCATATTTCTAATCATACGGACCTTGCTGGGGCCATTAAGCCCTCTTAAATTCCATGAAGTGGGCTTCATGATCCACTGGGGGGGGTTTGCTTGTAGTATTTAGTCAACTTTGCATATCTGCCTGAGTCTACCAGGATTTTTCCTATTGAAATGGTGCGTTGAAGGTCAGTTTTCCGTCCCCTCTTTTTGGAATCCTTGGGGAAGTAGTTTCCGTCCCATTGACTTCCCGGTTGTATGCCAAGTTGCTGCTGCTGATAAGCCCTGGAGATGACCACTTCAAGGGCATTTAGTTGGAACTCTGGAATCTTATCATAATCTTTCTCTTGCATGCTTGTTCCATTCCAAAGATGTCTAGACCTTTAAGATCAATAATTTCCGGCTCTTCCTCCATATGCTGAGGGAGATTGCTTTCTGTGGGAAGAAGCGATGAAAGCAAAGAATGACTTGGTATACAGTCAACATCCATACCATTTGGCTTCCAATCTGGATCTTTGGGCGGCTCCGAGGAGGTGGCAGGACAATTTTCCTGGGAAGGGGGAATGGAGGATGATCTAAAGGTGGAGAGGGTGGGGTAGAAGAGTTCTTCTGAGTGATAGGCTCTGAGTTCGGTGGGGGTTTGGTCATATTAGTTCCCAGGATGTCAAAGCTATTACTTGTGGAGGGGGCAGAGGCTCCAGGTTGCATGGGTTTTTTCCCATTGGAGGTAGTTTTGTTAGCTCTTCGTCGATTGGTAACTTTAGTGAATCCTTCCTGATCTGAGGGATTCGAGGGGCCAGAGGGGGTAGGGTGAGAGTTCAGTGGGCAGTCCCTGAACAGGTGTCCTATAGCGTGGCATTTGCGACAACGAAAAGGAACATGTTCAAAATCTAAGGGCTATACCCATTCAAAGTCATCATGATAGAGACTTACCGAGTCCGGAAGAGGCTTGTCCAGTCGCATGCAGATGCAAATACGAGCGTATGAGGTGTATCTGCGCATTTTTGTTTCTTCTGCTATTTTGACAAATTCCCCAGGGCCCTTGCCTATGTCTTTCAACGAATCTTCATCCCAATATTCTAGAGGGAGCGAATATAACCTGATCCATACTGGGGCCCAGCTTAGGTCCTCCTTGTCGAGGTTCAATCTTTCAATCCAATCCCTTAAATACAAGCCTGCGGAGTTGAAGAAGTAAGGACCTTCGTCCATTACTCTGTTCTTGTCTTCTAAGCATATAAATGTTGCGGTGAAGAACCATTTTTGGCCAAGCTGCAGGGTAACGTGCCCCTTGGGTTTCCACTTTGCCGCGATCCATCCTTGTAGGGCCTTTTCGGTCGGCCAGAAGCCAACAAACTTACCAATGAGGGCATGGTCCCTCATATATTGGATTCTTCCGTTGATCCTATGGCTAGGAAGCTCCACCTTGGGTCTTTCCATGGCAATAGGTTTGCAAGTCGAGGAAGTGGCCTTGGGGATGCCCTCGTGACCAAGCACAACCTCCTGCTTATCATCATTTTTGTCAGGAAGGGCATCAAAAACATTTGTCGTATCCTGCTGAGGAGAAGTCATATTGACCTCGTGATCATGAGCAGGGGCGTCAGGACCTGTCGGAACCTGCGAGGTGCTCACAAAGTTCGAAGTGGGGGAAGACGCTGCGGTCCCCCCCTTAGGGGCGTCCATGAACGAGACAACAGCACCAGTCGGTCTCGGGCAAGCAGAAGGCCTGCGAGAGGTAGCAGAGGCCGAGAGAAGCTAGTCGGCGCCGTTGTAGAGGTCCAAGGTAACCCTAGGTTGCAGAGCGTGCGCAATCAGCCTCCCGATTTTCCACCTTAAATTTATAGATATAGATAAAGTAATTTTTTTTTTTTAATGTTAACCATAATAAAATATTCAAATGTATAAAAAGAAAAATTAATTGGACTACTAAACGAACACCCTTGAAAGTGGGAGACATATAAAATTTTTCTTAATCAAAATACATATAACATTTGTTGGAAATGATTAGGTATTGATGGTGTAGTTACAGTCAAAGATCCATATTTAAATATAGAAAAAACGTATGCACCACAGGAGAGACAATGGTGGTTTACTAAAATATTGCTATAGAAAGCACCATTAAAAATTAAGTTGTTCATTTCTCCCACTCTCAAAGACAATATACTCACGTGGGTTAAAGACCTAGTATGTGCACATTGTGTGAATATGAAGACGAATCTCACATACATTTATTTTGGCAATGTAATTTTTGTAAGTTTTTTTAGGGTGCGGTGAATGAGATTTTGGAAATTTATTCAAACTAGAATCAATTCTCAATTAATGATTGTCTACTCGAATAGGCACAAAGGAATCATAAGCATAAGGAAATTTCTTTTTTTATATTATGGTGTCTTTGGAAGAGAAGGAATGCCAAATTATTTGAAGAATATTTCATTCCCTCTCTGTTGCATACAAGTGGTTGGTTATTACTTAGAAAATATGAATTAAACAAGATACTCAATCACAGAGTTAAACAAACATGCAAGGATTTATCTCGGCTCTTTTTGGATGGGGCTTCAATGAATCTTTATTGTGAGAGTGGAGGGGTTATCCATCTTTTGATACAAAGTTTTTTGGAGTGACCAAAGAAGCCCAAAGATGAAAGATATTTTATATAGGAAGGGTTTTGGAGATTCCAAGGTTACCATTGACTAGATAAATGGTGATGGCAAGTTGGATGCACCATCCCTTACAAAATGGAAAAAATGGATTAAAGATATCATCCCTTACCATAGGAGATCACTTTCCAACATGTATTTAGACACATGAAGACAAAAGGCTAGATGGTACCATAAAGAATATATGGAGAAGACACTACTAGATAAGGGGGACATTCCTCTCTTCCCAATTGTGTAGGCTTGGTAATATGGCTACTTTTAGGAGGATATCAAGTCCACAAGCACTTGTTATTTGTTCTAACATTTTATTTTGATTTCGGTGGTTAGATTAGTAAACGATATGTGGGCATATGTTTATTTAGGTTGTGTAAATTAGAAATCATGAGAGCGGAGATACACAGGTATAACACAAAATAATTAATTTCTATATTACATTTAATAAACAGAGATACATCAAATATATATAGTTGGAGTGAGATCCAACTGATTCCATTCTTGGAGAGAGAGGTTGAGAGAATCTCTCAACATCCTCCAACAAACCAAACCAATCCCTAATCCTTAGTATGCATCATAAATGAGGCATTATCTCAAACACCCCCCCCTTAATGCCTACATTACAGAAAACTTACAATACTGAAATCACAATTAAAAAAAAATTCATTAGTCTGACCTGGTCTTCATCAGCAAGTCTACCCACTCTGCACTTTTTTGGATTCTGCTCTTTCTTTCTCCACATCTTCGGGCCTACTTTCCAACTCATTTAAAGTCCACCTACTTCTAAACAGCAACACTGAATTTGTAAGATTAAAAACTCTTGACACTAAACTACCCTATTGAAATATTTCCATCTATGAAATAACCCCAAAGAATAAATTTCAACAGTCGTATATATTCTAGGTACAGAATATGATCAACGATCAATCCTACAAAGTGACCTTTACACACTTACAAACTCACAAGGTAAAGGTAACTTGTAATTGTCAATCTTGGAGCACCGAAGTACAACAAGAGTCTACAACATATAACAAATTCTCACAATAAAATTAGCAATACATTCCCTCGGCACCAAAGAACATCGAGAACCACTATTTTAAATTGTGTAAATCTATTCAATAATTAGTTCTTCTTTACAACTTAAAATAATATAAAAAATAACAATTTTGACATAAAAAAACTCTCACGGATGCAACCAAGAAAGTGAATTTGTGAAACAAACGTGATCTCCAACTCCTGTGCAATTCCAATATAAATGAGATTCTGATTTTATTTTTGCCATCTCCTCGCAAAGAGAAGGCATCTCTGCAATCTCCACGAATTCCCACACTGGCGAGTTCGACAGAGCTACCGGGTGGCCTAATTCCTCACTCTAATCGTCCACTTTGCTCCTTTTGGTAGCTCACAGCCTGTACTGCATTGGCTAGTTCTCATGCAACAACACAAAGCACAGAGAAAACAAGCTTTACTGACATGAGTTAGTGTGGTCATCTTTATGGGCATATTTTATTCCAGCGCAAAACATTGATAAATAGAAAGCTCGATCCGTAAGAAAATCAGCTAGTGTGCCTCTTGGGACCAAGGTAGGTCAGTCAACCATTGTCCAATCACCAAGAGCGGAGTTCTAAAATCGAAATCAGATGCTCTCAACTTATATTTTGGTTTCTATGTTTAACCCATGACACGTTTAACAACAACATGCAGACGTTGCAACGAGTGGCGCCTTCTCTAGATTGACTAAAACTGTATTGGTAACATTTTCGATGGCATTTAACCCGCCCAGTGCGATATCACCTAAGCCAATTTCATTCCCTCCAAAATATGCGTTTCTGGAGCAACTGCTTGCTCGCAGAGCATCCTCTAACAACAAAAAGTTAGCCAATGATTCTTCCACCACTTTTTGCTGCTTCTCACCTTGCTCCACTAAAACTCCCCAAAAACATATACTGAGCTTATCGTGTACAAAAATAGCCAAAATCGAGCAATGGCTCGTCGTATGGATCTTTGGGCATTTCATATGGCAAAAAAAAATTTCCTCGGTCTCGAATGCTGTCAACAGTGGCAGTGGCAACAGTGAACAAGAAGCATGTTCCAACAATAATAACGAGGGTTTTCACCGTACGCAGCCCTGCAATGTTAACGCAGTTCCTCAACACACCAAAGATCAACTCGCAGAGTAACTTATAGCAATCTCTAACAAAACATAATCTTCAACATTCATACTCACTAATCCTATCTATTTACATAGGATTATGATTTATGGTTCTCACATTTTCCTGGGCACTCCCGTGAGGGATTAAGCCCAGCTAGGCTCTGATACCAAATTAGAAATCATCTCTACAGAGGTATAACACACAGTAATTAATTTCTATATTACATTTAATAAAGAGATACATCAAATATATGTAGTTGGAGTGAGATCCAACTGATTCCATTCTTGGAGAGAGAGATTGAGAGAATCTCTCAACATCCTCCAACAAACCAAACCAATCCCTAATCGTTAGTATGCATCATAAATGAGGCATTATCTCAAACAATGTATGTGTGTTGAGAAAAGATTATGCTATATGGTTAATGAAGATTAGAAAATATGAATATATTATCATATATTAAGGAACATTTTGTATAATGTAAACATTTTCCCGTATGGAATATGTCACATTTTTTTTACTCTACAAATATTAAAAGTAAAAAAAATAATCAATTACTTTTAAAAATCAAAAGAAAATATATAATATACCATTCTTATTATAAAATTAATATGCTTTATTTAAAACACATATGTTTAATACTTATTATAAAATTAATATGCTATATTTAAAACACATATATTTATTGAAAATATATAATAAATATCCAGACTTGTATATTTATTGAAAATAGATAATTGTAAACTTGTTAATTTACATCGTAAAATTACAAGATGAAAACGTACATGGAAAATGGACAAAGAGTAAGATTTTTCATTGTGTAGTTCCCATCAAAGTACTTCATAGACAAGGTTGTTGCTACGTCTTTATAAAGTGTGGGAAATAGTGACTCAAATAGGGACAGAAGAAGAAGCAATTACGAAGGGAGTGATATATTCGGTGAATATATTGACACGCGTAGCTCGATCATTCTGCGATCGAAAAATATCGTCCTCGCCTAGGAATCGAATATTTCGCTACCAGGAAGAGCCCACTGAAAGGGTTCGGTGGGAATCAGCGCCGAATATTTTTCCAAGGAATCACTGTGTATGGTTCGTCCGATTTATGTAACGATTGAAAAATTCAAAGCTATCCCAATTGTTGGAGGTTTTTCAAAGTTAGGATGGGAATTTTTATTTTTATTTTTATTTTTATTTTTTTATATATATAAAAGTTTGTAGTAGAGTGGCACCACCTCAATTCCAACTGTTACTATAATTTTTATGCGAATCCATACATGCTCCCACGTATGGTTTACAAGACTCCTTAAAAGATATTTGAACTTCAACCACTTATACAATTCCCTTATACGTATTACAAATTTAAATATTAACAGAGACATTACTCTTATTTTTAATAAGTAGTAGAGTAATTTTAATCATGGATCTCTTAAATAAGGATAAAATAAGAAGGATATTTAATGTTTTTTAAAGTTCAAAACTTAAAAAAAAAAATTGCACTTCCTTTTTGGTGCTTGATAGATACAATGTTAAGATGGATCTACATTGGTTTTCTTTCTCTTTCTCTATACACACTATGTGTAATTTTTTATTGCTTAAATTGCATTTTGAATACAAAAATAAATTTAAACTCGTGAAAATTTCCCTCTTGAACAATATTTTTACAAGATTTTCGAAAAAATTGACAAGAAAATATACATGAAAATGGGTGAAAATGTAGAATAATGACAAAACTTAAATTTTTTAACTATAGGAATGCATATTTTCAAATATATATATATATATATATATATATAATCCAACTGTAAGGTCACAACGAGTTCATACACAAAATTGGTGTATGAGACCCCCTTATTTGTGGGACAATGGACCGACCGCTGTGCACCGATTTGACTACTAAATTTATGAAGACGTACATACTCGGTTTTGAACCTGTGACCTCTTCGGAGGAAACACATGCTCTTAACCATTAGGCCCACTCAAGCTGTCATTAGGCCCATTCAAGTTGTGTGTATGTCAAATAATATATATGTGTACGACTATGTTTAGATATCTCATATATAAGAAGAATATTTACCACATGGAATCCAACAGGCTCCCAATAATTCCTTCTAACTTTAGTCAAAACCCCCATCTTTGCCTCAAGCACGGGTGGCATAAGGATGGAAATTCTTGGCTCAACCATTGGGCAATTAAGGAGGAGCTCAGTATGGGAAGCAAAGATAGTGTCAAAAATACTATTAAATCCAAGTTTATGGACAAGTTGTGGCAGGATAAGGAGATGGAGTGTAAAAGGAAGCTAAGAAACTATAAGGAGGTGATCAACCCAACCCTTGGTAATCAGAATTATCTCTCTATGTTGAGCAACACTAAGAAAAAAAAGAACATCACTAGGATAAGAAATAATTCTTATGAGCTTCGAAGTGAGACAAGGCGGTGGTATATTCCCAAGGCCCCCTAGAACGATAGAATCTGCCAAATTTGTGATAGTAAGTACGTGGAAGGCTAAAAGCACTTCCTTTTAGACTTCTCGACTCTTACTCACATCCACTCTCAATTCCCTAACATCTACCACGCTTCCAATCTTCTTGAATTATTAAGCCAACCCACCTATAGTGATCTTGGAGTGGTTCTTTCTATTGTCTTTGATCATAGAAACAAAATTTTTAAGAATAACACTTAGATTCTTTTTCCTTTCTTGAGGTCTGATAGGCCACATTGGTATTACTGGGCATTAATCATCATCATCATCATCGTGATTTAATGATTTAAATTAATGAGTTTAAAATTTAGATGAATCTCTTTCAGATTAATCATATCATTAGGATTTGGTTGACGTTTTGAACCAAATAATTTGGTTCATCCTTAGGACAAGGTGGAAAATCTAATCTATCTTAATGAATAAAAAGTGGGGATGCATAATTTCCTAGAAATAGCCATTAAAAACTAGCTGTTAAGAACTAGTCATTACCCCAGATGTGGGTATTTTTTAGAAAACATGGCACGACCACGTGGATGGACACATGGCGCACCCACGTGATCCTCCCTTAGGATCCCCACAGTGTTTATTGCTGGCTTGAGACAACCATTAAGGCCCCCTCTGCCACCCCAGAATCGGCGTACCTTAGCGGCCTTGCATTTACTCCTGCTATGATGTTTAAGCTCGCCACCCCAGCTTCTTCCTCCGCATTGCTAGCTGTGCTCTTCACTGTTTTCTCTGCCCTGTCTCTGGAGCTTCACCTTGGCCCCTCCTCTGTTCCTGAGAGCAGCAATTCCCCCCAGGATTCTGCCTCCTCCCCTCCTCTATCAAGATCTTCTCCCTTTTGTGCCTCTATGCCCCGTCGCCACAGGATGAGGTGTCGAAGAGCTGGGGGGTGTGGCCTTCCCTCTTGCCCGCCTCTATCTCTCTCCCTCGGCCGCGAATTGAACTTACCCTCCTTTGCCTAAAATGTGCCTGACGACTGATGCAGGAGCATCCAACTCTGAGGAGACAAAAGATGGTTGACTGTCTCGAAAAAAAAAAAATTTGCACGTGTTGATGGACATGTTATTGAACCTGTGTTTTAATTCTTTTTTTTTATTATTCAGAAATTAGGCAAAGACAGTAGGATCAGGATTATCAACTGTTTTTTAGTTAATTAGAAGTTTGTTTGTTTTTCTCTTAAAAAAAAAGGAAATTGATTAGGCAGTTAGAGACATTCTGGTTATCAGTTCAACCAAAGGCAAAGAAACTGTTATACATTTTGCAAATATTTAAATAGGAAAAAATATCATATGTAGGTTCGGATTTTTCCAGCCAGAAAAGACAAGAAGAGCTAGTTGTTGAAAATAAAAACCATCTGAAATTGAATCTGTTCCAGCCATATTGTCAATTTTCAACAGAGTGATTAGAATGTTGTTTGTTTGATTTTATTTATGCATGTATGTATAATTTTCCTAAGTCTGCGAAACAGAATAGAACTGTGCATTTGTAAATTGAAAGCGAACTAAGAAAGTCATCGCATATAGGAAGGCGAATTTTTTTTTAACAGGTTACAGTATAGTAGAAGAGACGCACAACAAATCGAGGACCAAATTCCATTCCTGGAGTTTTTTTTTCTTCTCACAGAAAAAAACCGAGAACAAGAAGAAGTATGCAGATAGTAACAGGTGAGTTTTCATACACGGAGTAAGATTATATTTTTCGTTACCATCAAGAACTTTTGTGCATTGTTACTTAAACAAACTGCCAAGCTTACAAAGAAATATCAAAAAGGAAACGGGGTATTTGACATAGGAATAAGTGAGGGTTTTGAACCCAAAAGAACTAAATAACAATATCATGCTTTCAGAGCGATTTACATTGTTAATAATTTACATTCGACTAAACTTCCAGCCAACTGAGCGTGACAAACAGGACAGGGCAGTAACAAAGGAAACAACATACAAAATCTAAGTTTTTCAACAGCAAAAGAAATGGAGCCGACCCTACTCGTAGGGTTTGTCCACTAAAGTGCAAGCAAATAGGGTCTTGACAGGAGGGGACGAGACCTGCATGTCATTAACCAACTTGGAGTTAGAACGTTCCAGTTTTTTTTGTTGTTATAAAATGTTGTGATTTCGAAAAACGAAGAAGTGAAAACCTGGAAAACGAAGAAGTCAGGTACAACGAGGAACTCACCAGAGATTTGGGTCTGCACAGGATCAAGTAAGAAAATTCGGGACCAACCATTCCTACTC
Source organism: Pinus albicaulis (assembly GCA_034641835.2). NCBI lineage: Eukaryota > Viridiplantae > Streptophyta > Pinopsida > Pinales > Pinaceae > Pinus > Pinus albicaulis. Next base: position 1,862,017,474 of record CM076578.1, on the reverse strand, counting down.
ACGAAGGAGCGACTGGTTTAGAACCACAAAAAGAAGTTGTGGACTATAGAATCAGAATAGAGAAATACCTGTTATCTTTTGCTCAGCTACAGGAGTTCGGGTCAGTCCTGAACCTGGAGAAACGAGACGACGATAAGCAAACTGTTATCATCTTAAAACAGAGAAAAAGACTTGAATTCGAAACGGAAGCAAAGTGAGACAGCCGGAAAACATCAAAGCAGAGTTACATACATCGATTATTGGAGAAAAGCCAACGCAGGGATTGTGGAAGGAGATTGGCGGTGACTAAAGAATAATCCATAGAAACCGAGCAAGGTCCTCTCGAATCTAAGAAAACGCCATTACCTCGTTCAGAAAAACGCAGGTTAAGGTGAAGAAACCCTCGCGGAGGTTGGAGGAAGTTTCCCTCCAGTTCAAACAACGGTATAGCAATACAACTAGGATCATTACAAATGTGAGTAGATGGCATGAGAAGCGGAGCAAAGTTAATGAGCCAGAGTTCGAAGGACAGGCATTAAACGCGGAAGTAAATCATCACCCCTACCAACGAGTTGCGCGTACACCCCAAGCAAATTGTATTTATTTCGATTTACATCGGTTTCGCCACTTTAACCATAGCCGGATTTGGAAGTTGATCTGGCACAGATCACATTCATTGATTTGATAAATTAAAATATGAAAAAGCAGTGTTTGATAATTGTACACGAAAGCGGGTTTTCGTCATTTTTGGTATCAGAGCGGGTTTTGCTGGACAGAGAAAATGGAGGTTGGCAGAAGAGGAAGAGGAAGAGGAAGAGTAGTCCAAAGAGCAGCAGAAGAGGGACTGTGAGAAGAGATTCGAATTTTGAATCAAAGATTGGCAGCAGTAGAAGCTGGGGGGAGGAGAGACCCAGCGGATGACAATGATGAAGATGTTGCAGAACCAGCAGATGAATTCGAAGGGGTGACATCTGAACTCAGATTGTTGAAATCATTTTTTTTATCCAGTCATAAGCCAAAACATGAGCTTTCCACTTATGACAGAAGTTTGTCAGCAGATGTGTTATTGGATTGGCTGAGTGAAGTAAACAAATATTTTGAGTTTGAGGAAACCAGTGAGGACAAGCAGGTGAAGTTCCAAATCTGCAGGGATAGTAGAAAAGGACAACAACACTAGAGGAGGACGACCAACCCAGCGAGGGAGAGGTAATGGTCGGGGCAGAGGAACTTTCCAGTGCTATAGGTGCCACAAGTGGGGGCACAAATCGTATGAATGTCCTGAAGGTGAACCAACAGGTGGGAGAGGAGCTTATGTTGCCCAATCGGAGGAAGCGGAGGCACCGCCTCAGGAAGTGGAGAATGCACCAGAAACAGGTGAAGCCTTGGTGCTGAATAAGGTGCTGTTAAAACCAGCAAAGGAAATGGTAGAACCAGATCAACAAAAGGCCTTGTTCCGGACAGTTTTCAAGTCACAGGGTAAGTGCTACACACTGATCATTGACAGCGAAAGTACTGATAATTTGGTGGCCACAGAAATGGTGGAGAAATTGGGACTGAAAAAGTTGAAACATCCCACTCCCTACAAAGTTTCGTGGCTGCAGAAAGGACATCAACTATTAGTTGATGAACAGTGCGAGGTGGAGTTCCAGATAGGCAGATATAAGGATAAAATTATCTGTGATGTTGTGCCAATGGATGTCTGTCATATACTATTAGGAAGGCCCTGGAAGTTTGACAGAAAAGCAGTTCATGACGGAAAAACGAACTGCTATAAGTTTGTCAAAGATGGAATCAAGCACACGCTTGTACCCATTAAAGAGGAAGGTACAGTAGAAGCCAGTGGAGTAAAAGCGCTGCTGGTGGGTGGAAAATATTTTTTAAAACAGATTGAAAATAGTGATGTGAATTTTGCTGTTGTGAGGAGGCCAAAGACAGTGGTACTGCACACAAAGATTTCAGATTTACCTGAGGAGATCTAGGACATGTTGCAGGATTTTGGAGATATCATAGTGGACGATCTTCCAGATGAACTGCCCCCCGAGAGAGGTATTAGCCACTGTATTGATTTTATATCAGGAGCTAGCTTGCCAAACAAGGCATATTATCATATGAGCCCGAAAGATAATGAAGAAATTCGGAAACAGGTGCAGGAATTGCTTGATAAAGGACTGATCAGAGAGAGTATGAGTCCCTATGCAGTTTCGACAGTATTAGCTCCTAAGAAAGGTGGCGAATGGCGAATGTGTACAGATTCAAGAGCTATTAACAAGATTACGATTTGGTACAGGTTTCCACTGCCGCGAATGGATGACATGATGGAATGTTTGAGTGGGGCAACATATTTTTCGAAGATTGATTTGAAGAGTGGCTACCACCAGATCCGAATTCGAGAAGGGGATGAGTGGAAGACATCTTTCAAGACGAATGAAGGGCTGTATGAGTGGCTGGTGATGCCCCCAGTACTTTCATGTGCCTAATGAACGAAGTACTGAAGGAGTTCATTGGGAAATTTGTGATTGTGTATTTAGATGATATATTAATTTTCAGCAGAACGAAGGAGGAACACCTCTGACATGTTCGAAGTGTGTTGAGAAGATTGCAGCAGAACAAACTGCTAATAAATTTGAAAAAGTGTACCTTTTTTTCAAAAATAATTAGTTTACTTGGGCTTTGTGATTGCAGAAAATGAGTTGAAGATGGATCCGGAAAAGATTGCAGCGATAGTTAACTGGCCATCCCCAAAGAATTTGTTCGAGGTTCGAAGCTTTCATGGTTTGGCAAGCTTTTACAGGAAGTTTATCAGGAATTTTAGCGGGATCTGCACATCCATGTTGGACACGATTAAGAAGGAAAATTAGCCTTTTTGCTGGACTGAAGTAGCAGAAAACAGTTTTCAGACTTTGAAGAAAAAGATCACTGAGAGGCCGATCTTGAGATTGCCAGATTTCAACAAAATTTTTCAAGTTCGTTGTGATGCCAGCGGTACAACCATTGGGGCAGTACTTAGCCAGGAGGACAGACCAGTTTCTTATTTTAGCGAGAAATTGAACGACAACAAGCAGAAGTATTCGTCTTATGACAAAGAATTTTATGCGGTCGTTCAAGCCTTGAAGCACTGGAGGCACTATTTGTTAGGTAATGAGTTTGTGTTATTTTTTGACAATTCTACTTTACAGTATGTTATGCAGCAGCACAAGTTGAACCACAAGCATGCAGAATGGGTGGAATATCTGCAAATCTTTACATTTGTATTGAAGCATATCAGCGGACAATCCAATAAGGTGGCAGATGCATTAAGCAGAAGAGTTTTTCTCTTGCAGGAGAGTACGGTGTAGGTGATGGGTTTTGAGCACTTGAGGGATCTGTATCAGACAGATGCAGATTTTAAGGAGGGCTATGAGGCCTGCCAAAACCCTCTGTTAAGAAATAATAGTCCATGGTTGGACTACAATCTGCAGGAGGGATTATTGTTCAGGGGAGGACAGTTATGCATTCCCGACTGTTCGATGAGGGAAAACATTATTCGGGAAAATCATAGTGGAGGTCTAGCCGGACATTTCGGTATGGAAAAAACATTTTCACAAGTTGAGCATTTTTATTTTTGGCCAAGGTTGCGACGAGACGTGCAAAGGTATGTGAGCAGGAGAAAAATGTGTCAATTGGCGAAGGGTCACAGTCAAAATGCAAGTAGTTATATGCCACTACCCATTTCGAGAAGACCATGGGACTCAGTCAGCTTGGACTTTGTCTTGGGTTTGCCTAAGACGCAGCGGGATTTTGATTCAGTAATGGTGGTAGTGGATCGACTTTCAAAAATGGCACATTTTATACCCTGTAGGAAAACTAGTGATGCTACTCACGTAGCACACTTTTTTTTCATAGAGATTGTTAGACTGCATGGTCTACCAAGATCCATCATTTCTGACAGGGATGTATAGTTCACCAGACATTTTTGGCGAACCCTGTGGAAAAATTTGGACACTCAGTTACAGTTCAACTCCGCTTACCACCCACAGACTGATGGGCAAACGGAAGTGGTGAACAGGAGTCTCGGAAATCTGCTACGGAGTTTAATAGGCGAAAATTTGCGAATGTGGGACCGCGTACTTGCTCAGGCAGAGTTCGCATATAACGATTCACCGAATCGCAGCACAGGTTACATTTCCTTCCAAATCTTGTATGGCATGCATCCTCGCGGAGTGCATGAACTGTGGGACTTGGGAAAACTTGAAAAACGGAGTGCAGATGGGGAAGATTTCGCCCAAGCAATGAGTGACTTACATGAACAAGTGAAACTGAAATTGCAGGACAGCAGTCAGAAGTATAAGCAGTGGGCTGATTCGAAAAGGCGGGAAGTTCAGTTTAATGTGGGGGACGAAGTCCTTGCACACCTGCGCAAGGAACAGTTTCCAAAAAGGGAATATAACAAGCTGAAATTTAAAAAGATTGGCCCCTGCAAAATCATTCGCAAGTTTTCTGCCAACGCTTATGAGTTGCAGTTGCCGCCAGGGATAATTATTTCACCCATCTTTAATGTGGTAGATTTATTTCCTTATATTGTTGGTCCTGAGGATAATGCAACAGTGAGCCAGAACGGGACACCAAGTTTGAGGAGGGTTCTTGGATGAGACATATGCCTACGGCATAGCCCCTTGAGATCGAGGATATTCTCAACACACAGGTAGCCAAGCGCACCCGAAGGAACGAATATCTGCAGTATTTAGTCAAGAGGAAGAACCGGCCAATTGAGGACAGTTTGTGGCTTGACGCGACGCAGATACAGAAAGCAGGTTATTCTATCGACAATCTCATGGAACAAAGCCATGAATTTTTTCCACCCCGGGAGCCTGATGCAGGAGCATCCAGCTCCGAGGAGACAAAATATGGTTGACTATCTCGACAAAAAAAAAAATTTGCACGTGTTGATGGACAGGTTATTGAACCTGTGTTTTAATTCTTTTTTTTTATTATTCAGAAATTAGGCACAGAGAGTAGGATCAGGATTATCAACTGTTTTTTTAGTTAATTATAAGTTTGTTTGTTTTTATCTTAAAAAAAAAGGAAACTGATTAGGCAGTTAGAGACATTCCGGTTATCAGTTCAACTAAAGGCAAAGAAACTGTTATACATTTTGCAAATATTTAAACAGGAAAAAATATCATATGTAGGTTCGGATTTTTCCAGCCAGAAAAGACAAGAAGAGCTAGTTGTTGAAAATAAAAACCATCTGAAATTGAATCTGTTCCAGCCATATTGTCAATTTGCAACAGAGTGATTAGAATGTTGTTTGTTTGATTTTCTTTATGCATGTATGTATAAATTTCCTAAGTCTACGAAACAGAACAAAACTGTTCATTTTTAAATTGAAAGCGAAAAAAGAAAGTCATCGCATATAGAAAGGAGAAATTGTTTTTAACAGGTTACAGTATAGTAGAAGAGACACACAGCAAATCGAGGACGAAATTCCATTCCTGGAGCTTTTTTTTCTTCTCACAGAAAAAAACCGGAGAACAAGAAGAAGTATGCGGATAGTAACAGGTGAGTTTTCATACACGGAGTAAGATTATATTTTTCATTACCATCAAGAACTTTTGTGCATTGTTATTTAAACAAACTGCCAAGCTTACAAAGAAATATCAAAAAGGAAACGAGGTATTTGACATAGGAATAAGCGAGGGTTTTGAACCCAAAAGAACTAAATAACAATATCAGGCTTTCGGAGCAATTTACATTGTCAATAATTTATATTCGGCTAAACTTCTAGCCAATTGAGCCTGACGAACAGGACAGGGCAATAACAAAGGAAACAACATACAGAATCTATGTTTTTCAACAGCAAAAGAAATGGAGCCGACCCTACCTGTAGGGTTTGTCCACTGAAGTGCAAGAAAATAGGGTCTTGACAAGAGGGGACGAGACTTTCATGTCATTAACCAACTTGGAGTTAGAACGTTCAAGTTTTTTTTTTTTGTTCTAAAATGCTGTGATTTTGAAAAACGAAGAAGTGAAAACCTGGAAAACGAAGAAGCCAGGTACAACGAGGAACTCACCAGAGATTTGGGTCTGCACAGGATCGAGTAAGAAAATTCGGGACCAACCATTCCTGCTCACGAAGGAGCGACTGGGTTAGAACCACAAAAAGAAGCTGTGGACTATAGAATCAGAATAGAGAAATACCTGTTATCTTTTGCTCAGCTATAGGAGTTCGGGTCAGTCCTAAACCTGGAGAAACGAGACGACGATAAGCAAACTGTTAGCATCTTAAAACAGAGAAAAAGACTTGAATTCGAAATGGAAGAAAAGTGAGACAGCCGGAAAACATCAAAGAAGAGTTACATACATCGATTATTGGAGAAAAGCCAATGCAGGGATTGTGGAAGGAGATTGGCAGTGACTAAAGACCAATCCATAGAAACCGAGCAAGGTCCTCTCGAATCTAAGAAAACGCCATTACCTTGTTCAGAAAAACGTAGGTTAAGGTGAAGAAACCCTCGCGGAGGTTGGAGGAAATTTCCCTCCAGTTCAAACGACGGTATAGCAATAAAACTAGGATCGTTACAAATGTGAGTAGATGGCATGAGAAGCGGAGCGAAGTTAATGAGCCGGAGTTCGAAGGACAGGCATTAAACACGGAAGTAAATCATCACCCCTACCAACGAGTTGTGCGTACACCCCAAGCAAGTTGTATTTATTTCAATTTACAGCGGTTTCACCACTTTAACCATAGCCGGATTTGGAGGTTGATCTGGCACAGATCACATTCATTGATTTGATAAATTAAAATCTGAAAAAGCAGTGTTTGAGAATTGTACACGAAAGCGGGTTTTCGTCAACAACCCCCCTCTGGCTGTCCTGAGTGTGGATCTCTCCCTGCAACTGCTAGCCCTTCCCCTCCTTCCCTCCACTTCCCGTAGTAGGAAACAAGCTCGCAAGTCGAATAGCTCTGAGGAGTTGGCTTTCATCCCATGAAATATGAAAGCACTTCCTATGCTCCCCGCCTCCAGTAGCAGTGACGATCCTAGCAACTCCAGCGAAGTAAAATCGGCCCCGGACGTTGAAGACTTCTAGGAGCAGCAAGGTGCATGAAGTCTAGACCTTCTCCAAGTGCATGAAGCCTCTCCGTGGAGTGACTTGCAGCTGGACACCTCGGTGGAGCGCATTGGTCTCCCAGCCTCGCCACGCTCTCCTCCAGCCGCAAATGTGTCATGCCCAGACACTATGGATTATGGCTATGTCTGCATAATTCTGGAAGAAGAACCTTCCCCCAGCAACAAGCATGAAGGTCCTCCTTATAATCGCCTATTCAATTCTTTTTAGCATATTCCAGTTTAAGATAGCTTTACTTTGATTTTTATGCTCTTTTTTGAATACTCTCTCTGTTGGTTTCACGTCGCGGGCAACATTCACTCTCTAGTCTCTAAGGAATGGTTTCGCCCCTTGTGGCATTCCATCTCTTGGCAGCAAACTCTTGGATTATCCCTCTGGAATGGACTTGTCCATAACATAGGATATGCCTTGCAATTTTTTGTTTCATATGACATAATAGAGATAGCTTTACTTAGAAAAATAAAATAAAAAATAACTAGTCGTTAAGACTGGTTGTTAAGAACTAGCCGTTAGTAAGTTAGTATTTAGATTATTATTATTATTTTTTGAAGAATTATTTTTAATAAAATTAAATAACTATAAAATAAAATTATTATAATTATTATTAATTTTTTTGAAGAATTAAATTTAATAAAATTAAATAATTATAAAAATTTAAGTTTAAATTAATATAATAGAAAATCAAATTTTAAAAAGGGGTTTAAAAATTATATTAAAAAGGGGGTTAAAATTATATATATATATATATATATATATATGTATATACATATATGTATACATATACATATATATGGATATAGATAGATATATTGTGTAAGTTAGCTGAAATATATTAAGTAGAAGACAAATTGATAGTACATATGGTTACAAAATGGCCTATCTGATCCAGATGAACATAAGGAAGCTCAGGCCAACCGAACATAACGTCATGTAAACCTCTCCGAGGGCTAACAGAGTACCAAACTTTTGTTGCAGACTGACTGACCAGCACAGACATATCACTGGCTAACCATGCAGGGTTGCGTAACAACGTAGTGCATCTGATGAGAGCAAAACTGTCTACAACTTTACTAAACCTTTGAACAAACTTACAAGACCAAGCAAAAAAATAAGACACGATATATAGATAAACATAGATGAAATAAAACATGGTGAGATCACAAGACTGGATTGGATGTACTTGAATGACCAGCAACACTAGGACTAGCAACCTTAGCACCTTTGGGAATGAGGCGCGGCTTGTAGCAACGGATGATCGTTGTTGGGAGTCATCCTCCGGCACCTCAATCGAAAAGTTCAGAACGTGCCTCAGGTACAGTTCAAACATTCAGATGAAGCCATCCAGCCTCTTAGAAAGCATTTTCAATTCTTCTATAAGTGAATTCAAGGAGACCTCCAACTTATCCAAGCGCGCAGAGTTTCTAGCAGAGGCGAGGGAGGTGGCCGTGAAAGTATCTTTAACAGCCGCTCCATGCATGCCAATAGCCTTGGCTAACATAGTTTTCATCTGCCAAACCATAGTCTGAGTCTGCAGAAACTGCGTCGCTCTGGTATATGGAGTACCAGGGTCAGCAATCCAATCTACCTCCTCACTGATGGTCTGACAGTTTATGGTGGTCTGGGATTTTTTAACTTCCTCCAGGAACAGATCAATAGTCTTCTTGCATTTTTTAGAAACCACCACTTCATAGCCTTCCTTAGCTTGCTTGAGCTCTCTGGCCGCCTTAGCACTACGAAGATTACGGTCTGCCATAGCTAGGATGCAGCCACCTAGAATAGGAGACCAAGAGACAAGAGGAAAAGACACAAACACTATGCAGAGCACACTAGAAGGTTTGAAATAGATGAAAATTGTCCAGAGTGTGAGTATATTTATAACAATAGGAGCTTGGAGGGGGTGTGAAACTCCACCTGTAACCCGCTTTCTACCATCATTGTCGGCCACCTGTAGTCTTATCAGGGTGTTGATTCCAGCTCCATGAAAATGAATCCATTTCTTAATTCCAGTTTCTTTGTGTGCTTAAGGATGCCACACATACCACCACTTGTATCGGTAGAGCCTTCCATCATCCTTTCGGATGATCCACCAACTTTCCCAAGGCAGTTCATAGGATAATTCCCATCGGTGCCAACTCTTGTAATTAAGAACATAGTTAATCCTCATCATTTCTGATGATCCGTAATCTGTAGGCCATCCTCCTCACTTGAGCCTCTGGTGAGGTCTTGTCTTGAGATAAGAGTGTGCTGATTCCGAATATCGTCACTTGTGGTGTCTTGCCAACAAGTGTCAATGATTTCCATTGGATGATCCACGACGTAGTTAGCAAGATTGTTCTCTAAAGCATTAGCTTTCCGCCTAACCGCTTGAAGAATGATGTTGTTGAAGGAGGTGAGAAGATCCGCAATGAGCTCAGTTACCATGGCCAGTCTCCAATGCTTAATTGCTTTCCCCACCTGTATATTGTTTTGAATTATTCTGATCGCAGTGATGGCCAAGAGGGAATCCCCTTCGACAATAACCAAGCCTTTAACCAGACAGATGAGGATCTATAGGCCCTGTTCCAGGGCAGCAAACTCAACCTCATTGCTGGTAGCCTCCCCCAAAGTTCTGTTGAAGATGTGAAGGACTTCCCCTTTGTCATTTCTAAGAACCCCACCGAGCCTAGCTAGACTAGCATTACCCCGCGAAGCCCCATCAAAATTTCATTTGCAGAAACGCAGGACAGGGCGTTGCTAGGAAGCAGGAGAAGGGGTCAGCCTAGGCTGTTTCTTAGGGACACTATGACCCGACAAGCCGATCAAACCAAACATCATCAGAATTTGTGAATAATTCCTGGAGATCGAGGTGGCCTGCTCAGCTTTGCAATTGGTAAGGGCCGTCTCTCTTAAATTCTACATGATGGAAGTTTTGATAATCTCAAGCTGCCTGGTTTATTTTTCAAAAATGTGTCTGTTCCTTTCCTTCCAAGTAGATGAGATAATGAAAGCAGGGCATAGCCGCCAAATGGTATTAACCATGTCACAGCTAGAGTAATTTGTGCGCTAGTTCGCAATACATTCTTGAATGGAATTCCTTGTTTTGTTGGTTTGTGTGAAAATTTCCTTCAGCCACTCCCAAAGGTTGTTAGCCCAATCACAGTCATTAAGTAGATGGTTCATAGTCTCCTCATCCCTTTCAGAGAGGGGGCATCGGGAAGGGCCAAATAATTCTCTCTTTAACAAATTTTCCCAGGTGAGGATTTTGCGATGCATGATCATCCAAAGAAAAGTTCTTATTTTTGGCCACATAGTTCTATCTCAGAAATTGGGGTACCAAGCCACTTTTTCTTCGAGGTCCCTATGTTCGATGTACATTCTAGCCTCCCTGAGGTTGAAAGTACCTCCGTCGAGCCTTCCCCATCTAAGTTGGTCATTCTCCTGATTGGACTGGATCAATCTCTTAGCAGGATCAAAATTGAGGGTGTGGAGGAGTTCAGTCAATTCATCCTCGAATGGAGGAGGAACTAAATTCCATTGCCTCCATTGCTGGTTTTCATTATTGTCTGACCAATAATGATGCACTTTTATCTTTCCAGTAGCCTGAAACCATCTTTTAAGAGGGAGAAAATTAGGTCTTTCCAGCTTGGGCAACTGTTGCCAAGCATCCTCCCAGAAAAGCGCATTGGTGCCATCAAGAAGTTCCCAGCAGAAGAAATCTTGAATGATGTTTCTATTATCCTTGGCCAAGTTCCAAATGGGAGACCCTGTAGGGGGATTTGTCATTCTTATCAGCTCCTCAGGTCGCCAATTCTCAACATATATTTCCTTCCATAATTTGGCCCATGGCGTATGAGGTTCCTTGAGCTAGCACCACCATAGCTTAGCTCCACAAGCTTTGTTGACCGTATCTGGGTCCTACAACCCCAAACCCCCCAGATTTTTTGGTTTACATAACTTATCCCAGGCTACAAGAGCCCACTTGGGTTTTTCCACTTTACCCGACCAAAGAAAAGCTCTTTGAATGTTCCTGATTTTCTAAATGAATCCTTTTGGAGCCAGGAGAATGGAGAACATGTATTGAGGGACGACGTGAAGAATAGCCTTAGTCATAACCATTCTACCAGCAAAGTTCAAGACTCTGTTAGTCCAATAGTTGCCCTTGTCTTCTAGTCTGGAGAGCAAGTGTTCCCAGTGGATTTTCTGCCAAGGCTTATCGGTAAGAGGAATGCCTAGATACTTAGAAGGGAGGCTGCGTATTTTGAAGCCAAGAATATCCATGAGGTTTATTTGGACCATTATGTGCATGTTGAAGAAAAAAATAGAGGATATATCCAGGTTAAGATCCATACCTGAAGCTTGGTTGAACAGGTTCAAAATTGCTTTGAAGCCCTTGGCTTCCTTAGCTGTAGGGGTGTCATGCAACATGGTGTCGTCTATGAATTGTTGATTAATGGTAGTAGGAGAGTGACTTAGGGGTTGGATACCCTTGATGATATTCCTGTCCTTAGATGATTTGATGATGCGACTCAGGCCTTCCATTAAGATGACAAAAAGAAAAGGCGATATGGGGTCACCTTTTCTGATGCCCCTAGAAGGGAAGAAGGGGGGAGAAGGGGCTCTATTAACAAGGATAGAGAAGCTAGGAGATTTAACCATGGCTAAAATACAATTTATCCAATATTGACCAAAACCAAATTCTTGTAACACAGCGTCTAGGTAACTCCAACTGACCTTATCATAGGCTTTAGAGAGGTCCAACTGTATCATCATTCCTGCCTTCTTTTGAGACTGAAGGGAGTGGATCATTTCCTGAACCAAAAGGATATTGTCCATAATTTTCCTGCCTTCCACATAACCTGATTGCTCTTCTGATATAATCAAGGGTAGAATGGGCTTTAATCTATAGGCCATTACTTTGGAGATGATTTTGTACAACACATTGCAGAGAGTGATAGGTCTAAACTTTGAAGGAGTGCAAGCATCCTAGTCCTTGGGGATGAGGGCAATGAAAGTGGAGTTAAGATATTAGAGAATAGAGGAGTTCCTCTTCGAGTCCTCAACCACCTCCCAAACATCAAGCTTCACCAGATCCCAGCAAGCCTTAAGGAAGTAAATTGTGAATCCATCAGGTCCCAGAGCCTTACTAGTGGCCATATCTTTGACAACCTCTTCCACCTCCTGAAGAGTAACCGGGTGGTTCAAGGATTTCTTCCTCTCTTCAGTGATCAGATTGGGAATGGAAGTAATGACTTCGTTGATAGCCTCCCTTCTGTCAATGTCGGGTTCAGTTGCAATCAGGCTGAAGTGGTTTCTAACAATGGAGGCAATCTCTTGATGAGACTGGAAAGATGTGCCTTGCTTATCCTTGAGTTTGGATATCTTGTTGCTCCATCTATAATCCATGGCTGATAGATGGAAAAATTTGGTGTTTTTATCCCCTTCCTTTAGCCATTGAATGCAGGATTTCTGTCTCCAGGGTATTTCTTCCTGGTGACACTGCTCATTCCACTTTTGCGTGAGATTACACTCTATGTTAATGGAATCCTAGGAAATGTACCCCTTAATCCAATTGTTGTGTATCAGTTCCATCTGATCCTCCTGGGCTTGTTTCTCCTCAAAAATATTGCCAAAGAACTCTTGGTTCCATGTGCAAAGTCTAGCCTTTAAGTGCTTCAATCTGGCTTGGAACCAAAACATTTTGGTTCCTATGGTGTCTAAGTGTTCATTCCACCAGAGTTTGACGTTGGCAGCTGTTAGGTCCCTATATTATTAGTATAGTCCCTTATTGTTGTTAGTGTAACCCCCTTATTGTTATTATTGTACCCTTGTAACCCCCATATTGTTATTATTTTGCCCTTAAATTATTATTGTTAGGTCGTCTAGGATTACATTATGGCCCCATGGACTCCTATATATAGAAAGGAGGTTTTGTAAATTGTATCATCCAAGAAATGTTCATTTATGTAATGTATTGGAGGTTTCCCCCTCGAAGTGGCTTATTTATAAGGCGTTGATATCTCTTTTCTTCTATTTTTGGAGCTGGTTACACAACATTTGGTATCAGAGCTTGGGATTTTAGGGTTTCACTGCTCTAAATAGGTCATCGTGGAATTTTCGCTATAAAGTTCTTTCTATGAAGGTTAAGAATATGAAATTTTTAGGGTGCGAAGCCGAAATCCCAAGGAAACTCATCAAAATATTTCAGAGCCTAGTTCACAATATTTTTGGAGATATGATCTTTGGAATGTAGTGCTTTTTGAGGCTCTCAAATTTCATCTCAAAGAGATGATCGTGGGAAAAGATTCATAACTCTCTCCCTGAGCATTGGATTGGAGTGCCGTAAAAAGTGGTCATAATTCCACGGACTATAGTTTCTTGGCTATCAATTTTAGAGCCTAAGGATGAAAGAGTGACACGTGGCAAGTCGTACAAGTTCGCTTTACTGAACCAATCCATAATTAGGTCATTGTGGGAGATTGTACACAACTATATCTTGGAGAATCCAAATCAGGTCAGACCTGTGAAATTCGAAAGAGAATTCAGAGGGATACGTCGATACCAAAATTCAAATATTGAAGTGCTGCAATCACAAAGATAATCCAAGTTCAATATAGAGCTCCTCAAAAGCAAGAAAAAGGTGTGTATTTTTTTTTCGAATTGCATAAGTCTTGTTTGAAGAATCAATTTGAGTTGATTCCAAGGGCATATTGTAGAATATATATCAGTATTGGGTTTGAAAATATGCCCCATAAAAATAATTCAACACCCATTAAGCCTTCAGAAGGCTCTACTATGACTCATGAAGATGAAGAATTGCAACATGATCTATCAAAATTACAAGAGCAAGTGCACCAAATTTCGCTCTCGCAAAGAACAACAAAAAATGAAATGGAAGTTTTGAAGAAAGGCGTGGAAGCTAAGATGGATGACATGGAAGCTAAGATGGATGACATGAAAGACAACTTGGAAAACATGAAGAATGATTTAAAAGTAGGCATGGAAGGTTTGACAAAGTTGATAAAAGAAATGTTTCATAATGGTGAAAAGATAGTAGAAGAAAATCATGATGAGAACAAAATAAATGTTAATCGTGATTTCATAAAATCTAATGTTGGCGGGAAGAACCACCATATTCCAAAAATGGAGATGAGGAAGTTTGATGGAAAGGATCCTGTAACGTGGATACTACAGATGGAGCAATATTTTGATCTCCATAACGCGCAAAACACACAAAAGGTACGCATTGCAACTTTACATTTGTATGGTATCGATGGCTTTGCTCCCGTAAAAAAATTGTCACTTGGTCAATTTTTACGGAGGAAATGATAGCACATTATGAGGATACAAAGAGCAACACCTTCTTTAGCCAATTGATAAATCTCAAATAAAAGGGCTTATTGGGGGAGCACATTGAGGACCTCCAAAAATTGAATATAAGGGTAATTGATATTCCAGAGGAACACAAGATTGATCTCTTCATAGGCACTTTAAAAAATAACATCCAACATGAATTTTACGTTTTGGAACCTGATTCATTGGAGAAGGCATCCAGGTTGGCAAGAAAAATTGAATGTAAAATTATGGCGACAATGAAGCCTACCACTCACTTCTATAAAGAAGGAAGTGTTGCTATGCCTAGATTTCCACAACCTACAAGGTTGACACCACAAAAATTGGAAGAAAAAAGAGCAAAATGGATTTGCTACAGTTGTGATAGCAAATACACTAAAGGTCATAAGTGTGCTGAGAAGAAATTATTTTACATAGATTGTGAAGAGGAAGAAGAAAATGAACAAGAAGAGGATATACACCAGGAACCAGCCCTAGAAGAAGAAGAAATGAATCCAACCATATCGTGTAATGCACTGGCAGGAATTACCACTCCTCAAACTCTCAAGATAGAAGGACATATCAAGAAGAAAAAGGTAATAGTGTTGATTGATTCAGGTAACACCCATAATTTTATTCATTATAAGGTAGCCAAGGAATTAAATTGTTTCCTATACCCAGCACCAGAATGTCAAGTGATGGTTGCAAATGGAGGAGCTATAAATTTCTCTGAAAAATGCCATAATATCAAGCTAACCATGGGGGAATATGTATTGACTAGTCCAATGCTTTCCATTCCTATGGGAGGTGCTGATGTTGTACTAGGAGTACAATGGTTACAATCTTTGAGGACGGTAGCTTTTAATTTTCAAGAACTTTTCTTGAAATTTTTTTCAGAAAGAAAGGAAGTCGAATTACGGGGTATTGCGGGGAAGATGGGAAAGATAATAAGCTCTAGTGTCATGAAAAAGCTTCTAAAGAAAGAACAATGAGGCGTAATTGCACAATTATGCTCACTAGAAGTTCCAACATCAAAATCATCTATTTCTGCAGATCTCCAACAAGTCTTAGACAATCATTCCAAGGTGTTTGAAACTCCCAAAGGACTCCCACCTATTCGTGATCATGATCATGCTATTCATTTGATTCTAGAAAGTGTTCCTCCAAACATCAGGCCTTATAGATATCCTTACTTCCAAAAGAGCGAAATTGAACGTATGATTGCAGAAATGTTAGAGGCGGGTATAATTCAACCTAGTCAAAGTTCTTTCTCTGCTCCTGTAGTATTGGTACACAAGAAGAATGGATCATGGCGAATGTGTCCAGATTATAGGGAGCTCAATAAGCTCACCATTAAAGATAAATTTCCCATTCCTGTGATTGATGAATTATTGGATGAATTACATGGAGCAATTTATTTTACCAAGTTGGATCTTTTTTCAGGATATCATCAAATTAGAATGAAGACTGAAGATATTCCAAAAACAGCATTTCGAACTCATGAGGGTCATTATGAATTTTTGGTCATGCCTTTTGGCCTTACCAATGCACCTTCTACATTTCAAGGGTTGATGAATTCCATTTCAAACCCTTCCTTAGAAAATTTGTGCTAGTATTTTTTGATGATATACTAATCTACAGCAGGTCTTGGAAGGATCATGTTGAACATGTTGACGGGGTGCTCAAACTATTGCAGGAGAAACAATTATATGCAAAAAAATCCAAATGTTTCTTTGGAGTACAAGAGGTGGAATATCTGGGTCATATTGTATCTCACGAGGGTGCTAAGGTAGACCCTAACAAAATTAAAGCCATTAAGGAATGGAAAGTCCCCACAACCATAAAGCAGTTGCAAGGATTTCTCGGGTTAACAGGGTATTATCGCAAGTTTGTTAAGAATTATGGGAGAATAGCAGCACCTCTAACAACATTATTGAAGAAAGATGCATTTTCATGGACTCCTGAAGCAACTAAGACCTTTGAACATCTTAAAGAGGCAATGTGCCTAGCACCGGTCTTAGCTACGCCAGACTTCACAAAAACCTTTATTGTGGAATGTGATGCCTCAGGAAATGGAATTGGTGTTGTTTTAATGCAGGAAGGAAGACCCATTGCTTTTGAAAGTCGTCCAATCAAAGGAAAGTATTTACGAAAACCTATTTATGAGAAGGAAATGTTAGCAATACTGCATGCACTAAAGAAGTGGCGAACTTACCTAATGGGAAGACACTTCAAGGTAAAAACTGATCATGATAGTCTTAAACACTTTTTGGAACAAAGACTATCTTCAGAAGAGCAACAAAAATGAGTCACAAAGATGTTGGGTTATGACTTTGAAATAATCTACAAAAAAGGAAAGCTTAATGTTGTTGCAGATGCACTCTCAAGAAAGAATGAAGAGGTGGAAGCATTGCTTTGTGCCATTTCTATTATCCAACCAGATTGGATAACCGAAGGAAGAGATGAATGGAAGAAGGACAAAGATGTATGGACACTCATTCAAAAGTTGCAGCAAGATCCTAGTACATCTGATACATTTAGTTGGAAAAATGATTCCTTATGGTACAAAGATCGCTTATATCTTTGTAGGAACTCCCAACTAAAACAAAATATTCTTTTGGAACTACACACTTCTCCTTTAGGAGGACACTCAGGATTTTTAAAAACTTACCACAGGGTGAAGAAAGAATTTTTTTGGGATGGCCTTAAATCTGATATTCAAAATTTTGTGGCGGAATGTTTGGTTTTCCAGCAGAATAAAGTTGAGACAATTAAGACCCCGGGACTTCTACAACCTTTATCCATTCCAAGTCAACGTTGGGAGGAGATTTCAATGGATTTTATCACAGGTTTACCTAAGTCTGAAGGAATGAGTGTCATCATGGTGGTAGTTGATAGACTTACCAAGTATGCACACTTTTGTGCATTATCTCATCCATTTAAAGCAAGTACAGTTGCTACTACATTTATGGACACAATTCAAAAGCTACATGGAAACCCAAGGGTTATTGTGAGCGACAAAGATCCCATTTTTACTGGAAATTTTTTGACGGAGTTATTTTCTTGTTTGGGTACTCAATTAGCTCATAGCTCATCTTATCATCCTCAATCTGATGGTCAAACTGAGATAGTAAATAAAATTTTGGAAGGATATCTTCGTTGTTTTGTATCTGATAAACAAACACAATGGGTCAAGTGGTTACCTCTCGCTGAATGGTGGTATAACACTTCCTTCCATACTGCAGCAAAAATGACCCCATTTATAGCACTTTATGGATATCATCCACCATCCATCACATCATCTTTAAGGGAAAATTCGAAGGTTCAAGCAGTGGAAGATCACATCGAGCATCAGCAAGAAGTTCTCCAACTCTTAAAGGATAACCTGAATTTGGCACAAAACCAAATGAAACAACAGGCAGATCAACATCGCAGCGAGAGAAGTTTTGATGTAGGAGATTGGGTATTTTTACGGCTACAACCATACAAACAAATGTCCCTCAAGCAAGCTAAGAAGGATAATAAATTATCGCCAAAGTACTATGGTCCTTACAAGGTGTTGCAAAATATTGGTACTACGGCACACAAATTGGAGCTTCCTGCTTCTTCGCGAGTACATCCAGTTTTCCATGTTTCATGCTTAAAGAAGGTTATAGGTGAAAATCTTCTGGTTCAAACAATATTTCCAGAACTTGATGAGGAAGGAAAAATCATATTGGAACAGAGGCAGGTCACATGTGAAACTAGAAAACTGACTCTGAGAAATCAATCAATTTGATGTCTCATCCATAGGAAAGAATTTACACTCAAGATTATTTACTGTGGGAGGATGATAATTTTTTGTCACAGGCTTTAAAACTATGGCGTTGAGAAAACTTTTTTGAACGAGAGGGCATGTTAGGTCCTATGTTACTAGTATAGTCATATTGTTGATAATTAACCCCTTATTGTTATTATTGTACCCTTGTCTTCATATTGTTGTTATTTTTCCTTAATTATTGTTATTAGGTGGAGAGGATTAGTTGTGACACTAGCTCATTGTTATGGCTTTATGGACTCTGCTATAGAAAGGAGGTTTTGTAAATTGTATCATCCAAGAAATGTTCATTTATTTAATGTATTGGAGGTTTCCCCCTCGAAGTGGCTTATTTCTAAGGCGTTGATATCTTCTTTCTTCTATTTCTGGAGTTGGTTACACAAAAAAAGCAAAATTCAGATGACTGAGCCAGAATTTATCAAAGTGAAAAGGCATGTTTTTAGGAGTGCCAAGGATGGTAGCATCCAGAGAGATAGGCCAGTGATCTGATCCCCTAGATGGAATGATATTCAATTCCACCGTGACTCCCCCTAGGAGAATGGAATCAGAGATCAGAAAACAATCAAACCTAGAAGCGATGTGTCTTTCACCTCCTCTTCTATTGGTCCAGGTGAATGAGCCATTGATGGGTAAAATGTCCACCAGGTTATATGTTCTAATGAAAGACGTGAAGGCCTCAACGTCTCTGTTTAGGGTTCTTATCCCTCCCTTCTTCTCCCCTAGTGAGGTGATCATGTTGAAGTCACCCCCATAGATGAATTTAGTGTTAGGGTGTCTGTTTTGCAGGCTAGAAAGATTGTTTAGCAACTATAGCTTATCTTCCAGCCTTTGGGGACTATAAACATTCGTGAACAGATAAGTGCCATTCTCTCCCAGGATTCTCATTTCAAGGGAGATGAAATATCTGGAGGCCTCTGCGTTCAGTAGGTGTAGGGATAGGGGATTCTAGAAGATGGATAAACCCCCTTCCAAAACATTACCCTCAACCTCCATGTAATCCATTCTCATTCCCATGCTTTTACCTATTGTTTCCAACTTCAGTCTGGTACACTTGGTTTCCTGTAGGAAAATAATGTCCGGTTTTTCCTTCGTGACTTTTTTTCTCAGAATTCTATGTTTGTTTTGGTTGTTTAGCCCTCTTATATTCCATGAGAGTAACTTCATCATTAAACAGGGTTAAGAGGAGAATTGGAAAGCCTGAAGGGCTCTCATTTTACCTGAGTTGATGAGCATTTGGAAAAGCTCTTTGAGTGCTTCATTGTTGGTTCTTCTACCTCTTTTCTTCTTGTGCTTTGCACTAGAGTGTTTGTGGGGTAAGGTCTGCACCTTTATACCCAGTCCCTTTGTCGTGCCAAGATTCCTTTTCTACCCTCTCAAGGCTGCATCCTACCTAGAAAGGAAGAGGAAGTTGACTCGATCTATCTCTTCCTCTAGGATGTGATCAACCCATTTTTGTTTCCATTGCTCAACTATGGTGTTAAGATCCATTCCTTCTTTATCTAGTATGTCACTTAAGCCCATATCTTCCATGCCTATTTCACTTAAAGCCATTTCCTCATCCACTTCAGCGTCTTTTCTGAGACCAGGATCTAGGAGAAGGTCATCGATCGAGTTAGGAATCCATGGCTGGGTGTTCTAATCAGATCCTTGCGAGATATCTTGCTCAACAGCTAAAGTTTGGGTATTCTCCTCAATGAAATTTTCCTCTCCAAGCACTTCAAATGAATTCATGGACCCTTTTTTGGGGTTTCCTATCTTCGGTTGGCTTCTTCTGTTGGCCCTGTGTTTGCCCAAAGGTCGAACAAAGACATCCTGATTCTTGTTTGATCTTTCCTTAGCCTTCTCAATGGGTTTGTGTAGGGGACATTCTCGGATCAAATGACCATGTTCATGGCATTTCCTGCATCTAAAGGGTATATTTTCATAGTCTATGGCTTGGAAGAATACTTCATCTCTGAATTCTAACCATAGACCGTCATGAAGAGCACCTGAAACTTCCATTTCAACACAAATTCGAGCACAGGAAGTGTACCTTTTTTGGACGGTTGCTTCAGAAGCCTGGATAAAAGTACCCAGTTTGTTGCCAATTTTTTCCAGTGCCGCTGGTCTCCAGTAGTCAATCAGGAGAGAAAATAGGTGAATCCAAACAGGGACATGCGTGAATGTTTCCTGTTCAGGAGCAAAGTTAGGCTTCCAAGGTCTCATGTAGAGACCTGCAAAACCGTAGAAATAAGAGCCTCCATCAAAGATGTTGTCTCTATCTTCCAGGTTAGCAAAGACGACCGTGAAGAAACCCTTGGCCCCCAGGTGGAGTTTGACGTCTCCTTTCTGCTTCCAAGTCTATTTTATCCATTGGCATAAGGCCCTTTCTGTGGGCCAAAAGCCCATAAACTTGCAAATCACATCATGAATAGCAATATTATCCCTGTAAGCTTGCAGTTCTGGGCCCGTAATGATGATCCCTAGGCTTTCTGTAGTTTAGGCTTACACCTCCCTTGGATTTTTGGCTTTTTATTTTCCGTTGCTGAGCCTTCTGGATCGAATCCATTCAGGGTGGAGGTATCATTATCCTCAGCTTCTTTGGACTCCATTCCTCCTTCTTGTGGTTTATGCACTTGAGTGGAATCCATTGTGCCTTTACCATTCAGAATTTTAATTCCTTGAGTTTGGTTTTGAAGTTGGGTTTCCCTAGCATCGTTGTCCTTATTTGTCTTTTTGCTAAGGTTGTTTTTTCCAGCCGTTTCTGAACCCGTGATCTGCACTCCTTCCAAAGGGCCTTTTCCTTTTTCCATCATTATGTGTTTGAAAGAAGGGGCCCCAGAGGCCCCCTGTCTGCCCATTTTTTGGGCCAGGGAAAGCCCCCTCTGTCGTAGATCTGAGAACAGGGCACTGCCCCTTGCCAGAGTTGGTAACAGTGTGCAGACAGTGAGCCAAACCCTAGGTCAAAAAGTCGCAGCTCCGAGCGCCCTATATATATGATTAAGTAAAATAAAATATTTAATAAATAAAATTTAATTAAATATAATAGAAATTATTGAAGGATAAAATTTTTATTAGGAGAATTTTTTACTTGTATTATTTATGGAAATAATAAATAAAATTGTTAAATAAAATGAGAAGAAATAAAATAAAATGAGGGATGAGGAATTAAAAAAAAAAAATTACCTTGTGAGAGCTATAGTCGAGCTCTTACTTAATTTCCAACCATCATCTCTATTGAGATTCTCAGCATGCCTTTTCAATTTCGATTGCCTCCCTTAACTTCCTATGGTGGAAGTGATGAACTTTAGCAACGACTTTGGAGTATTCAATACAAACATGGTGACACGATTTTTCCTCATGCTCAGTAAGAGCTGAGGTATGGGATCGATTGTGTCTAATGTCCACAACATGCTCTCAGATTCTTTGTTTAATGGATCGACCTATTTCTCTAATATATGGAGTTACACAGAAGCAAGGAATCATGTAAACTCATTTCATGTCCATAGGGTTGATAGGGTCCTTAAGAAACCCAATACATTCATCTACATTAATCTGAAAGACATTCATTTACATTATGGATAACAAAAGTATTAAATTTGAGTTTAAAGTTTTTAACTAATCCTTCGAGATTATTATTGTAAAATATGTGATTAGTTTCATATCTTTTTTTACAGTTAATAAGTTACTAAGACACAAATGTCTCGCACCTAGTTTGTACTTGTATAAATAAGTGATTTTATCATTAATATGATGCTCTTTCATTATGGAGTTTATTTGGGATAGTACAGTGGTATCAGAGCCCGGTTGAGTTGTTTCTAAACTTCGTTTATTTAAAGTTTGTTGCTAAAGGAGACACAGAGCGTGAAGATTGTGAAGATAGTTGAATGTAGGAGAAGTTTAGCCCAGTGGAGCAGTGCAGTTAGATGCCAAACTGTTGAATATTTGTAAGTTTTATATATTTCCATCATAATTAAATATGATTGGAGAAATTCATAGTTATAAAGTGGTTTTTACATATCGTTGGAAGCTAGAATACATGTTAGAGTTTTGAGTGCTTTTTGTTCTATAAACATTGCCAGCACTGAGTTATAATGCCAGTAATCTCTGGAGTGTTTGTTAAAAGTGTCAGTTCCATGCATCCAAGGGTCATTTGATGTTTTAATTTTGGGAGACTTTATTTACATTTATTGCATCAAATTGGAGATTACTTAAAGTGAATTTTCTAAAGGATAGCATTTTCATTTATTGCAGTAAACATGAATCACGGTAAATTTTTGAAGGACCATAGTTTAATCACAGTTTCTGAATGATAAAATTTATATTTACTGCGGAAAACAAGAGTTTAATCAAAATAAAATGAAGCATATATATTTTTTTGGTTGCATATTTTAATCCTAGTAAAATGAAGGACATATATTTTTTTATCATTTGAATTAAATTTTTAATTGAATAGTGCTCAATCTTCTTATGATTTGAAATACATATTTTTTTAAGAGGCTATTGGTAAAATAAAATATTTAGAGGCTAATAATTTTTGAACCTAGATCTTTTCTAGGCCATTTTTGAAACATACCATTAAACCACAAAACCAACTTTGTTTGAAATAAAAGGAGAAAGGAATTTATATTTTTTCATAGGTATTGTATATATTTTGAATTTGAAAGGATTTGAAGAATTTTTCATTACATAACAATTATGACTTAAATAGTTTCCATAGTTGGAGTTGTTCTTAATGAAAAAGAAAATTATCCAGAGTGGTTTAGAAAGCTTAAAAGTGCACTTGATTTTAATGATTTGTGGTAAGTTTGTCAAGGAAATAAGGAGAGTGACGGAAAAATTGCACCAAAGACACCTGATGAAAAGAAGCAGCATAGAATTTTAGAGACAAAAGACAACAAGGCATATGGATTAATAACTGCATCGATGACAGAAGAGGTAAGCTGATATTTCATTTCTTGTGGTATTGCATTCGAAGCATTAAATATTTTGAAAGAAATGTATGATCTACATACGTAACTCAAAATTATTTAGTTATTTATGAAGTTGTTTGATTTGGAGATGAAGGATAATGATCCTTTGAAGAGCGCCTCTGAAATAAATGCCATTTTTCATGATATTGAAGCCACTCGAATTAAAGTAGATTTACAATTTACATCTTTTATAAAATTCCTTCGCCCTGTCTTTTACATTATTTGGAATCTCTCCAAGCTAGTGGCCAGTTAAAAGACATTATAATTGATAAACTTGTAAAAAAAATAGCTCATAGAGAAAAATCCTTTGGGAAGAAAGAGACCCCACCTAACTCTAATATAGAAATGGTGTGCCTTTCACAAAAGGAGAATATATTTCATGTAGAAACTTCTAGAGGTGATAAAAGTATTGTGGTAATGGTAAGAGAAATCATAAAGGTAGAGGGGGGAACCAATCAAGGAAATAGACAACAATTTGATAGAAAACAAAGGAATTTTAATGATAGACCACCTATCAAATGTTTTAGATGTGGTAAAACTGGTCATACTGCTACTAATTGTAAAATACCTTGGGATAAAGTCAGTGAAAAGAAAGAACTTTGAAATGAAAAAAAATATTAGCCACCACCAGATAAGGGAAAAGCATAAAAGTCTGCACATTATATTGTCTCTCACTGTAATTTTAAGATTAATGATGTTTTCAACACTCCATTTCTTCATGGCAAGATAGTTGGATTTTAGATTTAGGAGCCACTTGTCGTATGATATTTAGTTGAGATTTTTTTTAAACCTTTGATGATGACATTGATGTTTTTATCTACTTTTCTGACAAGTCTCAAATTAAACCATATAAAATTGGGTATTTTCATTTTAAGGTACAAAACCTTGCAGATTATGTTCTACAGGATGTACTTTATATTCCTCAGTTTTAGCGAAATTTAATGTCTCTTATCCATATTCAGAAGGAAGGGAATTCTATTCATATATTTGATGGCTTAATAGAGATAAGAAGAGCTTGTGATCATGCAATTATTATGACCGGTGTGCAATAAGGTACACTTTTAAAGTTAAATGGTACTTCGTCTAGTAATTCTTGTGAAAGTTCTACTTTTTTGGCACAACAAAGTGATACCATGTCTCCCAACTTGTTGTGGAAAGCTCGATTTGGTCACATCAATTATGGAAACATGAAAATTATAAAAAATCAAGGAATTAAAGGTCTTCCGACTATTTGAAAATATATTACACCTTGTGATTCTTGTATTTTTTGAAGACATTGTAAGCAACCTTTTCATAGTTCATCTTTTAGAGATTCACGAAAATGATGTCTTATCAATTCAGATTTATGTGGACCTATGTCTGTTGCAACTTCCAATGGAAATAAATATGTACTAACATTTATTGGTGATTACTCAAGAATGTGTTTGGTGTATTTGTTGAAGAATAAGTCACAATTGTTTGAAGGTTTTAAAACTTTTCATATCATGATTAAAAATGAAACTCAACATAATGTATGCATTCTAAAAACTGATAACACTGGCAAGCACACTTCTCTTGTTTTTAAACAATATTTGAAGGACAATGGACTAAACGTAAAAATACCATACCTTACAATCGATAACATAATGGTGTTGTAGAACGTATGGATAGAATTTTTCCTAATATGGTTAGATCTATAATGTTCTTTGAAAATGTTAATTTGATGGTTTGGGGAGAAGCAGTGCTTTGTGTAGCTTATATTCGCAACATTTGTCCTTCTTCCTTCATCAATAATAAATGCCTGATGAAATTTGGTATAATCATCTTCTAGTTGTTCAACATTTTAGAGTCTTTGGTTCTCC
Organism: Pinus albicaulis; assembly: GCA_034641835.2. Lineage (NCBI taxonomy): Eukaryota > Viridiplantae > Streptophyta > Pinopsida > Pinales > Pinaceae > Pinus > Pinus albicaulis. The sequence goes on along the minus strand of CM076578.1, from coordinate 1,861,992,470 downwards.
ATGCTACGCATTAATTCCTAAACACCAGCGCAACAAGTAGGGTTCTAGGAGTCACAAATTTATTTTCTAAGGATACTCTGCTAATTCCAAAGCTTATAGGTTGTATGATGAGGAGAAAAAAAGTTCATTCTTTCCAGAGATGTTTTTCTCCTTGAATCTGGAAAAAATAATTCCATTGTTGACAGGAAACTGGATCATTTGGAGAAATTTGCATCTAAGAAGTTCTATTTTGAATCTGATAATGATGTTCCATACACTGAAGGGGGGGGGGGGGTGTTCCCATTGTAGATCAGTATGTGGTTCTTCCATCTTTGAATCATGAGAAGGTTATTGTTCAATAAAATTTAGATGATAATAATGATACTACATGATCAGAAATTGCTCTTGAAAAGCCTATTCTTGAATTGGTTTTTCAAGATGAGCAACCATCACAACTACTTCAACAACCTTTCATGAAGATTGACACATGTTAGGAGATTTCCAAGCAAGTATGATGATTTTGAAACATGAATTTATTCTAAAGTTGATGCTACTTAAATTTCATGTACATTTCTCATGACTATGGATTCAATCATTCTATAATTAGTGAGCCAAGTTGCTTTGAAGAAACCACTAATTGTGATGAATGGAAAGATGAAATGAAAAAGGAATATGATTCACTTATTAATAATGGAACTTGGAGGTTAGTGGACCCTCCTGATAGTGTCAAACCTATTGGTTGTAAATGGGTGCATAAGATCAAGTACAAGGTCGATGGTTCACTTGATAAATACAAGGAAAGGCTTGTAGAAATTGGCTATGCTCAGAAGGAAGGTTTTGACTACACAAAGAAATTTTCTCCTACAGCAAAATGGGGCACAATTAGAATTCTATTTTCTCTTACAACTCAGAATATCTAGAAGATACACCATATGGATGTTAAAGAAATGTTTTTGAGTGGTGATTTGAAGGAGGATGTTTATATGTTCAACCTGAAGGTTTTTATATTAAAGTTAAAGACAAAAAAGTATGTAAGTTTGTAAAGGCATTGTATGGACTAAAAAAGGCATGTCGTGCATGGTATGAAAAACTAACTGAATGCCTTCTCAATTTTAATTATAGGTTGTTTGATCTGGATGGTGCAACTCTTTTTGTTACAAAAGTTGGAAAGTCAGTTGTATATTTGGTTGTCTATGTAGATGATTTGATGATTACAAGAAATAATGATGACTATATAGCATTCGTTAAAAGAGTGTTAATGCAAATTTTTGACATGAGATATTTTGGTTTATTGCATTATTATTTAGGGATTGAAATTGATCATAATCATCAATATATTTTTATATCTTAGAAGAAGTATATTGGACATCTATTGGAAAGATTTGGGATGCAATATTGTAATCCTGTTGCTACTCCTATCGAGAAGAATTTGAAACTTACTTCCACTGAAGGAAGTACGTTTGAGGATGAAAAAAAGTACAAACAACTTGTTGGAGTTTTAAATTTTCTTACTACTTCTCGACCTATCATAGATTTTGTTGTAGGGATACTTTCCAAGTTCATGCATCAACTATGTGAATTTCGTTGGAATTTAGTGAAGCGAGTGCTCAAGTATTTGAAAAGCACTCAAATATATGGCATCAAATATTCCAAAGTTGCAGATTTCCATCTCACCGACTATTCAGATTCTGATTTTGATAGAGATAAGGAGAATGGAGTCTCTACCTCTCGTAAGGTTATGAGTCTAGGATCAACAACCATCAGTTGGAGATCATAAATTTTTTTTTTCCTGCTTATTGTACCATCGAAGCTGAATATGTTTTAGCAGTTCAACATACAAAAGAAATCATTTCTCTTGGAAAAATATTTGAAGACCTACAGGAGAAACACAAGGCTTCAACTTCACTACTTGATGAAAACTCTTTTGCAATTCAGTTGGCAAAGAATCCCAAGTTTCATGATCAAAGCAAGAATAATAAAACCAAATATCACTTGATTTGAAACTATGTAGAGGCCAAAGTTATTCATGTGACACATTGTCCTACTTCAGAGAAGATCACAGACATATTTACAAAGGAACTGGGACGTGAAAAGTTTTAAAGTTTTAGAATGTTAATCAGCATGTCAGATGTCGATACGGATTAAGGGGGGAATGTTAACTAATCCTTCGGGATTATATTGTAAAATATGTAATTAATTTCATATTATGTTTTTACAGTTAATAAATTACCAAGACACAATTGTCTCGTACCTAGTTTGCACATGTATAAATAAGGGATTTTAATTTATATCAATTTTAAAGAAATATGAGTTAAAAAATATTATATTTATTAAATTTATAGAGATGCATAAAGTGATTTTTTTTCAATATTAACCATAATAAAATATTAAATCGATAAAAATTAAAAGTAATTGGACTATGAAATGAGCACGCTTGAAATTGGCAGACATATATTCAGAATTTATTACAGGTTGGGATTTTTCTAAATCAAAATGCAGATAACATTAGATGGAAAGGATGAGACATTGATGGTGTTGTTATGGTCAAAGACACATATTTACATCTCGAAAAAACATATGCACCCGAGGAGAGAAAGTTGTGGTTTACTAAGATATGGCTATAGAAAGAACCATTAGAAATTAAGTTGTTCATTTCGATGACTTTCAAAGACAAGATACGCACATGGGTTAAAGGCCTAGTATGTGCACATTATGTGAATATGAAGATGAATCTGCCATACATTTGTTTTGGAAATGTAATTTTTCTAAGTGTTTTTTGGGTGAGGTGAATGAGATGTTGGGAATCTATTCAAATTGGAATAAATTCTCAATTAATGATTGTCTACTATAATATGCACAATGGAATCATAAGAATAAGGAAGTTTCTTTTTTATATAATGTTGTTGTTGGAAGAGAAGGAATGCCAAATTTTTTGAAGGGAAGAAACTTTCATTCCCTCTCTATTGCATACAAGTGGTTTGTTATTACTCAGAAAATATGAATTAAACAAGATACTAAATGACAGAGTTAAACAAACATGCAAGGATTTATCTCATAGCTCTTTTTGGATGTGGCTTCAATGAATCTTGATTGTGAGAGTGGATGGGTTATCCATCTTCTGATACATTTTTTTTTGGAACAACCAAAGAATCCCAAAGATGAAAGATATTTAATATCATAAGGGTTTTGGAGATTCCAATGTTACCATTGAATAGATAAATGGTGATGGCAAGTTGGATACACCATCCCTTACAAAATGGAAAAAATGGATTAAATATATCATCCCTTACTTTAGGCAGATCAATTTCCAACATGTATTTAGACATATGAAGACAAAGTCTATATGGCACCATAAAGAATATATAGAGAAGACACTACTAGATAATGGGAACATTCATTTATTCCAAATTGTGTAGGATTGGTAATACGGCTACTTTTAGGAGGATATCAAGTCCACAAGCACTTGTTATTTGTGCTAACATTTTATTTTGATTTGGGTGGTTAGATTAGTAACAAATATGTGGGCATATGTTTATTTACGTTGTGTATGTGTTTAGAAAATATTATGCTATATGGTCAATGGAGATTGGAAAATATGAATATGTTGATCATATATTGAGGAACATTTTGTATAATGTAAACATTTTCTCTTATGAAATATGTCACTTTTTTTCTTACTCAAGAAAAATTGAAAGTAAAGAAATTTCAATTACTTTCTAATAAAAATAAGAAGAAAAACCTATGTAATTTGTACCATTATTATTATAAAATTAATATGCTATATTTAAAACACAAATATTTATTGAAAGTAGATAATAAATATCAAGACTTATATATTTAATGAAAATAGATAATGGTAAACATGTTAATTTAAATCGTAAAATTGAAATATCGTACATGGAAAATGGACAAAGAGTAATATTTTTCATTGTGTACTCCACACATGAGGTTGTTGCTACGTCTTTATAGAGTGTGGGAATGAGTGACTCAAATAGGCATGGAAGAAGAAGAAATCAGGAAGGGAGTGACATATCTAGTGAATATGTTGACACACGTAGCTTGATCATTCTAAGAGAGGAAAATATCGTCCTTGCCTTGGAATCGAATAATTAGCTACAAGGGAGAGCCCACTGAAAAGGGTTCAATGGGAATCAACGCTATAAAATTTTCCAAGGAATCACTGTGTATGGATTGTCCAATTTGAGATCGAATTTACGTAATGATTGAAAAATTCAAAGATTTCCCAATTGTTAGAGGCGTTTCAAAGTTAGGATGAGAAATTTAATTAATTTCCTTCTTTCTTTTTTGTTTGTTTGTTTGTTTTTTATTTTTATTTTTATGTATAGAATAATGACCAAAGTTTGTAGTACAGTGGCACCACGTGAATTCCAACAATTACTATAATTTTTATGTGAATCCATACATGCTCCCACGTATGGTTCAAAAGACTCATCAAAATATATTTGAACTCCAACCAGTGATATTCACAAGACTCACTAAAAGATATTTGAAATCCAACCACTTATACAATTTCCTAAAAATTATTAGAGATTTAAATATTAAGAGAGATATTAATCTTATTTTTTAAGTAGTATAGAGTCATTTTAACCATGATCTATCAAATATGGAGAAGGTTAAAATTTATTTATTTTTAAGTGAAACTTAAAAAAGGTTTCCATTTCCTTCCTGGTGCTTGACAGATACAATCTTAAGATGGATCTACACTGTTTTTCTCTCTCTTTATCTATACACACTATGTGTAATTTTTCATTGCTTAAACTTCATTTTGGTAAACATAAATAAATTCAACCTCTTGAAAATTTCTCTCTTGAACAATTGTCTTACTAGATTTTAGACCAAATTGACAAGAAAATGTACATGAAAATGGGTGAAAATGTAGAATAATGATACAACTTGAAGTTTTTTAACTATAGGAATGCATATTTTCAAATATGTATATGTATATGTATATGTATATATATATATATATATATATATATATATATGTATATGTATATGTATATGTATATGTATATGTATATGTATATGTATATGTATATGTATATGTATATGTATATGTATATATATATGTATATGTATATGTATATGTATATGTACATGTACATGTACATACATACATATATATATATATATATATATATATATATATATATATATATATATATATCCAATTTTAAGGTCACAACCGGGTCATACACCAAATTGGTGTATGAGACCCCTTATTTGAGGACAAGGGACCGACCTTTGTGAAGCGATTTGATTTCTAAGTCTACGAAGGCATACATAATTGGTTTTGAACCTATGACCTCTTAGGAGGAAACACATGCTCTCAACCATTAGGCCCACTCAAGTTGTATGTATTTTAAAGAATATATATGTGTACGAATGTGCTTAGATATCTCATATATAATAATAAACTTTACCACATGGAATCGAACAGGCTCCCAAAAATTTCTTCTAACTTTAGTCAAAACACCCATCTTCACCTCAAGCGCGGGTGGCATAAGGATGGAAATTATTATCTCAATCATTGGGGAATTAAGGAGGAGATCAATATGGGAAGCAAATATAATGTGAAAAGTACTATTAACTCCAATTTTATAGACAAGTTGGGGGAGGATAAGAAGATTGAGCGTAAAAGGAAGCTAAGAAACTATAAGGATGTAATCAACCCAACCTTTTGATAATCATAATTATCTCTCTGTGTTGACCAACAATGAGAAAAAAATTAGCATCACTAGGATAAGAACTAATTCTTATGAGCTTTGTAGTGACACAAGGCGGTGGTCTATTCCCAAGACCCCCTTGAACGATAGAGTATGTCAGATTTGCGATAATAAGTAGGTGGAAGATTAAAATCACTTCCATTTAGACTGCTCGACTCTTGCTCACATCTGCTCTCAATTCCTTAACATCTCCCACACTTCCAATCTTCTTGAATTATTAAGCCCACCCACCTATATCAATATTCAAGCAATTCTTTCCCTTCTCTTTGATCATAGAAATAATATTTTGGAGAATCACACTTTGATTCTTTTTTCTTTCTTGGAGTCTAATAGGTTGCATTGGTCATAGTGGACGTTAACCATAATTATCATCATCGTCGTGGTTTTACGATTTAAATTAATGAGTTTGATTTTGTTAGCTAATCCTTCAGGATTATTATTGTACAATATGTAATTAGTTTCATATCCTATTTTTACAGTTAATAAGTTATTGAGACACAACTATCTCGTACCTAGTTTTCACATGTATAAATAAGTGATCTATCCGTTAATATGATTCTCTTTGATTATGCTCTTTCAATGTGGAGTTTATTTGGGCTTGTACAGCGGTATCAGAGCTCGGTTAAGTTGATTCTAAACTCAATCTATTTGAATTCTATGGCTAAAGGACACACGGAGCGTGAAGTCTGTGAAGATAGTTGAATGCGGCAAAAGGTTAGCCCAGTGGAGCAGTGCAGTCAGATGCCAAAATTGTTCAAACTTTGTAAGTTTTATATATTTTCATAACAGTAAAATATGATTGGAGAAATTCATAGGTGTAAAGTTATTTTATATATCGTTGGAAGTTAGAATACATGTTGGAGCTTTGAGTGCTTGTTATTCTCAAGAAAAACTGTCAATACCGATTTGAATGCCAATAGTATCTGGAGTGTTTGGTAAAAGTGTCAGTTCCGTGCATCCAAGGGTCTCTTGATGTTTTAATTTTGGGAAGCTTTATTTCCATTTACTGCATCAATCTCGATATTACTTAAACTAGAAATTTCTAAAGGATAGTACTTTCATTTACTGCAGTAAACATGAATCACTGTACATTTTTGAAGGACTAGAGTTTAATAACATTTTCTGAATGATAATATTTACATTTACTGCAGTAAACCATAGTTTAATCATAGTAAAATGAAGGATGCATATTTTTTTGGTGGTTTGAATTAAATTTTTAATTTAAGAGGGGTAAATTTTATTGTGATTTGAAACACATATTTTTTTTAAGAGGCCATTGGTGAAATAAAATATTTGGAGTCTAATAAGATTTGAACCTAGCTCTTTTTAGGATATTTTTGAAACTTACCATTAAACCACAAAACCAACTTTGTTTAAAATAAGAGGATAAAGGAATTTATATATTTTCATAGGTATTGCATATATTTTAATTTTGAAAGGATTTGAATTTGGTTGGATAAAAATAATGATTTCAATAGTTTCCGCAGTTAGATTTGTTCTAAATGGAATTATTATCCAGAGTGGTTTGGAAAGCTTAAAAGTGCACTTGTTTAAAATGATTTTTGGGAAGAAATTTCACCGAAGCCACCTGATAAGGAAATAAGGATAGTGAAAGAAAAGAAATTGCACAAAAGTCACCTGATAACAAGAATAAGCATGAAATTTCGAAGACCAAATACAACAAGTAATATGCATTAATAATTGCATCAGTGACAAAAGAGGTAAGACGATATATTGTTTCTTGTGGTACGACATTCGAAGCATTGAAGAAGTTGAAATAATTGTATGATTCATACTCAAAACTCAAAATTAATTAGTTATTGTTGAGGTTGTTTAATTTGGAGATGAAGGATAATTATCCTTTGAAGAGAACCTCTGAAATAAAAGCCATTTTTCATGATATTGAAGCCACTAGAATTAAAGTATATTTACAACTTAGAGCTTTTATAAAATTCCTTCACCTTATCAATTCACATTATTTGGAATCTCTCCAAGCTAGTGGGAAGTTAAAATACATTAAAATTGATAAACTTGTAAAAAAAATAGTTGAGAGAGAAAATTCATTTGTGAAGGAAAATACCCCACCTAACTCTAATGTAGAAAATTTGTGCCTTGCACAAAAGGATTAGAAGTTTCATGTAGAAACTTCTAGAGGTGATTAAAGTAGTAGTGGTCATGGTAGGAGAAATTATCACTACAAGGAAAATACCCTCTAGTGGATGTTTTTGAGGAACCCCTTATAAAAATAACCCAAACACCTATTTCTAGTGGAGGTTATAGGAGTTTGGCAGGTGGAGGTTTTTGTGGATGTTTTTTGTTTGATGCGCTTATCATACAAAACCGCATCGGTGATCTCAACAAGAGAAAGCATCAGTGCGCATAAAAAATTAGCACATCAGACATCGTGCTCTATGTACACACCCGCTCAGTGCATCATATTACCGTAGTTCACCGGTGCTTTACAACCCTTCCAGACCGATGCATTATAAAAACCCGCGCAAAAACAGAAATTTCCTGGTGCAGTATTAAGGAATTGTGCCAGTGCACCTATAAAACCTTGTGTACCGAAACAAGGTTAAATAAAAACAAATTACAGCTAAAAACTGCATTTTTCCCTTTTCTCAGTGCTCCAGAGATCGAAATCACCAGTGCAATTTATCCTTTTCTGAGCCACCCTGACATCGGTGCTCCCATTGCACCCATTGCACGCACTGCTGCTATGCATTGCCCACCAATATCCAACTTTCATTTTGCAAAATGGTGGGAAAATTTTCTTTTACAAATTCTACAGCCAATATCCCTCCTCAACGGCCAAATGTACAACTATTTTTCTTGTTTTTCCATAATTAAGCTTTTTAGTAGATAATAATTTCAAATAACCTTAAAATTAACCATTTAAAAGAAAAACAAATTGTCACGTGGTGCACTCGAGCCATTCAGTTGGCACTGATAAGCGGTGTTGCCTGTAAAATTTACAAGCCACACCACAACCGACGCTAACGGTATCGGGACCATTTCCGGGGTGGTACCGAAAGGCACACAATGTTATTTTAAAATTTTAAAAAAAGTACAGTGCAGTCATTTAGCCGGTCGCACTGTTCACCATGTGGAATAGCGAAAACGCAATGCATTGATGGAAATATTTTCCCTGGGGTGGGTATGCTTGTCAGCACATCACATTCAAAATTTTGACATGGTCAACGATGCAGCCTGGTTAAAGAGCGTATCGTTGACTATGTAATGAAGTCAGGAGGTCGGTGCGTAGGCCCAACTATACGCGTCGGGGTGTAGATTTTAGTCAGCACACCGCACTCCTTACACTGTACACAGTCAACGGTGCTCTGAAATTTTTCAGGCGCATCGCCTACGGTGTGTTTAATGTCATATGGGACACCGCCACTGGTGCACGACAAAAAAAATATGCACCGGTACTGTGCATGACTATTTTTTGTGGTGCACTGACTGTTTTGTTTTTTTTTCTAAAAAAAAATTATATATGTATATTCCTAAATAAATGTCTCATTTAATAAAAAAAATTATTTAATATGTCAATCATTCAGAGAAAAGAGGGGGAACAACAACAACAACATGTAGAGCAGTATGACATGGTTTGCCTATGGGAGGCATGAGAGAGGGAGAGAGATGTGTACCCTCATCCTATTACAACAGCTACGCGGGGGCTCTTAAAGCAGGTAGGCCTCCTCAAGTTCTATGAGGAGGCTACTTCCCTAAAGGGCCATGGTGTGTTGTTGAGACATCTTATCCACAGGTGGAGTGCCCACCTATATGCTTTCAAAGTTGGTCCTAACCAGTGGTACACGCCCAATGAGAAGGAAATATATTTCATTACAGGGCTATCGAGGAGAGGGGTGGATTTCCCCTCATTACTAGAGGTTCCAGTTGGCTATGAAGCAGGGAGTCAGTTAGTGTACTCCCAGAGATACATTGGAGCAGATGTATTGTCTCGTTCATATTTTCAAGTCGTCGAAGGTTAGCTACGTATTGGTGCATTTGGTAGTGAGGAGGTGAGCTTCCTCTCACTTCTAATTTCGACCATTTCACACAACACTAGTGACGAGCAATGCATTAGTTTCTTGTTTCTATATTATTTTGATTCTTTAGTACATGAGCCACGACTTGTCAGGTGGTCTGCCATTTCTTTATGACATTTCTCTATAGCCTTAGATAGATATTGTGCTCATGCACAAGGGACAGTCAACTTCCCTTTTTCTTGAGAGATTTTCTGTTTATTTTTTGAGAGGTTTCTAGAGACAAGGCTTAATTTTGTTCAATAGAATGGTAGGCCTATGTTCGTGGCATAGATGCACATGTGGGGGAAGATGATGCACAAGAGGGGCGAGACTGTGTTTCTAGCAAGGATATTGCATGATGCACTAGAGTTGCTAGCCAGTTTTGACGAGCTGCATCCCTTCATTATGATCCCCTGTCCTTATGTTGGGATTGGATTGGTGAGGGTGCGCCAACATCCTCTTCAAATATGATGAGCTGCTAGATGATAGAGGTAATATTATTATTTTATTGAAATTTATTCTAACATGTTCTTTAACTTGTTTTTATTAAATTTTGTAATGAAATTGTCTAATTATTGTTGTGTACTTGTATATATTTTGAAGACATTGGGTATTTTGATGGCAAGGAAATGCCAGCACCACCACATGATCTAGGTGTGGATCTTGATGACGATCAGGGTATGGCAGATGTCGAGGATCATCAGGAGGACAGTGCAGAGAGAACTGCTCTTGCTGGTGCACCGATGCCGCCTTTTTCTAGGCGCGATCAGCTTGATACTAGATACAGGATGGAGTTGGGTGACCAACTCACTACATTGATTATTGAGGAAAGCATTAGACTCACTCATATGAGAGACATACAAGCCAATGGTAGGTTGTCACAGATGTGGAGAGGCATGCCGCATGACATGTACATCCTGATGTGGCATGTTGTAGGAGCTACGACCTTAGTTACATGGTTGAGGAGGATTTTTTCACGTTATTGGCATGGTTGAGACGCAACACGTGATCGACAGTCCGCGAGCAACGACTCATCATCTCATTATTGTTCACCTCCCGCCGCGCTAGATGAGTAGCCTCCACTAGCATATATCAGCAGTAATCATGGAGATGAGGCTGGACCATCAGTCGCGTCCAGTCAGCAGCCTACAGCATCCAGTAGTACTCTTGATCATGAGCATGCTAGACCATCAACCATCGAGGTTGCACCATTGACTGAGCAGGCCTTGACTAGTACTGCTATTGATGTTGTACCACGAGCTGATCCATGACATTTATATTACAGTTGTATATAATTAACATCATTCAGTTATATATATATATCTATATATATATATATATATATATATATATATATATATATATATATATATATATATATATATATATATATATATATATATATGGTCCATGCATTTTATGTTCATGTTGCAGTGGTATTTAATTTACATGTTGGTGATCATCATGATGTGTATATTGTTTGGTCATGTTAGATATGTTCATTTAATGTGTAGCTTGCAGATAGATGTGTATGTGATAGCATGAGTTATTTTACATGAGATGTAAATTTGATGTTTGTGTTGTGATGATGTTATACAATTCTAATTTCATTTTGTTAGATGATCATGGTCACGATGATGTTAGCGAATTTGAATGTGTTTTTTAGTGGAATATGATGTTTGTACGATGGTTATCATGATCATGATGTCTATTAATTAATTTAATATTAAATTACCATAATGTTTATTAAATATTGTGTTGTGATTGTAATTGAAATTGAAATTTTAATTTATGTAAAATTGTAAAATTGAAATTGTATTTGTAATTGTATGAAAAATATTTGTAAAATTTTAATTGTAATTGTAATATTTAATTTATTGTGAAATTATTGTAATTCTAATTTTAATTGTAATTGTATATATCACAAATTGTAAAATTGTAATTGTAATTCTAATTATATGTAAAATTCTAAAATCGTAATTGTATTTGTAATTGTAATTTTAATTGTAATTGGATATAAAATATTTGTAAAATTATGATTGTAATTGTAAATGTAATTCTATTTCTAATTCTAATTGTATGTCAAATATTTGTGAAATTTTAATTGTATTACTGGGAATTGATTGTAATTGTAATTGTAATTGTATGTAAAATTCTAAAATTGTAATTGTAATTCTAATCATAATTGTATGTGAAATTGTAAAATCGTAATTGTAATTGTAATTGTAGTTTTAATTGTATTAATCTGAAAATTTTAATTGTATTAATGTGAAATGATTTTATTAAAATTTGTAAATTTGTAAATAATTGTAGAATAATAAATATAGAATAATATGAATTTTTGTAACATAATAAAGTTTAGAAAATAATGTAAATAAATTCATGTACTTTTGAATTATCATTATTTTATTATGATCTTACATACCAAAAAAAAAACTTTAGAAAGTACGCCATTTCTAGTGGAGGTTCTTGGTTTTTCATCCGGTGCACTTATCATCATAACCTGCACTGGTGAATCTTATTACTGTAGCGCACTAGTGCTTCAGAACTCTTCTACATGGGTGTGTCATAAAACACCACGTCAAAACATAAATCGCGATCTTATGAAACTGGACTGGTGCGCCTATAAACCCCTGCGCACTGGAACAGGGTTAAATAAAACCTTGTGTGAACCAGGTATGTCATTGAAATATCTTCTCTAAGAACGAAAATTTATTCTGTAAAGTGCAGTATTGGAGCAGTGGAGGGTTTGAATCGCGGGCAAGAATTTTTCTGAGGAGATGAGGGTTTGAAAAGACGACAGTTCGAATTTTGGTTGAGAAGTTTATAGCAGTGAAAATGAGTGATTCAAATAGAAATACAGACAAAGAGGCTTATAGGGATGCATATAGCTACAAAGCTTGACATAGTACAAAAGGAGAAAAGATTTATGAAAAATATGAGAAGGGTGGTCACGAAAACTCGGTTGAGACTGGCGATATGGTTAAGAGGGTTGGTCACGAGGGTAAGTATTTTCTTGATCATGGAAAAGAGAATTCGGTTGAGGCTAATGATAGGATAGCAGGTCACATGATGGAGAAAGGGAGAGAATAGTTGATGGTAGAGAAATTCCTGTCGACGCTCTGGCGACTAGCAAGGTGAAACGGTCCTTCGAAATCAAGGAGTCATATTCGCTAAGGGATGTCAGAGAGAGATCAATTGAGTCTCTTTAACAGGATAAGATATCACATGAAGGTAATGATTCTCATTCTTGCAAGGATGGCAGGGAAATATTGAACAATGGCAAAAGATCAATTGAGGCAGTCGATAAAGCCAAGAGGCACCATGAAAGGAAGGATTCTCATTCCCTTAAGGACATCAGAGAAAGATCAATTGACATTTTTGATTGGGCTGGTAGGTCTCATGAAGGAAAATATTCTCAAGAATGCGTTTAAACACAGCTAGGAGTATTATCTAAGCTTCGTTTGGCTTACTTAAACTTTTACCGGCAAAGCTGATGTCACATAAAATCACATCTATAGCTTTCAATTGAACCTAAATGGAATCTCTAACTTATCTGAGCTGTGGTCCTGTGGATAATGAGGAATATCACATGGAAGATACCCAAAAATCCAAATTTTTGAAAGTATAGGATAATTAGAACTTATCAAGAAGGAAATGTCGAACAAAATGCGAACAAGATACACTTAAGGATTCCCTAGTTCCATTTGTTATTGAAAATGATGCTCTCTTTTGATGAAACTAGTAAAATGTTTTCGTGTATTATTAATGGAAATCCAGTGGCCACTTCTATGGGTAGAAAAACATAGATACCTGCAACTACCATATTTCCACCTACAAATTGGTTTCCCATTGGAAAAGCTAATGTAAGAGCCCATTTTGTAATGTATTTCCTCTACTCAACCCTATACTCATTTTCTACGGGAAACCATTTCCTCCACATGTAATAACTACATCGTCTATTCAAAATTTGGTCTTCCTCTGCTAACAAATGCAGAATGAAGGACTCATTTTCATTGCTCCCAGAACATTCAAGGTCAGTTTCTTGTAAAAAAAATATTGTATAAATTTTGTTAAGATCAAGATAGAAAGTACAAAGGAGAAAAGAGGAAACTGGATGCCAAGATGGAGGAGGAACTTACAAATGAGCAAGCAGATCATGGGGCACCTTTTCTTGTTGCAGGTTATGGAAAGGTTAAATTTTCTTTTTCTAGAAGAAGAAGAGGTGTAGTTTTGAAAAGAAATGGATTAAATATTTTTACTGCAAAATGTACATTTCCAACATGTCTAATTTTGGTGTAGACACGTAAAAGTAATTTCGGTGCTTCAACCGCAAATCAGTGCTAATGTACAGATAACTTCATCAATGTGTTCCAGTTACTCTGCATCGATGCATTTTAGTTACTACACATTGGTGTCGTGTTACCAATGAATGCACCAGTGACAAATAACCATAAATAAAAGAAAAAAGAAAAACTATTTTATTTAAGTGAAAAGAAAGCAGTAAATTGAAAAATGAGCGACAAAATATTTTCCAAAATATAATCTCATAAAAAAATACTTTAAATACTAAACAATTTTCATTATTTCACTATTTTTGCTAAAATTTTCTGCCACAGATTTGTAGGAGACACACATGGAGCAAGGGAGCACAAGAGCACTGTGGAGCAGTGAAATACGTTTGAACAGAAGTATTCAGACAATCAGAATCCAAACCTTCATTGATTCAAACCTTTTAGAATAGAATTTCAAATGATCTCGTGATTAAATTTGATTATTTTTTTTACTTTTTCTACAGCTTTTTTACTTTTTCTGCAGTTCTATCCATTTTTACCCTAAACCCTTCATTTTTTTTGTTTCTACCCTTTCTTCTCCCTGTTTCTATGATTTCAGAACTAGGGCTTTCCATTTTAGATTGAAATCCAACCCACGAGATGAATTGCATAGTAGGATCCCAATCCATGTCGGACCTTGCATAAATTTTTTAAAAAAATGGATTTTTTTTTATTGGTGGGCCCTGTGTAACATAGAGCACCAATGCGCTGTATTATACGGCACACCGCGCAAGTACTATGTAATAAAATATTTGAAAACATTTTATTTAATCACTACGCCATATCTAAAATATGGCACCGGTGAGCTATGTTACGAGGATAGCACTGTACGGTCTATTATACTATTTGTAAAGTGCATTTATAATACCCCTATGGACCGACGTCAGTGTGTACATGATGAAAGGTGCACCAGTTTCTTGAGATTTATTTTTTACGTGAAAGTTAACAATTTATTTATAAATATATTAATTAATGATATGGTACATGTTTCATATTGATAAAGAAATGACTAAGAAGAGATCAAGTAACAAAAATACTGATAACACATCAAAAAAAGAAAAAAAGGAAACTTGTTTGTAAATTCTTTACAAAAAATATTATTCTTGAAATATATGTAAGTTTAACTAATATGTCTTGTTTACTATGTATCATGAAGAGCCACAAAATGACAAAGCTCGATAAGATTATTTATAATCTAGGATCAAAAGAGCATAAAATCTTGATGGAAAATTAAAAAAGGATGAATCAGGTGAATGAAAAAATACTATCGATCCAATATGAGTTTATTTTTTTAATTTTCATTAATAATATACTTAAAATTATTACATAACATGTGTCAAACAGTCCATTAATTCACTTCTATTTAATGTGCTACAGGGACCAACAACTTAGAAAAAGAATGTTTTTCTAAGAAAAGAAAAAAATAGAACATGAAAATGAAAATGAATTACTCCTTAGCTCATCTGGAATGGTGCTGGAGGTTAACAAAAGGGGGAAAAATTTTACAAAATTTTGAGGGATCTAGTGGAACGAATGCTTAGACATTCTTTCCACTTACAATACAAAAACCAATCCAATGATTCTAAGAATGAAATTTTACCTAAACTATTGGAAAAGTTTCCATAGAATTGGTCAGTGAGACATGTCAGACTTTTCATAGCCAAAAAGTACAACAACAAAAAAGAAGGAATGAAAAATTAATGTTACTTTAAATGTTTGTCTAGAATTATTTATAAATATCACTTTTGTTATATATAGTTTTCATACATCAATATAAAAATTAAATAGTTGATTGTCATGTTACATTTTCAGGAAAATTATGAAAATCTAAAAAGATGAACGATCTGATATCAGAAATATGCTAGTAGGAATGTCCAAAAAGGTGTTCAAGGAGATGGTGAAAGAAATGGAAAAAATTGGATCGCAGGAGGAGCCATCTCAACAACAACGTTCTTCAAATGTAATACGTAATCATTGAATTTTTCGATCATTAGGTACAATAAATAAACAATTTGGCATTAAATATTAATTTGAAGTATTTTCTTGCAAAAAATAAAAGAAAACGGAACCCATTCAACAAATAAAACAGGACGACAAGGAAGAAAAGTGTTGATATCTAAGTTTGTGAGTAATTGTTACTTCCTTATCAACTTAACTAGATTTCATTTTTGTATTTTTTAAGTTGTTTTACAAAAATCATAATTGAATTTCTTCAAATAGGTGATAACATACAAAGAAGAACCATCAGACGAATTGATTGAAATTGGGTTAAATATGGGTTGTGAGTATATGTTGGCATATCAGAAATTAATTGTGGAATTTGTGTGCATCTATCGATCTTGTTTTACTTAGCTCCATCTATAATTAATAGAAAAAAAAAATCTTTTATATTAAATATATTATTTGTTACGGGGTATAAAACTTGTAGGAAACAAAGTATGGAACTGCGCCAACAGATGAAATTTTGAAAGATGGCATGGTACATGGTTTTGAAAGAATGTGTATAGTTTATGATTCAATTGTTGCTATGGTACATCATCTTTCTTTTCGATTTACATTGATGTATATTATTTAATATTTCAATTTCAATTATTCTCACCAATGTATATACACCCATTTCATTTTATTTTTATGTTTGTAGATGGAAGGTGAAGAAGAAGAAAACAATCAGCACCATGAAGAAAACATTCCTGAAAATAACCCAAGTTATGGAAGTAGCTCTAGCAGTGACAACAGTTCAAGCGAAGAATGATGATCACTATGTTTGGATATCAAATCAAGGCGTTGTATTTTTTGAAATATTTGTCTGTGATATCAGAGATTTTGTTTAAGGTAATGGACATAGTGTCCCAATTGAAAGATAATGGGATACTAATAACTGTCCCACTTTGTATGACAAAGAATGTCTTATTCATATATATATATATATATATATATATATATATATTAAAATGTGTTTTAATTTATTTTACTGCATTCTCGATTGTTGCTATTGCATTCTCGATTGTCGTTCTCAAATGCACTAATAAAAATTTAATTCATATGAATTTTTTTTATTAGATATATATGTGTCGACTTTTGATGAAAAATGAATTTTAAAAAATCACAATAATTACGATATGATATAACAAATTAATCTAAACATCAGATTCGAATGCATTAATAAAAAATTAATTAATATGAATATTGTTATAAGATGTGTCGACTTTTGATAAATAATGAATTTAGAAAATCACAATAATTTCACGGTTACAGGTCGATGTTTCTAAAAAATACAAAATGAACATCGGTGCATGTCAGTTACTGTACACTAGTGCGTTTGTATGCTGCATCGCACCGGTCTATTTCTACGACCTATGGGCACTGCACAAATACCAAAACCAATAAAAAATGTTGGTGCGTTCATTCAATACTGCGCACCAGTGCTTTTATGTGAGACTACACACCCGTGCTTTTATGTGAGGCTACACACTCGTGCATTTATACGACGTATGGGTACTGCACAAATACCAATACCAATTATAAATATCGGTTCGTTTGTTTGATACGAAGCACTAGTACATTTATATAAGTCTACATATTGGAGCGTCGAGAGGGCCCATGGGTACCACACAAATCCCAAGACTAATTGCTACGACCCTGTGCGTTATATCACTAACACTACGCCCAATGTAGTTTTATACCTTGACGGCCCGGTGCAAGAACCTTCAACTGCCCCGGGGCCACAATCTAGATTACACGCACTGGTGCGTTGAAACCTTAGTAGCACACTGATGAAAAAAAAATCCGTAATAACCTCCTGCTGCCCAGTTTTTTTAGTTGTGTTGAGTTTCCATTAAAGGTGTTAGTGTTAGTATTTGCATACTTCCACCAGGGATCAAAACACATTTTGCATCTGCATCTTAGGTGTCCCACTCCAAATAATTTTCAATCATTCCATTAGGTCATGATATAAAATTGTTCCACTCGTGTTTTTCCTTGTCAAGTGTCACATTTTTCTTCACAAGTTTATGCCTGCTGACCCTCTTCCATGTCTTAATCATGCTGAAAAAAATTCTGCTCTCATTTCACTTTTAGTCAAAATCACTTATTGAGTCAGTTTCTTTCACTTATCATT
Source organism: Pinus albicaulis (assembly GCA_034641835.2). Taxonomy (NCBI): domain Eukaryota; kingdom Viridiplantae; phylum Streptophyta; class Pinopsida; order Pinales; family Pinaceae; genus Pinus; species Pinus albicaulis. Next base: position 1,861,974,262 of record CM076578.1, on the reverse strand, counting down.
AGGTCACTAGGGTTTCATTAGGTCAAATAATTGCATTGTCTCGTTTTCAATAAAGGGCAACAGATGGTGTGAAAGTGACCTAGAATAAAATCATGATTTGCTTCAGTTAGTTCAAATATAATAAGTATTCAGTCTCCCAAAGGCTGCCAACTCATAAATCCACATGCCAACACATCAAATGTCAAAGGGAGTTGTCTTTTACCAAGGGTGCCCAAGTCATCATTTTTCACAAGAAATAAACCCTAATTTCCTCTCCCATTGAACTAGGGTTTGCTATGGAAACATGAAATATGAGAAGAGGAGCCATAAGGTAGGTCATATCAGTAATTATGAGGTCATTCCAGCTCATAAAAATCATGTCTCCATCATTTTTTTAGAATTTATTCAAAGGGTCAAGTCATTTGCCACTCATAGGGCCAGTTTTGCTCCAAGCTATGTTTCTGACCAAACAAAGATGAATTTGACAAAACTAAGAGAGGGTTTTTTCCATCATAGGTCCAAAAAGAAAAATATCCTTTAGTTGTTACACAGGAGTCGTGGTGTATAGAAATTTCAAAAATACAGGTGCCATAGGAGAGTTGCTGCACTTCTGGAGTGACCTTGGGAAAATCAACTTTTCTCATAGCTGGAGTGTCCAAATGACTTGCTTGATGAGTCAAATAATAAATAGAGAGAGAGAGAGCTTTCTAATGAGCTATCAAGATCTCAATGTGGAGTTGAGTAAGGCTTCCAAAGCTTTCCTGCACTAGCATTGCATTTTTGTACCTTCATTCAACACTTCTTGACTAGTCATGGGAAAATCAACTTTAGACAAGACAAATCAACTCCAATCAGCAAAAAAAAGGTATATTTGGAAATTAGACGTCGAGGGATTTCCAACAAGCTATCCTAGGCCCAATTTGGACACCGGTGATACCTCCAAAAGTGGTTTGCAAAATAGTGTTTCGTCTCTCACCTTGAGGTTCAATCTGATTGATAACATTTTGGCGACCATACTGGTGAAGAAAAAGATCATATTTTCCCTAGAAAAGAACGAAAAATTTTAGATCTGAGTTCTGAGGGTGGAAAACAATCAAATTCATATGAAGGTTGAACTCTTTACCTAGCGATTTCAACTTGATGTAAATAATCCATTGGAGGATCAACCTTGCCAACAGGAAAATGGAAGGATCTTACACAAAGGTCAGGTATTCAAAGTGGAATTGTATTCAAGATCTAATCTACTTTCTTGTAAATTACTTCTTTTCTTTTCCTGAAACTATCCTAAAAGTTTTCTGAATTTTATTGTATGATAAATATGATCAAAATCTTGATTCTACCTATTCGAAAAGTGTAAATATCGAGTTTTTGTTTGATCTTGGTCTCCTTTTTCTAAATCTTATGATGACCATTTTCAAATTGATGAGCCTAAAGAGATCAAGACTAATCCTAAAACTTCTATCCATACTCCTACACCTTGTAAAATTCCAGATCGATACAAACCATTCATCTTACCTCCTATACCCCACGATTTCCCTAAAAATCATTACCTATACCTGCCAAGGTTTGATGGTGAATATGACAACATCATTGTTGAGATACATATCCAGAATTTTGAGGCCTTCCTAGACATTTTTGAATTTGACGAATAAGATGTTAGTATCAGGCTATTTTCTCTTTCTTTGCAAGGTAGAGTCAAGAGTTGGTTCAAAAAATTTCATACCATGAACATCTCAGATTTCCCACAGCCGTCAAAGTTTTCCTCGACAGGTTGGTGGTCAAACAAAACCCTTTCCTAATTCTAAAAGAATATGACGAGGTGAAAAGATAGCTATGGGAGACAGTACAACAGTTTTCTTCTAGATTCAATCAAGTCTATTATTCGATAGCTGCTGATATAAGACCTCCTCCTAGCTTAACTCTTTTACATTACCCAGATGCTTTTGATCCAGAAATGGAGTTTCAGCTGAGAGGAAGGAACCTTGAAACACTTGAAGAGATGTAGAACTGTGCAGTAGATGTAGAGGCTAATCTTATGATTAGAAGGGAAAAGCTGAAGGAAGAAGAGAAGAAGTCTACAATGTTACCGATCAAATAGGTAACTTGACCTCAAAACGGGAACTCTAGCCCAAAAAGAGTCAAAAAACATGAAAAAACACCCCAAAAACAAAAAGTGTGTATTCGAGAATGCACTTCGGTTTTTTTGAAGGTCAAATATCAACATTTTATAAAATTATGGTAAAAACAAAATTGTTTCTTGAAAAAAGGATTGAAAAAACACCCTCAAAACAAAACAAGTTGATGCTGGAATAACAAAAAAAACAATTGTGTCATACTTTTGCATTTTTAAAAATAGAAATAACATTTTTTAATTTTTAAAATTCAAACATTAAAAAAAAACCTAAAATTTAAGAAAAAAATAAATTTAGAAAATAAAAACATTTAAAAGCTTAAAATTTAAAAATATATGAAGATAAAAAAATAAAAATATAAAAACAAAATAAAAATTTTAATTCAAACATTAAAAAAAACCTAAAATTTAAGGAAAAAAAATAAAAAAATAAAAAATAAAACTTAAGATTAAAATTTAAAAAATATAGAAATTAAAAAATAAAAATAAAAAAATTAAATTAGTAAAAAAAAAACAACTTAAAAAAAAGAAGGAAATTATAAAAAATAAAATATAGAAATTAAATTTAAAAAAGAAAAAGAAAACGCTTATTAAATTAAAAAAAAAAAAATTAATACAAAAAAGTAAATTTAAGGAAATATATTAAATTTTAATAAATTAAAAAAAAAAAAAAAAAAAACATTATCGAAATTAAAAGTAAAAAAATGAAAAATTAATTAAAAATAAAAAATAAAAATAAAATACAATGAAAATATTAAATTTAAAACAATATATATTGAAAAAACAAATAAACTATAAAAAATAAATAAAATTTAAATTATAAAAAATAAAATATATAGATGAACTTAAATTAAAATATTTATATATATAAGATTTTATTAAATTTAAAAAAAAAAACTAATATTAAAATAACAAATTAAATTTAAAAACAAAAATATTAAATTTTAATAAATAAATGAATAAACAAATAAATTTTGAAAGAAAAAATAAATTTTAAATATAAAAGAAAAAAAAAACCATTGTTAAAAGAAAAACTTTAAAAAGCAATTAAAAATGGAAAATTGAATATATATATATATATATATATATATATTAAATAAAAAAAATTAAAAACAAATTAATTTAAAAAAATTTAAGTTAAGTTAAAAAAAATCTAATTTTAAATACACAATTTTAATTGAAATAAAAAAATATAAAATTTTTATGTAATTAACAAAAAAAAATTAATAAAAAACTAAAACATTTAAAAAACAATATTAAATCCAAATAAATTTTAAAAAAATACAAAATTTATTAAATTTTATAAAATTATATTAAAAAACTAAACGTAAAAATTAATAATAAAGAAAAATTATGGAATTAAAAAAAATCAATTAAATAAAAAGAAAAAACAAAATTTAATAAAAACTATTAACCAAAAAAAAAAATACAAATTTTAAAATTAACAAAAAAAAACAAGTTAAAAAAAAAACAAAAAAAAATAAATAAATAAATAAAACAAATTTATTTTAAATAAAAAAATTAAATTAAAAAAAAAAAAAAAATTGTGAAACTAAAAAAAAAAATTTAAAAATTAAAAAAAAATCAATTTAAAAAAAACAACGGGGTGGTGGTGGTGGGGGTGACGGGCAACCGTGAGGCTGGCTGGGTCGCGCCTGTGGCACCAGCCGCCCGGCCCCTGGCACCCAGCGGGCTGGCACTGCGCGCGCAACCCACCCGTTGGGCGCCAGGGGCCGGGCGGCCGGCGCCACGGGGGCGGCCCAGCAGGCCTCACGGCCGCCCGACTCTCCCACCACCACCAACCCGTTGTTTTTTTTTTTTTTTTAATTGATTTTTTTTTTAAATTTTAAATTTTTTATTTATTATTATTATTATTATTATTTCAAAAATTTATTTATTTTTATTTCATTTATTTTTTTTATTTAAAATAAAATTTGTTTTTTTATTTTTTTATTTTTTTAATTTAATTTAATTTAATTTTTTATTATTGTTTTTTTTTGTTTTAATTTTCTTTTTCAATTTTAATTTTTTTTTTTTAATTTTTTTATCTAAATTTTAATTTTGTAATTTTAATTAATTTTAATATATATATATATATATATATATATATATATATATATATATATATATATATATATATATATATATATATATATATATATATATATATATATATATATGGATTTTTTTAATAAGTGAGAAAAAAATGATTTTGATGTTTTTTTTTAAATTTTTTTGGTCAATTTTTGTTTTTTTTCTTTAAATTATGTGTTTTATTTTTTTTTCAAATTTTGTCATTTCTTTTGATATAATTTTCAAATTTTTTGTTTTATTTATTTATTTTTGTTTAAATTTTTTTATTTTTACAAGCTATTTTTGTTTTTTTTTACATTTTTATTGTTTTTATATATACATTTTTTATCTAAGTTTTGTGTTTTGTTACCAACATGAAAATCACCACTCTAAAAAAAAAGGTTGATGCAGCATCAATACATTTCGAAATTAGCATGAAAATCACTAACATTTTAAAACAAATATTCATACTTCATAAATAAAAATATTAGAGTGTCAAAAATGTGCACCAAAAAAAAAAAAGGGAATTCTGCATCACCACTTTTCAAAATCGGGTGCTTTTTATGCTACCAAAAAACAGTAGGTAACATTGCGGTTACCTATTTCATCGGTAACATTGTCATTGGAGAGCACCTGACATCTTCAGAGGGCAAGCTCGAAGTTTTGGTAAGTAAAATTGAGGAAATTATGCAAAGGATCACCATGAGAGATGTATTTTCCATTCAATATCATCATGACCCACTTATCCCAGAAAAAGAAAAGATTGCAAGCCCTAAAAATTTTCCTACTAATCCGAGCCACAATAGATCAGAAAACAGATTTGTAGATAAATTTGAGGAGAAACAATAGGATAATATAATGTGTATGATTGGTGAAATTAATTATATTGATTATTTGCCAAATTTTGATCAGTTGATTATGTTCTCCAAATAAAATCTAATCTTGTAGATAAATCAACAATTGGTTTGTGGGAGGAAGTTCAGTTTCAGCAGCTTGAACATGGTGATCAGCTAATGCATATTAGCTATGACAGTGATGAGGAAAGTCTGGAAAATTTGGAAGTAATTGAATGATCTTTGTCTTTATGTTTTGCTTCATTTCAATTTCTAAAAGAAATTGTTTCTAAGATTATAAATCCACAGTCTTTCGAATTTGATGTTGAGGTTGAGGTAGATAATGAACTTCTTGAGAAAGTTGTTAATGAGAAACCTTCTCCTGAATTGGTTGAGAAAATCATTTGCGACATATAATCCTCCTTAGCTCCAGATTTACAGCCACCAAATGCCATTGAATGTCAGGTTGCAAATGAAGGCTTGAAAGTTGAAACACATGATCAAATGATGCAAGATGATTTTGTACCATTATGTTTTGAAGCATTTCATTTTTTAAAGGAAAATTTTCATAATATCTCTAAAGCAAAGGATGAGCTACGTGTAGAAATTCATGAAGTCTCATTAGAACCAATGGAAAATAGGTTGCAACAATATTTTCAAGTTTTTCATGACCCAATAGCTAATGTGTTGGATGATATCTACAATAAAAGGCCTTATCCATTAGCTAACTATGAGCCCGAAAGTAGTGTTGATATAAAATTGATCCAACAACTAACTTCATTGTTTTGTTCAACAGGTGTTCAATTACAAAGCTCATACAAATATTTGCAACCATATCAGGAGAGTAATGAAGAATATTTTTGTTTTTTTGTTAATCATCAAGAAAAAATAGTTATTCACGAGTTTCAGGATTCTTTTGTCAACTTACTGGAGTCATCAAAGAAAGAAAGCACAGATGTTAGGAAAATTATAACACCAAGGTACGAAGACTACCTAGAGCAGAGCAGTAACGTATTAGGTGGGATGGAAATCGATATTGTTTTCTATGAATATCCTTTCGCACCATTATTGAGGTCATTTGAAGGGTTTGTGCTTTGCAATTTCATCAAGATTCGATCTGTTGACAAGTTTTCATGGGAGTTGTGTTTCAGTAGTTCTTTCTTCTTTCTCATAATAAAGAAAATATGGAAAATTCAAAAAACAGCCATAATGCTTACATGGTTGCATTGGTTGTTCCATTTCACTTGATCAGGTGATGTATGTATCAATTAGAGTAGGTTTTGTTAAATAAACTCAATTATGAGCATATTTTTCAGTTTGTCAGTTGTTTTTTAGTCCAAGTCAGTTCAGTTTATTGAGTCATGTTTCTTTAAGTATTCAGTTTGGTTTTTAGCTATTGACTCCATGCCCAACGGATAGGCACTTGGTCTACGATGTTCTTCACACGTCTAAGGAGCTACCATCCCCAACCGAAGAAAATGTTAGTTTCAATATTTGCATACTTCCACCAGGGATAAAATTTTTTTTGAATGTGCATCTTAGGTGTCCCACTCCAAATAATTTTCAATCATTCCATTAGGTCATGATATAAAATTGTTCCACTGGTGGTTGTCCTTGTCAAGTGTCCCATTTTCCTTCACAATTATATGCCTGCTGACCATCTTACATGTCTTCATTATGCTAAAAACAAGTCTACTTTCATTTCACTTTTAGTCAAAATCATTGCTTTATTTAGTTTCTTTCATTTCTCATTAGGTCATTAGGGTTTCATTAGGCCAAATCATTCCATTGTCTCATTTTCAATAAAGGGTAGCAAAAGGTGTGAAGGTGACCCAGAATAAACTCATGATTCACTTCAGTCAGTTCAAATGTGATAAGTATTCAGTGTCCCAAAGGCTGCCAACTCATAAATCCACATGCCAACACATCAAATTTCAAAGGGAGTTGTCATTTCCCAAGGGTGCCCAAGTCATCATTGTTCACAAGCACTAAACCGTAATTTCCTCTCCCACTCAGATAGGGTTTTCTATGGAAACGTGACATTTGAGTAGAGGAGCCATAAGGTAGGTCATAACAATAAGTCTGAGGTCATTTTAGCTCATAAAATAATGTCTCCATCATTTTTTGAGAAATCATTCCAAGGGTCAAGTCATTAGGGCCAATTTTTCTTCAAACTATGTTTCTGACCAAAAAAAGATGAATTTGATAAACGTGAGAGAGGTTATTTTCCATCATAAGTCCAAAACGAAAAAGCTCCTTCAGTTTTTATAGAGGTTACATGGTTTTATACAAATGTCAAAAATACAGGTGCCACAAGAGAGTTGTTATACTTCTGGAGTGACATTGGGAAAGTCACATTTTCGCATAGTTGGAGTGTCCAAATGAGTTTTATGATGCATTAAAAAATAGAGAGAGAGATCTTTCCAATGAGCTATCATGAGATCAATTTGGATTTGATTAATGCCTCCAAAACTCGCCTACAACAACACTCTACATTTCTACACCCTCATTTAACACGTTTTGACTAGTCGTGTGAAAATCAACTTTTGACAGCTCAAATCAACTCCAATAAGAAAAAAGGTATATTGGTAACGTATACTTATAGAGATTTCCAACGAGCCATCCTAGGCCCAATTTGGACACCAGGAAGACCTTCAAAAGTCGTCAGCAACATAGTGCTCCAGTGGCTTTGCACTTTTGTCTTGGCTCTACGCTTTTGCAGATTGGCATTGCGCTTTTGCCTCGGCGCTGAGATTTTGCCCAATTTTCTATACAAGCTTCAAAAATCATCCAAATTACTTCAAACCTTTTGAAAAGTCCCTCATCATCTCTTGGAAAGTAAGTAACATGTAATTTCCACCTCCTTGTAGTCTTCAAGAGAAATTTCATGGTGTTTTTGGTTTCTATGCAAATTTGGAAGTTTTTCTAGCTACAAATTCTAAATTCACTCTTTATTCTAAACTTGGTGCCCATAAACCTCGCATTCCCTTCCTCCATCACTATAAACTCTATTCCTTTCCCTACAACACCATATCCCTTTCCCTAAATCTCTTTTCCCCTAAACCCTAAGTCCTAGGCATCTCAATTTCCTAGGCAGCCCTATCAACCCTGTAATAAAATTTTGATTCCCAATAGCTTAAACATTTTGATCCCCTATCACTTTCATAAGTTCAATAAACCCCTACCCCATCTCCCTAATTTTCCTATCCCCACTCCCATTTCCTCATCCCTAGGGTTTACACGATGGAAGACGAAAAAAACACCATGGGGTAGGAAAGAGACATTATGGAGGAGGATATAAACATAGAAGAAGAGAGGATAAGAAACCAAAAAGGACCTAAACCACCAGGAAGAAACTTAGAACAAGAGGTGTCAAGAAGGCATTGGAGAAGGAGAAGCTTGAGGTAGAAAACCTAACTTTTTAAGGACAAACTCAAGGAAACCATAATTTGTCAAAGGGAGAAGGGTAAATTGGAACTACATTTTTATATATCCATGATAGCATAACACACCTTATTTTGCATCTCTAGAGAAATTTTGAGGAAATTTGGAGAAAATTGGAGAAATTAAAAAAAAAAAAATCTTTCAAGGCACATTTTCCAAAAATGTCTTGTTTTGGACACCTTTTTGTAGAGAGGATTGTGCACAATAACAGAAGAATATTAGGAAAATGGAGGAGGTTTGTCTTAAAATAATTCCAAATAACAAGAAACACTCTCTATTTTTCAAAACACCTCATGGTTAGGGAGATATTGATCAATGCCTGAGGCCTAGTTTTGCAGAAAACTCAGAAACTTTGGCACACAGAAAATCTGCCAAAAACGCAGCGCCCTTAGCGTTGCGGTTTTTATTGGAGACTCCAATGGAAAAATGGCCACCACCATCATGTTTAGAATGATTAATACATCGACCACAAAAAGTTTCAGAAAAATTGGAGGGGAATTGACTCCTCAAAAGTACAAAAAACCACCAAATTTTCATGTTTCTGCCTCTTTTTGGACCTTGGCGCTGCGCTTTTACCAGTATTGGGAGAAGTGATTTTTGACAAGCAATATGGGCATCATTTTGGAAACTAGAAACACATTTGGAAACTAGTCTCATAGATATTCTAATGAGCTATCATGGAGCGTATTTGGACACCCGCAAGGCCTCCAAATGTTGCTTGCAAAACAGGCTATTTTTTCTGTCATGGCGCTGTGCTTTTGCCAGGGAAATGCCATTTTCATCATCTTCAACAAATTTTGACTTTTTGACTTTTTATCTTGGGAAATGAGAAATTATTGTTGTAAAAGTTCAAGATAAATTTAAATGTCATTTTTATTATTATTATCTAGGGTAGATACATAAGGTCGGTACTCTAGAGGTCAAATGAATCAGTTTCCTCTCTTTTAGAGGAAAGTTGTTGGGTCTTTCTGAGTCTTCAAATTCTTGTTTGGGACTAGGTCAAATTGATCCCTATCTCATGGATTCGACTCCCTGAGGCTAGGGAGAGTGGTTTTGAGGTCTATATCATGTATTTTCTCAGTCATTTGTAGAGGTTGGACTCACTTGGAGCTTTGGCATCTCAAGGACACAATTTTGTATCTGTTTTGGCATGGACATTAATCAAATATGCAGCTATCTATATGGGATCCATGTGGTATTGTGTTTAGTTTCAATTTATTCTTTTGTGCTCATATGTTAGAATATTTTGTTACGTCATCTGTCATTTCATTGCTATCGAATGAATGTTTTCCAGTTAGATGAACAAAATCCATAATTTATATGCTATTTTTTTTGTAAGCATTCATAATTTGTAATTTTCTTTAGTTTAGAAAGAAACCATGAATTCACCATGCTATTTCTACCTCCTCATATATCTTAACCATCTCATCATCAACACCCTAAAGCGGTAAACATTTTACCTACCTTGCCCCATAGAAAACCGTTCAAATTTTGACCTAATTTCCTTGCCCTAGCTGCCTGATTCCTCTTGATCCAACAGAACCCTACACAATCAAAATCTAAACCCTTAGCTACAATACCTAGCCTAATATCTTCTTTCCTTAGTCATTTTGGTTGTGATCTATATGGAGAGAGCCCTCTCCTGGCCTAGTAGGGCTAGCTACTTGGCTAAGCATGGTTTGAGGTTACCTCATAATTGTCTCTCTCAACATGAGGTTCAATCTGAGTGATAACAAAATGCTCCGCAAAAACCTTCCTAACCATAAACGAATGTTGTAGAAATGTTTTCTTGACAATTTTGGCCAGTTTTATAACACTAAAAACCTCCTTTATAACCTCTGCTAGAGGGTATTTTCCTTGTAGTGTATAGAGGCACGCAGAGAAAAAAAAAAACAGGGAGACAGACAACAAAGGAATTTTAATGATAGACCACCTATCAAATGTTTTAGATATCATAAAACTGGTCAAACTACTACTAATTGTTAAATCCCTTAGGAGAATGTGAGTGAAAAGAGAGAACAATTAAATGAAAAGAAAAATCAACCACCACCAAATAAGGGAAAATCATTAGAGTCTATACATTACAATGTTGCTCATTGTAATTTTAATATTAATGATGTTTTCAACACTACATTTTCTTCATGCCAAGATAGTTAGATTTTGGATTGAGGAGCCACTTGTCATATGACATTTCGGCGATATTTTTTCGAAACTTTCAGTGATGATATTGATGGTGTTATTTACTTTTTTGACAAGTCTCAAATTAAACCATCTGGAATTGGTTCTATTCATTTGAAGATACCAAATATTGCAGTTTATGTTCTACAAAATGTACTTTATATTCCACAGTTTCAAGGAAATTTGATGTCTCTTATCCGTATTTATAAGTAGTGGAATTTATTCATATATTGGATGCCTTCCTTGAGATAATAAGAGAATTTTATTATGCAATTATTATGACTGTTGTGGAATAAGGTACACTTTTAAATTTAAATGGTACTTCATCTACTAACTCTAGTGAAAGTTCTATTTTTTGGCACAACAAAGTGATATCATGTCTCCCATATTGTTTTGGCAAGCTCGATTTTGTCACATCAATTATGGCATCATCAAAATTATGAAAAATTAATGTATTAAAGGTATTCCAACATTTCAAAAAAATATTACACCTTGCGATGCTTTTACTTTTGGAAAACATTATAAACAACCTTTTCATAGTTCATCTTTTAGAGCTTCATGAAAATTAGGTCTTATCCATTCTGATTTATGTGGACCTATGCCTATTACAACTGCCAAAGGAAATAAATATGTGCTAACATTGATTGATGATTACTCGAGAATGTGTTGGGTGTATTTGTTGAAGAATAATTCACAATTGTTTGAAGTTTTTAAAACATTTCATATCATGATTAAAAATGAAACTCAACATAATATAGGCATTCTCAGAACTGATAATAATAAAGAGTATAATTCTCATGTCTTTCAACCATATTTGAAGGAAAATGAGATAAAACATCTGACTACCATACCTTGCAATCAATAATAAATGACATTGCAGAATGTATGAATAGAACGTTTCCTAATATGGTTAGATCTATGATGTTATTTAAGAATTTTAAGTTGATTTTTGGGGAGAAGCAACGCTTTATGTAGCTTACATTCACAATCATTATCTTTCTTTTGTTATAAATAATAAATCTCTTTATGAAATGTGGTATATTTGTCTTCCTGTTGTTCAACATTTTAGAGTCTTTGGTTCGCTATTCTATGCATTAATTCCTAAACATCAACACAACAAGTTGGGTGCTAGTAGTCACAAATGTATTTTCTTGGGATATTCCGCTACTTCCAAAGATTACAGGTTGTATGATGAGGAGAACAAGGAGTTCATTATTTCCAAATATGTTATTTTCCTTGAGCCAGATAAAAATAATTCTACTTTTGAGAACAAACTGGTTGATTTGGATAAATTTTCATCTAAGAAGTTCTATTTTGAATCTGATAATGATGTTCCACATATTGAAGGGGGGCTTCCCATTATGGATCAAGATGTGGTTCTTCCATCTTTTAATCATGAGAATGTTATTGTTAAAGAAAATTTGGATAATAGTAACGAGTTTGCAGGACCAAAAAATTTCTCTTAAAGAGCCCGTTTTTCAAGATGAGAAACCATCACAACCAATTTAGCAACCTTTATGAAGATCTACACATGTTCGAAGATTTCCAAGAAAGTATGATGATTTTGAAAAATGAAGTTATTATAAAGGGGATGTTAGTTCAAGATCAGGTAACATTTATCATGACTGTGGATTCAATCATTCTACAATTAGTGGACCAATTTGTTTTGAAGAAGCTACTAATTGTGATAAATGGAAGGATGCAATGAAAAAGGAATATGATGTACTTATTAAGAATGGAACTTGGAAGTTAGTGGATCCTCCTGCTGGTGTAAAACCTATTAGTTTTAAATGGGTGTATAAGATCAAGTACAAGGTATATGGTTCACTTGATAAATATAACGCAAGGCTTGTAGCAAAAGCCTACGCTTAGAAGGAAGTTGTTGACTACAAAGAGAAATTTTCTCCTATAACAAAATGGGTCACAACTACAACTCTGTTTTGTCTTGTATCTCATAATATATAGAAGATACACCATATGGATGTTAAAATAATGTTTTTGAATGGTTATTTGAAGGAGGATGTTTATATGTTTCAGCGTGATGGCTTTTCTATTAAAGGTAAAGAGAAAAACGTATGTAAGTTGGTAAAGGTGTTGCATGGAATGAAAAAGACATCACGTGCATGGTATGAATAACTAACTAAACACCTTCTCAATTTTAATTATAATTAGTTTGATATGGATGATGCAACTCTGATTGTTACGAAAATTTTAAATTTAGTTGTATATTTGGTTGTCTATGTGGATGATTTGATGATTACAGTAAATAATTATGACTATATAACATTCGTTAAAAGAGAGTTAATGAAATTTTTTGGCATGACAGATTTTGGTTTCTTGAATTATTATTTAGGGATTGAAGTTGATCATAATCCAAAATATATTTTTATTTCTTAGAAGAAGTATATTGGACAACTATTGGATAGATTTGGGATGCAATATTGTAACTCTGTTGCTACTCCTATGGAGAAAAATTTGAAACTTACTTCCATTGAAGGAATTACATTTGAGGATCCAACAAAGTACAGACAACTTGTTGGAAGTTAAAATTTTCTTACTACTACTTGACCTACCATATATATTGTTGTCGGGATACTTTCCAGGTTCATGCAACATCCATGTGAAGATCATTGGAACATTAGAGGAAATTTCATCGTAAAAGTGCCCATGAAATTTTCATATAATTTCCATGTCATAATATGTAAACCAATAAAAATCCTATAAATTTAAAAGGAGGTACATGTAAATATTATGGAGGGAAAAGAAAAAAAACCACTTCTTTTAATTGTATGTTTTTCTTATCTCCTTATAGGTTTAATCAAATTTCAAGTGTAGACACTCATTGGATGGAGTGTAAAAACTCTGGTAAACTTGATAATTATATATTATTATTGATAAAGGATGAGTGATTACAAGTGGGGATCACCAAGGCTTTAAATACAGCCTTATGGTGTCCCTTGGCGAAGAGGCATGATCATTGATCATGCCCTTCCACATTACTAAACCTAAGATAACTATATCTAACTAATAATTAATACAATATACATAACATTGCCCCTCTCTTAAAGATGCTTTGTCCTCAAAGCATACCTAATGATGGACAACGTTGACGAATGTCTGGGTTTCTCGAGCAGTGCGCTCTTGGTTCCCACATTTTAAAAAGATCGTGGAGCATCTTCTCGAGTTCAATCTTTTGGTGATGTGGATAGCGACAAGATTTGATATTGACAGGGTCAGGTCCTTTCTTGACTTCTATTGGATGTTCATGTTCCTTATTAGGAGGTATTTTTATTGGGAGGTCCTGGAAGAATTTTTTGTGTTTCCTAACTATTCCTTGTTCTTTTGGTGATTCTTCGTGATTACTTTTTAGATTTAGAGGTAAGTTACCAACAATTATTGTTCAACGCAACTTCTCCTCATCATCAAACGCTTCCTTCTTAGCAAACATATATGCTTCATCACCGAAGGCCTTAACAGCTTTTGGCACTGTATCAGTGGCTTCAGATGTGTTTGTCTCTTCACATTTTTCTTTCAATTCTGGGGATGAAACATTTTGCTATTTATAAGCATCTATATTTTCATGGTTTATTTCATTTTCAATGACTATGTATGTTGTTTCTTATACGATAGCAGTCACGTTGAATTCTTTATGTGGCTCTTTCACATAAAGAATTGTTTCTTTTTCTGCCCTTGGATTTTCATTTATATAAAAGTTCTCAGTAACTTCTGTTGCTGCATCACTAGCTTTATTAGCAGGTTGAGTTACATTTTCTTCTCTTGGTTTCTTAGCTCTATAAATTTCATGGTTTATTTCAGATTCTCTGCTTCTAAGTATTTCAACACTATAGTTTTCATGTGAGCTGATTTCCAATTCAACCTCATTTAATTTCTATTTTTCAAACATTTTATATTCATGATTCTGATCTGAATCAGCTGCATTGTTCAGTTGATTATGTTCAACATTAGAGAATATTGGTTCTTGTGTCTGACTTATCTTATCACAGAGTTCTTCCATCTTTTTATTAAGATTTTCAGTAGTGTCGTGATGGTTTAGCCGAATTTGTCTTTTGATCTGACTTGTCATATCTTGAAGATTTTTAATGTCGTTGGAGCTTCCCTCAACTGCACCCTCGAGATTGCCTAATCTTTTGTCGAATTCTTGCAAATTATTATTGATCTGTTTCTCGAGGTCCACCAATTTATTCTAGAATTCGACCATCAACATTGATGACGACATTGAAAGCGTATGTGGTGGTGAATATTTTTCTGCTAGTTTTTTTTTTTTAATATTTTTTATATAAAAATGAATTTTAAATTAGAGTTTATATAAAAATTTGAATATATATATATATATATATATATATATATATATATATATATATATATATATATATATATATATATATAATTAATTTTTATATAAAAATGAATTTTAAATTAAAATTTATATAAAAATTGAGCATAAAAATCAATTTTAATTTAATGTTTATAAAATTGAATCTATTATATATATATATATATATATAAACAAAATTGTTTTTTTTTTCTTACCAACGGACACACTGTTTCACGGCTTAAAAAAACATAATTTTTTTTGGCTGACACAAGTGTTTTATCTGCGGCTGTGGTGGGGCAGCGATAGGGAATAGTAGACTGTGGAGGACGGCGGAAGGTGGAACACGTAGACAGAAAAAAAAAAAAAAAAGGCGAAGGATGGCTAACAGGTGCAACAGAAGCAAAGGAGGGCGAGGTGTGGAACGCAGGGTGAGTGCAGGCGAGGGGAGGGGGGGGTAGCCGCGGGTGAGGCGGGAAGGGTGAGGGCAGGGATGGATGGGAAAAGTGGACGGGGAGTTTTTATATTACGGTAGGGAAGTGTGGGGAAGTCAGGTGGAAGGGCCAAGGAAGTTGGGGAGAAAGGAAGGGTGGGGACAAGTGTGCAGAGCGGTAGGGAGGTAAGGCAGAGAATTGGAGGGGACGGAGTGATAAGTGTGAGGGTGATAGCGTACAGGAGAGGGGTATCGAGGGGGAAGTAGGAAAGGTGGGGTGGTGAGGGAAGGGGGTGAAAGGCCGTGAGTGGAATGAGGCTGGGTTGTGGGTTTACGTAGAGGGAAAATGTGGGGTGGGTGTTTATGTGAGGGGGAAATTTGTAAAAAAAAAAATATTTATTTATTTACTCTTTTTACGTAACAGATTTGGGAATCGGGGGTTGGTGAGCGAACACAAAGTAGGAGTGATGGGGAAAACTTTGCAAAAATCTGAGGAGGAAAAATTTGTAAAAAGAATTTAAACAAATGTTGCTTACAAGCACTTGAAAAAATTTCTGCAATTCTGGAATTCCTTGTAATTCCTTAATTCTGGATGATCACATAGATCCTCAAGAGCGACTGCTTCGATACCAATGGAGTGTAAAAACTCTCGTAAACTTGATAATTATATATTATTATTGATAAAGGATGAGACGTTTACAAGTGGGGATCACCAAGGCTTTAAATACAGCCTTATGGTGTCCCTTGGTGAAGAGGCATGATCGTTGATCATGCCATTCCACATTAATAAACCTAAGATAACTATATCTAACTAATAATTCATAAAATATACATAACATAGGATGCAGAAATAAATTTTTCATCCCCAATTACCCATTATGCATACTTTTGACAAGACCCACATTCATAACAATTGTAGATACATTATTAAAACACTGTAACACCCCTACTTTTATGTTTTTCAAGTCAGAAAATTGAACTTAAATCCAAAGGGGAGTGGACCCCAATGGATAATTATGGTGTGTATGTAGTTAATTATTTATTTATGAAAAATAAATAAAATGTTTTGTGTGCACTATGACCAAATGAGATTTTTGAGATCACTTGCCTAATCCATGAGGTTATGGAAAGAGGCTAGGACTTTCCCCAAATCTTTCAAAAATCCTCGAAAGAATTTATTTCTAATTAATATTTTTGAGGAAAAATCTAAATTTCCCCAATGATGAGGAAAGTAGTTGGGAAGAGGTAAAAAGTTGGAAATCAGAAAGCAGCTTTAAAGTCCCTAAATAAGGGAAGCCTAGGTAAACAGGAATAAAAGCATCCTGAAATTCTGGATGCAGAATTAGAAACAGGCTTTGGGGAGAGCATAAGCTTAAATAAGCTACTCTATCACAGATTGACGTTCGTCTGTTCTGGGAGAGGATCTCAACTTGTGGGTGAGTTCTGGAGACAGAAGAACTCTAAGCTTAGGAGGACTGGTCACAAGAAGAAGTGGTATGCACACTAATTTTATGAATGGTTAAAATAAATGCTCTTGTGCATTATTGATAAATGTTGTATCTATTATTTTGAATTCAGTTTCTGAGATTTTTTGTTCCTTACATTTAACAGATTCCATTAGGAGAAATTAATCTCTAAAATCTGTATAGTTGTAGAACAGTAATTATGGGAAAATATCAACCAGAATCTCTAAACCATAATATGGTCTAAATCTGGAGATATATTCATTATTCCCATAATCAGATTAAATGTTGTAACTTTAATCTGTTGTTATAATGAACAGTTATATGAACCAAAAGAGATAGAAAATATAAACTAGAAGCTAACTAAAATGATATTTGCAACTCTGTATAAAAATGGAAAGAGAAATTTATCTCAATATTGAAGAAAGGATATATTTCTGAAGAACTATAAATTGTCTGTGGCATAAAAATAATGTATACTTGTTATCTACAAGAACAAGTATAGAAGAACATCTAATTTAATTAATGAACTCAGGCAATTATATAATGTTACATACTGTAACAATACTATAAAAGAAATTAGAAAAACTGAGTGTTATTGGAATTTAAAATATCAATAAAATATTTATCGTTCAACAATTACCCAGAATTATACTTCTGTACTAAATTATATAGAATTGACAAAAGAATAATTACTATAAATGATATACTAATTATATAAAGCTGTACCACGGATGGATAAAAATTCACAGACAACATGAGTAATTAATCATGTACTTCTTAGAACATATGTACCTATATACATATGATTTTATAAATAAAAGTATATGTGTATAAGGGGAATCAGTATAAAATAAAATTATTGTACAAAAGTTACTTTATTCGGATCTCAATGGATCCAAAGTCCATTACACAGTATACAATGTTGAAAAGATTCAAAGCTGAAGTTCTGAGGCATCGTAGAGATTCATTCCCAAATGGGAGTCAATCCAGGTGAAATAAAATAATCGTTACTGACCTGGAATAGAAGAGAAAAGGATGTTAATCCTCCAACAAAAATGAATAGTCGTTAAGAGGAATAATAACGACCCTACACCAATAATTCTTACCTCTATACACATTAACAAACACAAAAAAAATAATTAATCATAATAGCTATTTCATTTATATAGTATCAGATGGTTTTAATATACATATGATTTTGAATAGTGACATGTTAAATTATCTGGGTACCTGAGAATTAAAAAACCTCATTCAGACGAGAGCGAAACCTTCTATGGAAAAATAAGGAGGGTTACCGATTTATAAAACTCAGAAGAGAGTTTGGAAAACTCAAATGGCTGAGAATTTGACCTAGAAATTAAACACGTTAATGCTACTATAGTATTTACGAGGATTCTAGAAGAATAAAAACCCCAAACTCATATTGGCTATGCCATAATAGCCGCGATGGAAATAATCCTGATTTCATCGAAATTATTAAGTTAAATCTCTGAGATTTACTCTGTTTGATCAAATGAGAACTAAGAGTAAAATTTTAAAAGAGATAAAAATAAAACCCCTCGGTCATCTTTGTTAAAAACGTTGTAACGAAGTTCATTCACCAGAATAGCAAAAATGTATACTTAATCAAAATCTTGCAACTGAGAATAAAAATTAATGGAACGGCTACACATATGAATATTGGAAAAACATATATTCCAATGAAAACAATCAGATTGAAATACACATAATTTAAATAACCAAACTCAAACTAGAAACAGAGTTGGAACAAAACTAAAGTCCTATCAATCATTTCGATAAATGATGACCAGGCTAAGAGCAAAGGACACGCACTTTACCTGAGAAATTCTCCATCAAGGGTGTAGCGAAAGTCTGGGAGGAAAAATCTTGCATGATGACTCTGAGAATAGAGATCAAGCTCTGGGAAACACAAAACTAAACGTAGAAAAGGAACTGGTAAAGAAGAAAGTGAAGCTGAGGCAACGACTTAAATAATACTAACCATGAACAAAACCCTAATTTAAATCTTTCAATCTCAACCATACACTTGTTAAAATATTTGGATTGATGAGGAATTCGAAGGAAGTCTTGGGATTGATAAAATATAACTGGCGAAAAAAAATCTGAGGAAATCCTCATCCTTAATGATATGGTACCATATTTGTGTACAAGAAAATTTATATTGCATAAACAACTCATACTTAGCCTTATGGAAAGGATGCATACATTATATAGTATCGAGGTGTTGGTAGCAGAGTATATTTTACATTTAATTAAGTGGGGAAACGTGTGATGAGAATACCAAGTTGGTCCACGACCATAATTATAATTATATGATCATTTCATATCTCAATTCAATGGCAACCCTAACATATATCAACACAAGTCATGAAGTAGTAATAACTCGAATCGATAAGGTTAGAAAAGGGTAATACCCATGATGTTACTTACCCAAGAATATAGCCAATAATATAGTTCCAACATATATCTATATTTGTGTGATTGTATGACAATTTCAATATATATATATATATATATATATGATGATTCAATTCCCTTTTTACGTGGTCAAACCTATAAGGATATATGCATAAGTGGAATCATTAGAGTCGGAGTGATAGTATGAGTGTGAAATTATTCATACACTTAAAAAAATATCAATTTATATTATATAAAATGCATAATGGTAGAATAAGAAGAGTTAAAGGATAAGGGTAAATAAATGAAGCATAAATGTTAATATAGCTCTATGCTATATTAAATTATGAAAATTATTTCATACCAGTAGAGATAAATAAGATTGATAGCTGAGTTACAATTGTTGAATGTACTGAAGTTTATTACCTGGTTAATATTAGACAAGAAAAAAAAATATATGTGGTATAAATAGGAGATGTTACAAATGGTATCAGAGCCCATGTTAGAAAAAACTGGGCTGTTGTTGTGCTCATTGCATAAAATAATTTTTTTTTGAAAATTTTATATTGTTATTGATGTTGTTTTGTTTTAGTGTACAAAGGTACTGAACTGAAAAGTCAATGGCTGAAGAAGATGAAATCTATGTCGATTTGGGTGGTAGACATAATAAACCAGATCCTAATGCTCCTTTAATGGCTATGTTGCATAGGTTGCAATGGGATATGGTCGAGCTAAGAAGCCAGAAAGACAGGCTATCATTAGCCAGTGAGGACCAGGAAAAACTGATAAGAGAACTGACTTTGCGGAACAGCCAAGAAGGTGAAGGTTCCGGAAGGAGGAGAAAAGGTAGGTTCTCAGATGATTTTGAGAAAGATGACACTACTAGACATCAATCTCAACAGAAGAAGGAATTACAGGGTGAATTCCGAAAAATTAAACCTCCCTCCTATGATGGAGAGAAGGAGGAAGATGTTGAGGCATGGATGTTGAATATGATTAAGTATATTCAGGTCTACGAATATGAAAGCAATCTGAGGGCTATATTAGCTATCTACCAGTTGCAAGGTAAGGCTACCTTGTGGTGGGAGGAGACAAAAATGGTTCATGCCATTGATGAAAAAATGGTGACTTGGGAAGATTTCCAATTCAAGTTTAAAAACTGTTATTTGAACTAACGCTATTACGATGATAAAGCAAAGGAGTTTCACAAAATTAGATTGGGACAACTCACCATAGATGATTTTTTCACCAAGTTTATAGATCTGTTAAGGTATGTTCCTTATATTTGTGAAGAGAAAGAAAAGGTGCAAAGGTTTTTGAACTGTTTGCCTACTGTGTACAAGGAGAAAATAGAGTTTGATAATCCAAAAACTATGGACGAAGTGGTGAGGGAAGCTAGATTATGCTACCAGCAGTTTAAAGGAAAGAGTGAAGAAGGGAAAAGCTGGATAAACAAGGGTGAATTCAAAGGAGAGAAACAAAAACCAACTTATTTGAAGAAC
Organism: Pinus albicaulis; assembly: GCA_034641835.2. Classification (NCBI taxonomy): domain Eukaryota; kingdom Viridiplantae; phylum Streptophyta; class Pinopsida; order Pinales; family Pinaceae; genus Pinus; species Pinus albicaulis. The sequence goes on along the minus strand of CM076578.1, from coordinate 1,861,953,472 downwards.
TTTGGTAGGGATCATCAGCAGACGAAATTTAACAATCCAAGGGAAAGTGAAACTTCTCAATCCCAATTTGGTTCAAAGAAAATAGATGGGGATAATAAGAAGGAAGGAACAGTTAAAATGCGGGAGCCTTTGAAATGTTGGGGTTGCGGAGAACCTCATCTGTTGAGGCACTATCCACGCAGAAATATTCAGATGGTTCTGAGAAATAGAGAAGCTACCACAATGAATGATATAGCAAGGAATATACCCACTATTAGTGCAGCCTTGGAGAACCGACAAGCAGAACATCAGTCTATTATGGTCGAGATGGAAGGTAAAATTTCTGATCAATCTGTTACTATCTTAATCGATCCGGGTGCTTCTTTGAGCTATATTAGTCCACAAGTTGTAGAAAAATGTAAACTCAGAACAGAAAAGTTTCAATAGCCTTGGTTGGTACAATTATCTACTGGAACTAAACGCAAAGTAACTCATAAGCTACCTAAAACAGCTATTAAATTGAATGAAGATCAAACAAAAGTTTATTTAAACATTCTGCCATTAGGTTCTTATGATTTATTAATAGGAATGGATTGGATAGAAAGGAAAAAGACCATGCTGAATTGTTGGGACAAAACTTTTCACTATATAGATGATGAAGGAAAACCATTCATATTAAAAGGGAAACCGAAACCTATTTCTGTAAGGCAAATCTCTGCCCTTCAGCTAAAAAGAACAGCTAGAAAAGGATATCAAGGATATGTTGTACATGTTGAAGAATTAGGACAACAACCTTAAGAAAGCCTGCTAGACACTTTACCAGTGGTAAGAGAATTTAAGGAAGTTTTTCCAGATGAGATTCCTCATCTCGCCCCCAAAATAGAAATTGATTTTTCAATCGATTTGGTGCCAGGAGCAACACCAGTTTCTAGAGCCCCTTATCGGATGAGACCCCCTGAACTCATGGAGCGAAAAATTCAATTACAAGAATTTCTAGATAAAGGTTACATCAGACCGAGTGTATCTCCTTGGAGAGCACAAGTGTTGTTCATGAAAAAGAACGATGGAGCCTTCAGAATGTGCATTGACTACTGTCAACTGAATAAGTTGACAATCAAAAACAGGTATCCATTGCCCTTAATAGATGACCTTTTTGATCAGGTGAGAGGAGCTTCAGTATTCTCTAAGATTGACTTGAGGACTAATTATCACCAACTCAGAATTAAGGAGGAAGATATCAGTAAAACAACTTTTCGAACCAGGTATAGGCACTACGAATTTGTAGTCCTACCTTTTGGTTTGACAAATGCGCCTACCACTTTTATGTGCTTAATGAACAGTGTTTTGAAAAAGTACTTAGATAAATTCGTACTAGTATTCATATAAGATATTCTAGTCTACTCAAAGAGTGAGGTAGAACATAAGGAACACCTTCGAATTGTGTTACAGACTCTTAAGGAGAATCAGTTATATGCCAAGTTTAGCAAATATGAATTTTATAAGGATAAAATTCAATATCTGGGCCATATAATTTCTGAACAAGGATTGGCTGTTAATCCTAAAAAGATAAAAGCCATAAGAGAATGGCCTGTGCCTACTCATGTATCAACAGTAAGGTCATTTATGGGGATTGCAGGTTATTATCGAAGGTTTTTGGAAATATTTTCTGCAATAGCATATCCCATAACTTCACTACAGAGGAAAGGCACCAAATTTGAGTGAACAGAAAAATGCCAACATAGCTTTGAACAACTGAAATTAAAAATTACCACAACACCTATATTGAAGATTGCAGATCTTGATAAAGAGTTTGTCGTGTGTACGGATGCATGTAGAGAGGGGTTGGGAGAAGTTCTACTGCAAGAGAATTCTATCGTTGCATATGAATCTAGAAAACTTAAGAAACATGAACAAAATTACAATGTATATGATCTAGAATTGGCTGCTGTAATTCATGCCTTGAAGATATGGCGACACTATCTTCTTGGATAAAAATTTACATTGATGACAGATCATATCAGTCTCAAGTATTTCTTTTCTTAAATAGATTTGAATGCTCGACAAGACATATGGCTATCTTTTCTGAGTGAATTTGATATGGACATAAAACATATCAAAGGGAAAGAAAACAAAATTGTTGATGCTCTAAGAAGAAATTCTTGCCAAAACATAAGTAGCATTGGGAGTAGTGCTAGTTTTCACTTAGAAGAATTAGTTAGAAAGGTAGCAGATCAAGATCCCAACTATGATAATCTACAAGTGAAAATGCTGAAAAAAGAAATGGTTGAATACACCCAAAACCAGAAAGGGTTGATCTGTTATAGAAACAGATTGTACATCACCAATGTGGATTCTTTAAAAAAAGAAATCCTAGATGAATATCATAAACATCCATATTCAGGACGTCCTGGATATCATAAAATGCTTACAAAAAAAATAAATTGTTTTGGCTAGGAATGAAAAAATATGTATCCAACTACTTACCCAGATGCATGGAGTGTCAACTAGTCCAAGTTGAACATCAGCATCTAGCTGGTCTTCTAAACCCCTTACCAATTGCAGAATGGAAATAGGACACTGTTTCTATAGATTTTATAACCGGGTTACCCAGAACAAAGTACCAACATGACTTAGTGATGGTAGTGGTAGATACCCTAACAAAGGTTGCACATTTCATACCTGTAAAATCTACTTTTGGGACAGCCCAAGTAGCAAATATGTTCCTAAAAGAAATAGTAAGGCTACGCAGGGTCCCAAAGATGATTATTTCAGATAGAGATGGTAAGTTCACAGCATCCTTCTAGAAAGGTATATTTGGGGGCATGGGCACTAAATTGAATTTTATTACTACTTATCACCCTCAGACGGATGGTCAAACAGAGAGAAAAAATCATCTTTTGGAGGATATGCTGAGAATGTATGTGATGGATATGCCATCCAAATGGGAATAATACTTACATTTAGTTGAATTTTCTTATAACAACAGCTACCAATCCTCCATCAAAATGAGTCCATTTGAAGCACTCTACGAAAGAAAGTGTCGTACTCCTTTAAATTGGAGCCAACCTGAAGATAAGCTAGTAGTTGGGCCAAATACTCTACAAGAAATGGAAAGGATTGTCAAAAAAATACATAGAAACATCAAGACAGCACAAGATCGACAAAAAATCTATGTCGATAAGAAGAGAGTGCACCAAGAGTTCAGAGTGGGTGATCATGTGTATCTACGTATTAAACCCAAAAAGAGCACACTTTATGCTTGAAGTTGTGCAAAATTTTCTCCTAGATATTGTGGGCCTTTAGAGGTATTAGAAAGGGTGGGACCAGTGGCTTATAAGCTGGCCTTACCTCCCCATGTTAAAGTTCATGATGTGTTTCATGTTTCGTTACTAAAAAGATATGTACAAGATGCTTCTCATATTGTTGATTGGAATGTGATACAAGTGGAACCAGAAGTGGAGTTCCTTCCAGAACCGCTTCAAATATTGGAGCGGGAAGAAATTGAATTGAGAAATCAAACAATAGCCAAAGTAAAGGTGAAGTGGAAACACTTTACTGTGGAAGAGGCTACATGGGAAAGAAAGGCTGAGATGATGGAAAATATTCATATTTGTTTTCAAAATGAAATCTAGTAGTTAGCTGTTAACACCGAGGACGGAGTTTGTTTTCAGAGGGAGAATATGTAGCACCCCTAGTTTTATGTTTTACAAGTCAGACAATTGAACCTAATTCCAAAATGGAGTGGACCCCAATGGATAATTATGGTGTGGATGTAGTTAATTATTTATTTATGAAAAATAAATAAAATGTTTTGTGTGCATTATGACCAAATGAGATTTTTTAGAACACTTTCCTAATCCATGAGGTTATGGAAAGAGGCTAAGACTTTCCCCAAAATCTTTCAAAAAGCCTTGAAAGAATTTATTTCTAATTTATATTTTTGAGGAAAAATCTAAATTTCCACATTGATGAGGAAAGTTGTTGGGAAGAGGTAAAAAGATGGAAAAGCATAAAGCAGCTTTAAAGTCCCTAAATAAGGGCAGACTACGAAAACAAGAATAAAAGCGTCCTGAAATTATGGATGCAGAATTAGAAATAGGCTTTGGGGAGAGCATAAGCTTAAATAAGCTGCTCCACAACAGATTGAGGTTGGTCTATTCTGGGAGAGGATCTTAGCTTGGGGGTGAGTTCAGGAGACAGAAGAACTCTAAGGTTCGGAGGACTGGTCACAAGAAGAAGTGGTATGCACACTAATTTTATGAATGGTTAAAATAGATGATGTTGTACATTATTGATAAATGTTGTATCTGTTATTTTGAATTAAGTTTCTGTGATTTGTTGTTCCATAAATTTAACAGATTCCATTAGGAGAAATTAATCTCTAAAATATCTATAGTTGTAGGAACAGTATTTATGGGAAAATATCAACCAGAATCTCTAAACCATAATATTATCTAAATATGGAGATATATTTATTACTCCCATAATAAAATTAAATTTTGTAACATTAATCTGTTGCTATAATGAACAGTTATATGAACCGAATGAGATAGAAACTATAAACTAGCAGCTAACTGAAATGATATTTGCAACTCTGTATAAAAATGCAAAGAGAAATTTATCTCAATATTGAAGAAAGGATTTATTTCTCAAGAACTATAAATTTTTTGTGGCATAAAAATAATGTATACTTGTTATCTACAAGAACAAGTATAGAAGAACATCTAATTTTATTAATGAACTCAGGCAATTATATAATGTTACATACTATAACAATACTATAAAAGAAATTAGAAAAACTCAGTGTTATTGGAATTTAAAATATCAGTAAAATATTTATCATTCAACAATTACCCAGAATTATACTTTTGTACTAAATTATACAGAATTGAAAAAAGAATAATTATTATAAATGATATACTAATTATATAAAGTTGTACCATAGACGGATAAAAATTCACAGACAACATGAGTAATTAATCATGTACCTCTCAGAACATATGTACCTATATACATATGATTTTATAAATAATAGTATATGTATATAAGGGGAATTGGTATAAAATAAAATTATTGTACAGAAGTTAATTTATCCAGAACTCAATGGATCCAAAGTCCGTTACACAATATACAATGTTGAAAAGATTCAAAGCCGACGTTATGAGGCATCGTAGATATTCATTCCCAAATGGGAGTCAAGCCAGGCGAAATAAAATAATCGTTACCGACCTGGAATAGAAGAGAAAAGGATGTTAATCCTCCAACGAAAATGAATAGTCGTTAAGAGGAATAATAACGACCCTACACCAATAATTCTTACCTGTATACACATTCAAAAACACAAACAAAATTAGTAATCATAATAGCTATTTCATTTAGATAGTATCAGTTGGTTTTAATATACATATGATTTTGAATAGCGACATGTTAAATTATCTGGGTACCTGAGAATTAGAAAACCTCATTCAGAAGAGACCAAAACCTTCTGTGGAAAAATAAGGAGGGTTACCGATCTATAAAACTCAGAAGAGAGTTTGGAAAAATCAAATGCCTAAGAATTTGACCTAGAAATTAAACACGTTAATGCTACTATAGTATTTACCGGGATTCTAGAAGAATCGAAACCCCAAACTCGTATTGGCTATGCCATAATAGCCGCGACGAAAATAATCTTGATTTCGTTGAAATTATTAAGTTAAATCTCTGAGATTTACTCTGATAGATCAAATGAGAACCAAGAGTAAAATTTTAAAAGAGATAAAAATAAAACCCCTCGGTCATCTTTGTTAAAAATGTTGTAACGAAATTCATTCACCAGAATAGCGAAAATGTATACTCAATCAAAATCTGGCAACTGAGAATAAAAATTAATGGAACGGCTATGCATATCAATATTGGAAAACCATATATTCCAACGAAAACAATCAGATTGAAATACGCAGAGTTTAAATAACCAAACTCAAACTGGAAACGGAGTTGGAACAAAACTAAAATCCTATCAATCATTTCGATTAATGATGACCAGGTTAAGAGCAAAGGACACACACTTTACCTGAGAAATTCTCCATAAAGGGTGTAGAAAAAGTCTGTGAGGAAAAATCCCACATGATGACTTTGAGAATAGAGATCAAGATCTAGGAAACACAAAACTAAACGCCGAAAATGAGCTGGTAAAGAAGAAAGTGAAATGGAGGCAACGACTTAAATAATATTAACCATGAACAAAACCCTAATTTCAATCTTTCAATCTCAACCATACACTTGTTAAAATATCTGGATTGATGAGGAATTTGAATGAAGTCTTGGGATTGATAAAATATAACTGGTGAAAAGAAATCTGAGGAAATCCTCATCATTAATGATATGGTACCATCTTTGCATACAAGAAAATTTATATTGCATAAACAACTCATACTCAGCCTTATAGAAAGGACACATACATTATACAGTACCGAGGTGTTGGTAGCAGAGTATAGGTTACATTTAATTAAGTGGGGAAATGTGTGATGAGAAAACCAAGTTGGTCCATCGCCATAATTATAATGATACGATCATGTCATATCTCAATTTAATGCGAACCCTAACGTATATTCAATGCCAACCCTATCGTATATTCAATGCAAACCCTAACGTATATCAACACAAGTCATGAAGTAGTAATAACTCAAATCAATAAGGTTAGAAAAGGGTAATAACGTATGATATTACTTACCCAAGAATATAGCCAATAATATAGTTGCAACGTATATCTATATTCATGTGATTGTATGACAATTTCAATATATATATATATATATATATATATATATACAATGATGATTCAATTCCCTTTTTATGTGGTCAAACCTATAAGGATATATGCATAGGTGGAATCAATAGAGTGGGAGTGATAGTATGAGTATGAAATTATTCATACACTTAAAAATATATATATATATAAACAATGATGATTCAATTCCATTTTTACGTGGTCAAACCTATAAGGATATATGCATAGGTGGAATCATTAGAGTGGGAGTGATAGTATGAGTATGAAATTATTCATACACTTAAAAAAATATCAATTTATCTTATATATAATGCATAATGGTAGAATAAGAAGAGTTAAAGGATAAGGGTAAATAAATGAAGCATAAATGTTAATATAGTTCTATGCTATATTAAATTATGAAAATTATCTCTTACGAGTAGGGATAAATAAGATTGATAGCCGAAGTTGCAATTGTTGAATGTACTTAAGTTTATTACCTGGTTAATATTAAACAAGAAAAAAAAAATTATGTGGTATAAAGAGGAGATGTTACAAACACATTGATAAAAAATTTAGATACGTTAAAAAAACGTGGTGAACATGATTTTTTAATGTATATGCAATTTTTATCAATGTGGGTCTTCTCAAAAGTATGCATTATGGGTACGCGTTGGATTCATAATTTGATTCCACATCTAATGAGTGTCTACACTTAAAATTTGAGTAGAAATATAAGGAGATAATTAAAAAATATAATTAAAAAAGTAGTTTATTTCTTTTCCCTCCCAAATTCATAACTCTTATTTTATTATTTTAACTATTATTCTATTATTTTTCCGTAGATGCCACTTTTGGTTGAAATTTCCTCTAATGTGTAACGAAGAAAGTGATCAAGTATTTTATAGGCACTCGAACATATGGCATCAAATATTACAAAGTTTCATATTTCTATCTCACTGAAGATTTAGATTCTACCTTGATGAAGATAAGTAAATTGGAGTCTCTACTGTGGTTGTTTGGTGAGTCTAGGATCAATAGCCATCAATTGGAGATCACACAAACAATTTTTCCCTGTTTATTGTACCACCAAAGCTAAATATGTTGCAATAGCTAAAGCTACAAAAGAAATTATTTGGCTTTGCAAAATACCTGAAGACTTACAGGAGAAACAAAAGGCTTCAACTCCCCTACTCGTTGAAAATTATTCTACAATTTAGTTGGCTAAGAATCCCAAGTTTCATAATCAAAGAAAGCATACTAAAACCAAATATCACTTAATTTGACACTATGTAGAGGCCAAATTTATTCATATGACACATTGTCCTACTTCGTAGGAGATCATAAACATATTTTCAAAGGCACCGGGACATGAAAAGTTTGAAAAGTTCATAATGTTACTCCTGCAAGATGTCGAATGTCCTCACGATTAAGGGGGTGGGGAACGTTAACAAATCGTTCACGATTGTTATTCTATAGTATGTAATCAATTTCGTATTTTTCTTTTATAGTTAATAATTTACCGAGACACAATTGTCTCGTACCTAGTTTTCACATGTATAAATAAGTTATTTTATCATTACTCGATGCCATTTCATTGGAGTTTATTTGGGCTTGTACAAAAATTATCTATTTTTAATAAATATATAAGTCTTTATATTGTGATTTTAATATTTAAATTTAATTTTCTAAATTTAATGCTTTTTAACAAGATTTATAATTTTTTTCATGAAAATATATGTTTTTACCGTTCATATATTTCTCCATTTTCATAGACACTCTGTGACTCCTGTACCACCCTAGATCAAATGAAATAATATATAAATATCTTCAATGAGCCAATGGATATATTAACCTAGAAAGAAACTCTAATTGCATAAGAGATGGCAATAATTAAGGTCAATATGGAGAAGTTCTCATCAAATATAACTTATGACATAATTTATTGCAAGGAGAGAAAGGAGAAGAAAGTGCCATTAATATCGAATGGAGTAAAATATTATGAGCTTCCATAACACTACATCAGACCTCCCACGTAGTGACCCATTCTGGAAGATGTAGTCCTTTCTTTGGACTCCAACCTTTGGTGGACCTCCAAGGTCTCTTGTGCAATCCTACTGGAGCCCAATTTATTCAACAAATTGGTCGGGCATGTGCTGAATATGACTTCTTCTAGGTATCTTCATTCATATTTTTCACATTCCTAGATTCTTCTAATGTTTTATTTTCTACACAAGTCTATTTCATGTTGAATCTTGGATTTGATGGCTCCATATTAACTTGTTGTTATGGTAACTAGATATTCAATAATGGCATCCCAAACGTGGTCATCAATAGGATGTTGGAAGCAGCGAAGGAAATTTTTAGAATGCCTATGCAGGACTGAATGGAATACTATTTTGATGATCCATCCAAAAAAAATATGTCTTTCGACGAGCTTCAACATCCATAAAGTACAGGTGTTCAACTTGCGACACTACCTGAGGCACCATTGTTATTCATTAGAACATCATGTTCACACTCGGTATTCAAAACGTGCTCATTATAGGTAAAATATGGTTCAAGATTATTTTATATTATTATTATTATTCAATTCTAAGGTCACGGTCAATCTAGACACCAAATTACTATATGATATCCCTTATTTGTGGGAAAAGGGACCCACCTCTGTATTGTCTAATTTTAACTTCATGGCCAAGCCAACTACCAGATTATTACTTGAGGCCCCTTGTGGGACAAGGGACTCACATCCCTATAGCCATTTGACTACTAAGGCATACATACTCTACCCCCTCTAGTTTTTGAGCCTACAACCTCTTAGGAGGAAACATATACACTTAACTATTAAGTACACTCAAGTGTTTTAAGTTTATTTAGGGATATAAAATGAGAAACCAACTTCAAAATTTATAACATCATCCCTCTTACACAAGGGTTCTATATATTTAAATTTATACCCCAACAATTTTCTGGATCGTAATCCATTCCCAATCTGTTTGAGTTGCACCATTGCATCCTTATAATGTGCCCTTAATTTCAGTAATGTTGCTAACATAGATTATTCTAAATATGATAGAGAATTGTGTAGTATTTATTGGAAAGGGATAAGGGAAATATCTATGAGGCAGCTGGAAGCAATAGTGGAGAGCCTGGGACTGGAGGCCGACCTCATAGACAAAGCAGTTGGAAAGCTCGAGAAACACATGGTTGTAAACTACTATCACAAGTGCCCCAATATCGAGCTTACATTTGGTTTACTAGCCCATTCAGAACCCAATGTCCTCACTTTACTTCCACTTAAAATAACACTAATAAATTAGCCACTTCTATGGGGCGACCTCCTTTACATTACATAAATGAGCAATTCTTCGATGGTACAAATGAAAAAACCTCCTTTCTATATCTAGGAGTCCATGGGTCACAATATAATCCTAGCCGACCTAATAATATTAATTTAAGGGCAAAACAATAACAATTGTGGCTCTTATGGAGCACAATAATAACAATATGGGGGCTATAAGGGTAAAACACTAACAATAAGGGGGCTACACTAACAAAAACAAGGGACTACACTAGTAATATAGGGACCTAACAATCAACCATCCTGTTCACAGGCCATAGTTTTCCATGATCAATATTATAAACCGAAGATAGTAATAAACCCAATGTATTATGAACAAGGTCATTTTTAAATAATACTCACAAAACCGAGGCACAAACATTTTTAATAAAACCATATAAAGTGAAATGCAAGCAATTTAAATCATTAAATAAACATAAAGCTCTAACATTAACACCATAAACCTCTAAAATATTTTATACAAACCACAAACATCAATAAACAACATGGATTGACACTAAAAACTCAACCAATTACAAATATAACATAGTAACATTAAACCAAAGTATTCTTATTAAAGCATAGGAACATAAATGGAATAAATTGAGTATTTGCATTGACTAAGAATATAACATTGCGAGATGAAAGGAAAAAAAAACATTTGAAACACATACATTGGAATGTAACAAAAAAAACCATGAAAATTTTGAATACCATTCATATATAAATTTTAAGATAATAATGCAACAACAAACAATCGATTTTACCAACATTTATAACAAAGAACAAAATTTAAATCAAGCAATAATTATTTTTTATTGACATCAAAAACATTCAACCAAGAATATGAACTTTAAAAAATCCATCACAAAGTATTTATTAAATAGCCTCTTCCAATACACATCTAGACCGATGACAAATAAATACCATGTCAAATCAATAATATAATGATCACGAACCTTAACACTCTCTAACCAATCCCTTCTTGGTTTTCTTCCTAATTCTCTTTGGGGCACATGCAACTAGTATTTAACATGTTTTTTCATTATTTATAACACGTGGACATGTTAATAAAAAAAACCAGGGTGAAACCAAAGTTTTTTATCAAATCATTTGCGAATATATGAAATAAAACTTATTACTTCAACAATAGAACAAACTGCTATGGCATAATATTGTACATTGTTATTTTCCATATTTCCATTTCAACAAGAAAACAAAATGAAATAAAGTCAAAACAAACACACACACACACAAATATATAAAACTATCTATATAAGTGGAATAAAAACTATGAATCATGAATAAACTAAAATAAATAAATAGATGTAAATTTAACATGTTTGAAAACAAGGAAAATAAAACAAAAAAATACCCACAATTTAACCTATTAAATAGGAACAAAACCACAAAAAACCATTCAATCATGTAATTATTTATAACTACTTAGTACTATGCTCAATTTAATAAAAAAATGAATCAAAAGCGAATAAGTTATTCATGGAAAAAAAATTTTAATATTGGTTTCAAAGCTATCACAAAGAACTAAACTAAGTTGAATATAAAAACCTCAAAACGATATAGACTTCAATCGCTCCTCCTATTTTTTCCTAAGTGTAACATTAGCATTGTTTTGAACATGGATAAGAAAAAGGTGGTGAAATCCACCATAATTGGATTTCACTCTTGACGCTATAAATGTCAAACTCTGCCTCTCTTTATCTCCAATATCAACAATGGGTCATTGCAAAGTCTTCCCTTGTGACTTGTGTATAGTCAAGGACCATGCGATTTTAAAAGGAAGCTATATAGGGTTCCCTCTAATGATAGGTGTTATGGTCACAACATCTGGAAAATCCTTTTCAAATGGAACACCAGTGTACTTCTCAAAAATAATTGTAGCAAACTATGGAAATTGTGACGAATTTGAACCAGGTGAATAGAATATATATTCAATATATCCAAGTGAACCATTAACCAACCCAACCTCTACCGAAAAATTACACATAAGAATTACGCGCTCATCATGACAAAGTAACACCTAACGCTCCAAGATATCATTATCATCGTCAATAATTTCAGATCTCCTAGCACATTCCACAACTCATCTATCAACGAGACAATTTAATGATCTTAGCATTTTCCTATTGTGAAAATTGATGAGATCATTTGTTGGAAAGAAATGAACTAAAGAATGAAATAAATTATTTTCTTGATGATCCAAGTAGAGATCAACACATGTCATAATAATATCCCAATATTCTAAATAAGTTTATGCATTTCTAATATTCATTAAAATATTGCAAAAATATTCTTTTTTGGGATCATATCCTTGCTTCCTATAAATTTCTCCAAAGTGATAACAATTTTGAAATTTTCCACAACACTTTCCATGTTGTTCTACCTGCATAAAATGGCTTATCGTTAATAGAAGCTAGATTCCCAAGGTCATCCACATGAATTATGGACCTTCCAACAAAATGAGAAGCTTTATTTTATAGGAAAGTCCTCTCACAAATGAAAATATATTTGCATAAACAACCTTAGGCCTATAAAGGTAATTTCATCGACCAAAATATATTGAATGTACCTCATTTCTTCTTGAAAAATTGATAGAGCCTGGCCATTTAGCAGTTTCATATCATTAATAGGAATTTTCAAAGCAGGGTGTATAGTTTTTCCATGTATGTTAAAATCATTTATTCAATTTGGAGAAAGGAATAATATTGTACTTCTTTGATCCATTGTTGAAGTTAAAAGAGCATGAAAAATACAATGAATAATAGAACACTTTCTCTTTCCAATGATTCCTTGAATAATCATTCTCAAAAGATCATCATGATCAAAAGATCATCATGATCAAGAGATCATGTCCAAGTTAAGAAAATGCTCAAAAATGGAAGTGCTCAGAAATGGTTGTAATCTAAAAAATCGGAAAGGTCTCGTCACTATGATCCTGGAACTGTGAACGGTTCTCAAAACCGAGGTCGTATGTGAAAGTAGACTCCAAAATTTATTTGACCAAAGTTGACTTTTTAAATTTTGAAAAAAAAATATATTTCAGGAATATTGCTCAAAATATTCCCCGAAATATTCCTTGGAGGGCGTGTCAGAAACTAACAAGTGGCAGCACTAGATTGGTAATTTTATTGACTTCATTTGGTTATGGCCAATCAGAGGCTGCCACATGGTAGGCCTGAAGGCCGCCACATGGATCAGGAACAATGTTACAAAATTTTATGGAGGTTTAAGGATTCGAACACTTGACCTCTCGTCTGCAAAGCTAGCACCCGACCGGCCCACTTGTGGATTGGTACTTGACATATTATGTTCAAATATTATATTTAAAGTCAGTGGAAGCTTGGGTTGGCAGCAAAGGGGGGGCAGCCCCTAAGGGCCAACCCCCTACTTCATGCTAATATGTGCCTATGCCTCGGTGCCTAGGAGCTAACCACTCGACGGTCGTGGCGGTGGATTGAAAGCCACATAATGTGACCACTCCAAAAGGTTTTAATGCCACGGTTATGTAGCGTTTTCCCCAGCGGTTAGGGTGGCGATCACATGTGACCCCGCCCAAAAATTAAATGCAACATTAAACAGTTACGGCTGGATTTGGAGCGGCTCCGACAATTTTGAGTGGACCGCCATTTTGGTCGGATTAACTGAAGTTCCTCTAGTTTTCGAGGAGGATTTTGGGGGACACTGGGCAAAAATTTGCTTTTTCCATAACTTTCTCAATTTTCGACCAAAAAAGATGAAATTTTAGTTAATTTTGGGTTTCTTGAGCATTCTTAATATTTTGGAAAAGTTTTCAGAGCGAACAGAAGTGATTTACAACAGATGTTTCTTGAGGGAAGAGGAAGAAGCGATGAGGGCCATCATGGAGAAGGCACTGTTTTGGGTTGTATTTCATTGTTTCAGGTGAAATAAAAGCCATTTCTAGCTATTTTCTATCTTCTGAAGTCTAATTTACATTTGATTTTCCTGTTTAGGCATATTTTTCACTGTGTAACCATTTTGAGAAAATTAATAGAGCAAGGACATGTCATTAGGGAGCCTTGGACCGGCAGATGTAGCCCACGAGGGGTGAACTGCCTCAAAAATTTGTTGTGTTATGTTATGGTAAATTTTACTTGTTGTGTATTTCTGCTATGATATGCTAAAAAATAAATTTAATTAACAAATCCTCACACATAAAACTTAGAAACAAACCAAAACTACTTTGTTTAACCTGCAAGTCATGGAGAACACTTTGCAAACTAAATTCTTTGAGAATGGATACTTTGCATACCATTACAAATAGTTCCATTTTCAGATCAGTTGGTATCAGAGCTATATTTTTACTCTTCATTTGTTCTTGTGCAAAGATATAATTGAATTTTTGTAATTTTTGATGCTTACTAGGCTTAAGATCAAGAGAGGGGAAGGACGATTGGTTAGAGCTCAAAATAATCCTTAACCAAGGAGGGCCATAGTGCCATTATCTCCACCTTATAATTCACCTCCAAGAGCCACAGAAGAATTCATAAGCATGTCTTCAAGAGAAGGAGAATCTCCTGAAGACATTGATCCCAAAGAAGAAGAACGGGTGTTCCGAAAGGCATTCCTGGACATGACTGAGATGGTGAGGATATTCTACCAAGAAATGAATGAAAGGTTTGAAGGAAAAGGGTTGAAACACCACAAGGAAGGATATGGTTCTTCAGGAGGAAACAAAAGTGATGACAAGTCAAAGAAAGGACATGGAGTAAATGGTGATCCACCATCCCCATCTTCATCCTCTTCCTCTACGTCGTCATCCTCTATTTCGGTGAATCAATCTCACAAGTAAAAAAAAACTGGTAAAATTTCATTCTTAAAGATTGATGTTATGTTTGAGTTGCTTATGTTTAGTGGTGAGGTCAATGCAGAGAAACTTGACAATTCAATAAGGCAGTTGGAAGTTTATTTAAGGATACAAAACCTTCATGATGACGACACCAAGATTTAGTTAGCATAGTTGAGAATGGAAGGTGCAGCATTGGTATTGTGGGAAGCCAAACCAAGGATGAGATTAGAAAACATGGTAAGATCACTTTATCATGGGCTCAATTTATTACTGCAATTAAAAAGCAATTTTATCCATTAGCTCATTTACAAAAGGCTATCATGAATTGGAAAAGTTTTAGACAACTTAAGGGACAAAATGTGTAGGATTACACCCAAGAGTTTAGACGAAGGGCTCTTTTACTAGGAATTGATTTTCATAGCCAAGACACTTTGCTGAAATATATAGGTGGTTTGCACAACTATCTTATACATACTATCCTTATGTTCAATCCTACTAGTCTAGATGAGGTTTGTGTCCAAGCCACACATTTAGAGGCTAGAGGTAGACAATCTTTTGATGGGAATGAGGATATTGAATTTAAAGGAAAAGGGAGAAAGATAAATGCAAACTCTAGGAAAGAGAAGAAAAAATTATTCTGTAAAAATTGTTCCAAAACAAGCCACGATGAAGACCATTGTTGGAAACTTCATCCGGAGTTGAAACCAGAAAAATTCAAAACCAAATATAAGGCCAAAGAAAAAGACAAGATGGTTTCAATAGCTGAACAAGGCTTAGGGTTTGAATCAGGAGATGAAACTAAAAGCATAGCTATGGAACTAAAGAATATAAAGGGGAAAGATATTGTAAATGAAACAAATCCCAGTTCTAGCTTTTCAAGCTATCACATAGAAGCTCCAAATGAGGAGAGGAGGAATGAGTTGTTTCATGTGAGGATCATTTCAAAAGACACAAAGATAGACACACTATTTGACAGTGGGTCACAAGCTAACCTCATATTAGAAGACTTAGTCAAGAAGCTGAATCTTCAAACCATTCCACATCCCAAACCTTATCCTCTTTGTTGGATTTCCAAGGATGCAAATTTGCATGTTTCAAGGAAGTGCATGTTGCGCTTCGCCATAACAACTCATCATATTGACATGGTTGAATTAGATGTGGTATCACTTGATATTACAGGTGTGGTATTGGGAAGTACTTATATGACAGAAAATTGATCTTCCATCGCCATAAGAACAAGCATCATCTATTCAAGGATGGAAAGGAGTTATTGTGAGAGCACATCAGAAGAAGCTAGAATCTTCATTAGTGAATGCAGGGCAGTTGAAAAGGCTTGTCAATGCAAGTCAAAATTTGACTTTGTTGATGATTAAGAAAAAATATTGTGTACATAATCCTTTTCATGTTGTTGCTAAATTAAATAATCAGTTGTTTCAGTCTAAAAGTAGGTCGTCTTCGGAATAAGATGACAATAAGTTGCAGTAAGTGTCTTTGGTGTCGATCGGTGTAGAAAACAAAGTGTCGGTGCAAAGTGGTGCAAAAATCCAACAGAGGGTAAAGCATGCAAGCAAAGAGGGCACAAAGTTCAGCATGGATCAATGCTGGTTTCAAAATGGAAGGGTACTCTGGCGAGAAAACTTGGTCGGGAATCAACACAAGTACATGGTTCATTCAGAAAAAATTTGCCATAAGGACAGTTGGCAAGGTGAATCTTATTTTTAGTATCCTTTGAAGGTAGACCATTGTAGGAGCAGTATGTTCTCTGCAAATTTTAGTTGTTGTTCTACAAGTTTAAAAAATTTGCATTATGACACGGTCAAGGTTAGCAACAATCGGTCAACAGATTCAAGGAAGAATTTATCGTTTTATGAGAAGCTCAATTTGATGTTATTAGGGAGATTTCAGTGGTTCAAGGTTGAAAGAGTGGAGAATCAATCTCCTCCTCTTCAATTTTTGTAGTTCAGGGAGGGTCCAAAGTCTTCCCATTGGGGAGGTGTGATTAGGAGATCATGTCCAATTTAAGAAAATGCTCAAAAATGGAATTGCTCAGAAATGGTTGCAATCTGAACGACTGGAAAGGTTTCATCGATGCAATCCTGGTGCCATGAACGGTTCTCAAAACCGAGGTCATATGTGAAAGTTATTAAGGTTTGAAGTCTCGAGTAAACTCCAAAATTCATTTGACCAAAGTTGACTTTTTAAGTTTTGAAAAAAAAATCGAGAATATTCCTCAGAATATTCCCCAAAATATTCCTTTGAGGGTGTATGAAAAACTGACAAGTGGGAGCATTGGATTGGTAATTTGATTGACTTAATTTTGTTATGGCCAATCAAAGGCCGCCACGTGGTAGGACCAGAGGCTGCCACGTGACTCAGGAACAATGTTACAAAAATTTATGGAGGTTTGGGGATTCAAACACCCGACCTCTTGTTTGCAAATCTAGGGCCCTACCGGCCCGCCTATGGGTTATTACTTGAAATATTATGTGCAAAGGTTATATTTAAAGTCAGTGGAATTTTGGGTTGGCAGCAAAGGGGGCCAGCCCCCATACTTCACGCTACCATGTGCCCGCGCCTCGGTGCCCAAGAGCTAACCGCCCGACGTTCATAGTGGTGGATTGAAAGACACGTAATGGGACCACTCCAAAAGGTTTTAATGACATGATTATGTAGCGTTTTCCCCAGCAGTTAGGGCAGCAGTAACATGTGACCCTGCCCCAACATTAAATGCAACATTAAACCGTTACCACTAGATTTGGAGCAGGTCTGAAAATTTCAGGTAGACCGCAGTTTTGGTTGGATTAACTGGAGTTCCTCCAGTATTGGAGGAGGATTTTGGGGGACACTGGGAAAAAAATTGTTTTTTCCATAACTTTCTTAATTTTTTACCAAACAAGATGAAATTTTAGTCAACTTTGGGTTCCTTGAGCATTCTGAACAGTTTGGAATAGGTTTTAGAGTTCACAGAGGTGATCTATAGTATATTTTTCTTTAGGTAAGAGGAAGAAGCCATGAGGGCCATCCTGGAGAAGGCATTGTTTTGGGTTGTATTTCATAGTTTAAGGTGAAAAAAAAGCCATTTATAGCTATTTTCTATATTTTGAAGTCGAATATACAGTTTATTCTGCTTGTTTAGGCATATTTTTCACTATGTAACCATTTTGAGCAAATTAATAGAGCAAGGACATGCCATTGGGGAGCCTTGGACTGGAAGATGTAGCCCAGGAGGGATGAATGCCTCAACAATTTGTTGTGTTATGTTATGGTGAATTTTAATTCTTGTGTATTTCTACTGTGATATGTTAAAAAATAAATTTAATTAACAAATCTTCACACATAAAACTCAGAAACAAGCCAAAACTACTTTGTTTAACCTACAAGTCATGGAGAACACTTTGCACACTAAATTCTTTGATAATGCATACTTTGCATATCATTAAAAATAGTTCCATTTTCAGGTCAATACCCATCATAAAAAATGTGATGAAAGATAATTTCAAAAGAAGCATGTTGTTTCTCCAATAAAGAGGAGGGAAACAAAATTGTCTTCGTAAGTGAATTGGTATTAACAACACCCTAAGATTTTTCATATTTTATAAAATGGATTTCTTGTTCAATAATTTCATATGAAAACATTGTTTCCTTCCAATTATGGTGGATATCAAATTCCTTTCTACCAAGGTTCAGAAGGCTGGAAATATCTACATTTTTTGGGGGAACCATTTGAGAAAAAAATTGTTGCTCTTATCAATCTCGATCAACAGTTTATTCATGTATAAGGGGATCAAAATATTCTTCATTTATTTAATTTTGCAAAGGAGTTCGATAAACATGCCACACATTATATCTCAAATTCCTCTAGTTCTCAATGATTTTTTCTCCTGTAAGGCTTATATTTGAAGTGGTGTCATGAAATGGCTTGTACAATAACAAATCTGTTCATCAAAAATTTTTAGACTCTTCTGACTCTTCATCTGAAAAAACATAAAAACATGGCCAAAAACGAATAATAGAAACTCCTTATAGTGATTTCCATTGCTCTTGTCTACACACAAAATAAAAACTCCATGATCTTTCCATTTCTGTCATTTAGAAATGGCCCAAAAAAGGGGGTTGCATTTGATACAACTAAAAAAAAATGTTTCTGAACTAAATTTTATTATAATGTATTATAAGCCTTTCGTAAACTATTTTTCCCACGTTCAAAAGCAAGAATATATGAATACAAACAAAAAGAGGTAGCATTAGCAACATATGGCAGGTTTCTTGAGACCCAATGTCATGCTCAAAAAGGAAAATTCTATATGCAGAAAATTGAGGAGCCTCACATACACTTACACAAATAAATCTTGTCAACATTTCATGATAAATTTCATATCTTCTTTCTGAATAATTTCATATCTTCTTCTTTTGAAGCATATTTCGCAATAATTTCAACACTACATGTTGAGAGGTGACTCAATGAAAATAAACATTTTCTTGCCAAATTGTCAAAAGGTATACATTGAGAACATTTAAATGATCGTCATTCTAAGTTGTTTCATATTTGTTTTCCCTTTATCATCTATGTATAGAGTTGACTCAGCACCAACCTCCCATGGATCATCATAGCAGCAGAAAAGGATTGACCACTTTTGTTGCAAGCACGGATTGGCACTGCATTTCATGTGGCTTTGGAATTGATTGACCAAATTCTCATAATCCTCTTCAATATTGCAGGAAGTAATTTGTTGAGTATTTAAAAGGAATGTATCATCATTCATACTTCAAGGGATCATCACATTTGGACTATGTATGTCACACGGATTCGAGGTGGTTACATATTTGTCAAAGTAGAACTTTGTTGTGTCGTCATTGAAAGGGTTGGACCAAGCCAATGTTTCCATGTTGGGAGCTCATGGAAACGAGAGGAACTTGTGGATGTGTGTTGATTCTTTATTCTACGACTCGTACCTAACAAAAATATACTTGAAATCAAGAAATATAAACCAAAAACAATGAAAAATATTCTATTGAAAATCCTACACAACATGACATAGAGGAACAATAACACATCTATACCAAAAATGCTTGGCCCAAGATATTTCTGCAAAAACAACTCATATAAAATATTGAATCTTTGGTGCATATATTTAGAAAATATATGTTTATATTGAATAAAATTAGAAATTTTTTTCACGTGCTCATTTTGTCGTCAATAATGGCTACTTTGGGGCATAACAATATGCAAGTCAAACCACTTTGTATCAGTTCTAGCTAATGTAAAAAATAAAGTACGGAAACCCAACTAGGTGATCATGTCAGTGAGTTTAGAATGAATTTTTTTCTAATATACCCTTGTACCCCTAATAGAGGAATAAAAATCCATTAATTTTTTAGCCAATCTACAGTTTGAGAAATCACAAAGTTGTTGACGCAACTCTTGAACAATTGAAGGTGCATTTTCATGAACAAGGCTCTTCCAAAATAAAAATTGTGTTCCTTGGCTACGATGTCGCATAATCATATTATACATGATAAACTAAAACTGAGGATGACTTCAAGATATCTGATCATAATATATAAGAAGATACAAACCATATTCGTGCGTTTCAACGTTGCAAATATGTGGATGCAACCAATCAACATCATCATATTGCCGCAAATTATCAACCATACTAGAAAGCATGTTACTATCCAAAAACGCATAACATGCAACCATTTGTTCAATCACATCATTTTTTCTACCTTCAATTATAGGATTCCATTGCTTCTATACTGCTCATGTTTTTTACTTCTTTGAAGTCTCCATATGTAAATACAATGTCCCCAAAAAAACAGATGTGAGAAAATCCTCACAATAATGGAAAAGTTTTGAGACATAGAACAGTCAACGAAATGAAAATTTGAACAAATGTTTCTTACCACGAAACACCAAAGGTCCCAAGGTTCCATATTCATGGTGTTCGACACAATGAGTTTCACCATTTACTAGAGTTTCATACTTTAATCCACGAGGCTATAATTCAGTAAGGGAAAAATGTTGTGTTGGTTGTAAATATATCTGCATACCAATATTTTGTGCCACAACATTCTACAATAATAAATAAAACATAAAATAAAATGACACCACAATAAATATTTTTCCATCAACATCATGAAACGAAAAAAAATTTGAAAAATCTCAAACTATCTGTTCTGGTGCAATAGAGAGGGTACAAAAATATTCAAGAGGTATGACAATGTTTACTATATAGTTCCCACTAGGAACACCCCAACCCACTTTTCCAGAATATTTTTCCAAATTTTGACCATGCTAGGAACCGTATCACTCTTAGAACACAAATTGGATGCTCTAAATCTTCTATTGACATCACTATGTTCATCTCACGATGTTTCATTTCTTCCATTTTTTATAGATGAGTCTTGGTTGTTGCTCGTGTTGACGTTCTCTTAGTTAACAAAAGGTTGAGAAAGAAGAATATTATTAGAAAAAATTAGAAAGACATAAAATTTTTCACATCGTCAATGTCCATGGAAAGAAACATTTGAACAAAATATTCTTCCAATCACAGTACTCTTGTCTCGATACTCAAGATTATCAACCCCACCATGTTGACGATTTGTTGAAGTTATTTTCCTTCCCTAGTAAGAATCCCTTCTGTGCGCTTTTATAGCTTCCTTTTCTTGGTGATACCATTGGCGCTGATAATCATTGTCTCTCTCACGTGAACCGAAAGTGAAATCTCTTTTCTCTACATGTATTCCCCTTCCTTTTCGACATTTCTATAGGAAATTTAAACTATAGTATTGAAAGTTCATTTTTCAATCCCCAATGTTGCTAGACTCACCCTGAATTTATAGTACAACCAACCTCTCATATTTTCTAGATACCAATATATAAACAATAGTTCGAATATCACCCGAAAATAACAGTCATCACTTGCATTATTCCATGTACCTAGCAGCAAAGCATTCGAAAGAGTTTTTACAAACATTACAAAATTTGGCATTTTTACCTCTTTTCAAACAAACCTAGGATGCACATAACAATTATGCCCAAAAAAAAATGAAAGAAATGGAACAAAGAAACCATATACAGAAATTAAAAAAAAAAAAAAACGAAATAGTTTGGTGGCTTTGACTTCCAAACACCAAATTCTTAATAACTTTTTGTTTTGTTCCTACAAAATCTATTCTTCAAATAATAGGGAAACATTTGCATTTTCATAAATCACTATAGATGAACAACCATGAGGTTAGTTATAGAATATTTGAAACAACAATAAAAAAAAACCTCTCTCCATCATTCAAAATTAACATAGTTGTGTGTTGAGTACAATGTCGTAATTTGAGTAACAATGATCTCAAAAAGATGATTTAAAATATTTGACCAAATCAACATATGTAACAATTTTTTATAACAAACATCTCCAAGCCTCAAAGCCTAAATAATGATATCCACATGTAGTGGTGTTATGTCAACAATAGAATTTGTATTTGGAACAAGTGAAAACACATTCCACTTTCGATTAAATCATTGAAACCATCAACTGATGGACCACGAAACACTAATGTTGTAATAATGGAGAAACCATCATCAATTATTGTTGTGCATATTCGACTAACTATATCATATACCTTTAAATTCACTTCCATGCAACCCAAGAAAAGGACATTTTCCTCGACAATATGAAAAGGAAGGTACCTTAGCCATTTACTATTAATATCCATAGAGATATTTTGAAGAAACGTTCAACTGAACCCCCAATTATCTTCAAAACATTCTAGGTGTTGTTCGTTGGAAGGTGGAACAAATTTAAAATCCTCAAATTCTTCAAGTGACCAAAGAGATGCGGCACCATTATTAAGAATACAAACAAGTTGGTTCTTGTATATCCCTAATGCCATACATCACATGTCTTCAATAGGCACAAATGTTAAACCCCAATTGTTTCTTTCAAGATCCAATCAATATATAGTGTAACCATATGCAATTTAATCCTCACAACCTTTGTATCAATATAGCAAAAAAAAAAAAAAACTTTATGTAATATAACCTCCTTTGGCAGTGGGATGCCACCGTAAGGAAGTTTTGTTCACTTCCAAACCACGTCATCACTGTTGCAAATTAAAAAATGTGGATGCACCTCATTGGAAACACATTTTAGTAAAACCCATACATATTTTTGTGAAATAAATTTCTCAAAAACACAGAAGAATCCCTCCTCCCAAAGATGAAGAAAACCAAGGTTCCTAAATGTATTTGTAAAAGTGTGGACAACAAATTTATTCTTAGAACCTAAATAATTTGTAGACAACCTAAATAGAATAACTGACCCGACTGTGCATTCAATTATGTATCCATATTGAAGAAAATGAAAGAACATGGAATATATTTATCATTTATCACAAAGGGAAGATCCAAAAAATAAGTCACGGGCTGCAAGAACCAGAAAAGTAGTAAATGAAAATTCTTTGTTGGTGCAACGATCATAACCAACGGGAAAATTTGGGTCTTGCAATAAAAGACTCCATTGTTTATAAACAAACTTAAATCCCACCAACATGGATAAAGGAAGCCAATGGAATATAAGCTCAATAATTTCAAATGGAAAAAACTCTAAAATAGGCCCAGGGATATTTTTAAGGATGGAAAATTATCTTGAAGTTTAAAAAATTGGCCAATCTCACTGGTCCCTAATATGCAAACTATAAAATGTTTATTGACGTATTTGTAAAATTATTCAAATTTAAAATGATATTATATATATTGTTTATATAATGTTGGTGATTTTTAACGTAAAATAACTTTATATTGTAAAATTTGGGCGAATCCTTTTTATAAAAAAATGGAAATTGGCGAATCTTTTTTTTTGAAAAACCATGGAAAATTAGCCCACCTGCGAATATTAGCCCCTAAAATTTTCCATGAAAATAGTTATTCATAAAAAGCCATGTTGAAATTCATTGGTCTATTCTTTGAAAACTTTGTGTTTTTGAGAAAAAAAATGTGTTACAACAATCTAGAGAGAGCCTACTTCGGTATAATTATATTTACGAAACCAACTGATGATATCATAATTAATAGAATTTTTTTGAATTGATACAATATGAAAAAAATACATATTTTTAATATGTTTCGGCTCATGTGAAGTTTCTTGACCTATTAGTTATAAAATAAAAAATCTAAAACGTACCCATTACAAACGACGAACCAAAGTAATGCACCATAGTTTTTTCAAATTTTTTACAGTGTATTTTCGAAGAGACAAAATTTTTATTTCACTAAATCATAATGACATTAAAAAATTGTTCACACCCATTTTATTACAAAATCAATTAAAATTAGTAAATATCTATGGAATTCCATAAAAGTTATATTTCCTGAAAGTAGATTGAATTTTGCAAATGCTTGTCTTGGTTCTTAAAGTTAATTCATAAATTTTGATGGAGTTTAATCATTCCAAAGTTGAAGAAATGTGTTCAGAGCTGAGCTGCTGCGTAGTTATAGATGTGTTAGTTCCGCAAAACTTTTGAAATAGTTCGGCCAAATTTTATTTTGTCACTCCGTCCCCCTAGTTTTCACGACAAAAAATTTCGGCCGAACCTTTGCTTGAAAATTACGTCAGCTGGAAAATTCAATGAAGCCCCTCCAACAAAACAAATTTCACAACTATATAAATAGTTGAAAACATAACCATTATTTTTGCACATTTCTTCATTTGGGCTTAATTTGCAAAGGAATTTTTTTGGGCTTAATTTTCAAAAGATTTTTTTTGGGCTTAATTTTCAAAGGACATTTTTTGGAGGTATTTTTCAAAGTGACATTTTTTTAGATGTTTTTTGGGCTTAATTTTCAAAGGAAATTTTTTGGAGGTATTTTTTAAAGTGACTTTTTTTAGAGTAAGTGTTTTGGGTTGAAGTAAATCTTTTATAATGATTTTTTAAAGTGAGTTTTTGCCTAATTTTTTAAGTTAAAGTTTTTTGTAGGAATTGGAAGGAAATATTTTGATCTTCATTTCATTTTTAAAAGACATTTTTCGGCGGAATTTTTAAAGTAATTGTTTTGGCTTGAAGTATGTCTTTTGTGAAAAAAAATTAAAATGATTTTTTTTGAAATTAAATCTTTTGTGATGCTTTCTTCAATTGAGTTTTTGTCTAAATTTTGATAGTGAGTTTTTTTTATAGGATTTTGAAGGATAATTTTTGAGATTCATACTAAATTATCATGGGAAATCAAATGAATTGCAAAAGAAAATATGATAGAACAAGAGACCCTGAGGCTCATAGAGAATATAGGAGATAATATCGCAAAAAAAAGAGAGAAGAATGCACAAGTATTGAAAGGGAAAATCAACCTCAACTAGAAGTTGAAGAAAATATGTAAATGTAAATATTATAAATTTGATATTTAAAATTTGAATTGTGTATTCTGGAACTTAATTCTTATTTGACGAACTAATTTGAAAACTATTTTGCAATGTAAACACGGAGAGATATTCCTCAAAACATTTATGATGAGATAGAAAATTTTGAAAGAGAAAGTGAAAGAGATATTGAACCAATGATTTCACATGTTGAAAATGTTGAAATAAATTGAAGTGAAGAAATTCAATCACCAGGTATGTATATATATATCTTGAATGTGTATTATTTAAATTATACATATTTATTAATTTACTTATTTATTGAATACGTAAACTCATTATGTATATTTAATTCTAATATGTATATATGAAATAAATATCGATGATGAGATGTCAGAAAATGTTGAAACTGACACATGTGGAGATAAAAAAGCTGACCATTTTATACGATATTATGATAAGCACATTATTGATAAGTTCCTCAAAGACGAAAATGTGGCAGTTGAAGCCGAAATGTTGAGAAGTCTCTTAACATCAAAGAAATCAAAAGAAGCTACGACTTTATTATGTATTCGAAAATCAAAAAAATATAAGAAAATGAAGGAAAATATGATACAAAATATAAATAGTGCTCTAAAGTTAATTGGAATATCTAGAAATAAAAGTGCTTTAGATGCACGTAGAGCAATACAAATGGTAGTAGTTTCATGAAGTACTAAAGATTATCACTTGGTAAAGTCTATGGTGCTAGCATTTGGAACCTCAAGAAAAAATTTACACAAACATCATAAATTTTGATTGCAAATATGTGCAAATGATGAACTCTCTTGTTGGACAGTTATTTGTAGGAAACCATAGAGAGATAGACTTGGAGAAGATGTTAAAAAATTATATATGAATATTGGATGGAAAATTCACGTGTTTCCCGAAATCAAGGGATGTAATTTGAAGATTAATAACATGAAATCAATACAAATAACATGTAAAACACTTCTTGGACACCACTCAGATAGAGCTTTTCAACAAGTTCATAGAACATAATCGTGAAATTATTGTCTTAATCAGTTCTTTTGTGAAACAAAAAGCATGGTATATTAAACCTACCATTGTACACAACACTTGTTGTTGTCGTTATCATGTGGAATTTCAGTTATAATATGATACATTCCTTAATTTTGGTAAATTTTTTTGGAAATATTCACCTCCTTCCACTATCCATGATTTCATACCTCAAATTATATGTGGAAGAGAAATCCATGAATTATTGTACCAAAAGAAATGTGTTTGTGGTAAAAAATGTGATGATTGTGGAAATTTGAATTTATTTATAAACAAATATCATATTGATATAAATGATCAATCATTTTCCAACATAAAAGTAAAATGGAAGAGATATGAATATATTCATACATGGATTGGTTCAAGTAGTACTACAAGTGCTAAAATAATTGATTAACATGAAGAATAAATTTTTGTGATAGATTTTTTGAGAAAGTTTGAGGAAGAAAATTATAAATATACCAAGAATTCCCATAGATCTCTACGATAGGATGTGCAATTCAAAAAAACCCGTGAAGATTTTCCACCACAAACCATTTTGTCAATAGTTGATTTTGCAAAGAACTACACATTTTTTCCATAAGAAGAAATACTGAGTGAATCTATCATTCTCACCAGGCCTCCATGCTTGTCCATATTCTATATAACATGCTGAACAAAATAGTTATCATATAGAAATCACCAGTGAAAATCCACATGTTATTGAATAATATCACTTTTATATCAGTGACGATTGTACACATGATACATATTTTGTGAAACATTGTTTTAAAAATATTTATGACACCTTGAAAAGTTGTGAAATAAAATTCAATTAACATTGGATATGGTCAGATGGATGTGGATTTTAATTCAAATCTTCACAAGTATTCTTTTGGTTGTGTTGTCTTCATATGAAAACCCGCATTCACATTAAACATTGTTGGAATTTCTTTGAGACTGGTCATGGAAAATGAGAACATGATAGTGCACGAGCATGTATAAAATGAGAAATTTGAATCTATCAAATGGACCACTCTCCAAACCGACTTGTCTCAGCTGAAAAAGTTGTTCAATGGTGCATCATTGCACTAAGCCATGAGACAAACCAATCAAGGGAAGTACAAAGGTATATATATATATATATATAGATTTAATATGTACATAATCTAATTTTTATTGGATTTCTAATTTTAAACTTTATTTATCACAATGATTATCTTTGACGGTATTTTGAAAAAAATATTTATATTCTTGTTTGAATTTTCCATATATTTTTTTTGGCATATTTGGGTCCAAGATATAGATATATCAATTGGAGATTATTTTGTAACAATAAAAGGGACTTGAAATTTTCATTCAATTAAAACAAAGCAGTACCAAAATGTGTTTGCATTTGATAAAAGAAAATATTATTGTTTTTGTCATGTTTGCATAGACAACACAGAATCCAATGATGTTTGTGAAAATAAAATGTATGTAAAATATTGGCAACATTCATAACTAAATACGAAGGGGAAAATGTCTGTTTCAAACTTTGAAGAAATGCAATCAAAGGAGACTATAGTATCATCTGAAGGTGATCGAGTTTGTGATCTTGTTAGAGAATTTAACATTTCAATTTCTTTCAAATGATAGAGATATAGAAATACATAATAAAATCAAGTACAAATGTTAATTTTATAGTTAATTTTTCATGTCCATTATGATCTAAATTTATGTAAGTTTGTTTTATTATGTAGGAGATGTTTTTGCTATAGTTGCACCTACTACCAACATAGAAAATGTGAAGTATTATTTGATGTCTTTCACTAAACAAAAGATGAAATTATTGGAAAACTATGATGATAACGGGTTTATATATGACATAGGGTTTATTATACTGAAAGGTTATTTTTCCCAACAAACTCATCAATCTCAGGATTTTTTTTACTTTCCAGACTATGAACCTAATGTCATAAGTTGTCAATATAGTCACTTGGTGTGTGAAACATACATAAAGTTGATAGCAGTTCAACCAAAGAAAAAATTGAAAATTAAAAGATGGAAAATGTCAAAATCCGATCATGAACGGATCATTGAATATGGAATTCCATTATAATTTTTTTGATTGAGCTTCCCAACAATTTTTTCTCCTTCGATTCATCTTTTACAGCTTATAGAACTCAACTAGAAATTTTTAGCCTTTTTTTTTTGTATTCTTAAGTTTTACAGTTATTATAATATGTATATTCTATGTTATATGTACAAGTGTTTGCACATGTACATTGTTTTGGTACATGCACACGAGTAATTTATATGCTTGTACACATAAACACGTAGATTATCTGGTCTTAAAAGATTTCATACATTGTCTCGTAGAATTGATGTCATAATGTCATTATTGCAAAAAGTACATTTGTATCTAGAATAGTTGATATAATGCAAATTTTAGGTTGTGATTTTGTTTTACATATCTATGAAGCAAATTATAATATTCGTTCTTGAATGAAAAATGTGTGGTATGTGTTCTGTAATTTCTAGTTTAATATAAAATAATGTCCACAGTAGATTTTCTATATACATTAATGAAAAATGTTGTGTACTGGATATGTTTTAATCTAATTTTAAAATTTTATGATTGTTTGACACATCTATGAACACTTATAATTTTATTATTGTTTTTATATATATAAATCAATATGTATTGTACTTCAATCATTTTTACATATATTCAAATGTACTTCAGTCATTTTTACATATATTCAAATGTACTTCAATCATTTTTACATATATTCATGAACTTAAATATGTAAAATTATCTATGATTGTTTTAAATGACATGTATGACCATGCAAAATGTACCTAAATATCACCTTTAATAGACATCCTAATTATATAACATTCACACATGTTCAAATACATAACATGTACCACATGTGTTTTATAATTTGAAACTTCAATCTAGATTCATTTTAAATAAAAAATAACTAAACAACTTGAGCTTTAAAAACAAAACATTATATCACAACATGTCATCATATGCCAAATGTAACAACTATGAAAAATTTAAAATCATTCTTGATAAAGGTAAATGTAGTTAAACTATCGAAAATGTAAAATATGTCCAACATTTATATCATGAAAAATAAAAGTAAATATATATGTGTGTGTGTGTGTGTGTGTGTGTGTGTGTGTAGTGTTATTTTTTTTAGATATATACATTGATATGTATTGTACTTCAATAAGTTTTACATCGATGTTGATTTTTTTGTTTGGTTTTTTATATTATCCTTGGTTTTTTATATTATCCATTGTTCTTTCACATGGTGTTATAATTTCGAGGTGCATGAGTGAGCATGAAAAATGAGATTAAGCGGATAGCATATTCAACTCTGTAAAATATAAAAAGATATCATTTATTTCCTTGAACAAGTATTACCTTTGTTATGTATAGTACACTCTTCTTCTCACTTATGAAACATATATAGTTTAATTTGGTGTCAATATCAAGATCATATAGCCTCTCATTTTTTTTTAGTTGGTACTTGGAATGATGTTCTCTGCTTTACTTTCAGAGATGGTTAAAATTTAGAGGTCCATGAGTGAGCATGAAAAATTATATTATGCAAAGAGAACATTCATCTATGTAAAATATAAAATGATATCATTTCACTTCTTAAATATAAAAATATATCATTTCATTTCTTGACCAAGTATTAGCTCTCTTATGCATATTACACTCTGGCTCAATCCGAAAAATTAGAAAAATTATATAGCCTTGAGAGCTACTCCAAATTCATTTCTGTAATTGAAAAAAAAAAAATCATTGTTCTCTGATGCACAAAATTATGTAAATACAGACAGACCAACAAATTAGAAAAATTATATTGAATTGAGAGCTACTCCAAATGATTTTTTTTTAATTGTAAAAAAATCATTTTTTTCTCATACAAAGAAAGTAAGATAATGTTGTAAAGGACCTTAAGATAGAAATGAGAAAGCAATTGTGAGGGCATGAAAACTCTAATGAAATGAAACAATAAAATAAACCTATGAAAGTAAGATAAATCTATCATATACGAACATCCTAATGATTTAATGATGTATTTAATGATGCTTCAAGACATAGAGGAATTAATATTACAATCGGGTCTAATGAAATGAAATAATAAAAGAAGCCTATGAAAGTAAGATAAAATATGTAAAGGACCTTAAGATAGAATAGAAAAAGCAATTGTGAGGGCATGAAAACTCTAATTAAATGAAACAGTATAAGCAACCTATGAAAGTAAGATAAAAATATAAAGAACTTTAAGACAGAACAGAGAAAGTAATTGTGAGGGCATGAAAATTGTAAGATAGGAAGGTTATACTGCCGAGTTAATAAATAAAGTTGCACAATTCTCCATTTGGAAAGAGAATATAGTTGAGTTGCATAAGAGGCGAAAAGAACATGATAGTTTATAGGTATAATGCCTCAGGATCTCTGTAGAAGCCAAGGAGCAGAAGATAGTTTCTTTTAAAACTCAATTATCCCCAAGAAAAGGGCCTTGAAGCTGATCAAGGAACCCACATAATAAAGACATATTTTAACCAATGGATAAGAATTACAACATACATCTATGAAAATCCATTTCAAACGAACATTCAGTTCAGAAAGTTGCAAGTCTATAGATTAAAGAA
Source organism: Pinus albicaulis (assembly GCA_034641835.2). NCBI lineage: Eukaryota > Viridiplantae > Streptophyta > Pinopsida > Pinales > Pinaceae > Pinus > Pinus albicaulis. The sequence goes on along the minus strand of CM076578.1, from coordinate 1,861,922,525 downwards.
CAAGAATATACACCCAAACTTATACAGTGTAGAGCATATACATAAGATAAGAATCATAAAGATTAAATAGCTGGACTATACACCAAGCCTTATACAATATATAGAATTAAAATAAGATAATAATCTATCCCTATTTTATTTATTTTCATATATATATAATGAACGAAGCATCATTGAATCTTAAATCAATTCTTAATCATTGACTCATCAAATTGAAAGACTGCTAAGTCTAATCAGGATTATTTCTCATTGGAAGATTCTTGACATTTTTATACGAAAATTTCTTGCAACTTTTTTAGTTATGAATACAAATTCTCTATGGAGCTTTAGATTATATGTGAAACATATCGATGATTTAATGATATATTTAATGATGCTTTAGTGCCTAGACGAAATAATCTTACAATCATGCCTAATGAAATGAAACGATAAAAGAAGCCTATGAAAGTAAGGTAAACTTGTAAAGGGCATTAAGAAAGTAAGATAAATTTGTAAAGGACCTTAAGACAGAATAGAGAAACCAATTGTGAGGGCATGAAAACTCTAATGAAATGGAACAATAAAAGCAACCTATGAAACTAATATAAAGCTATTATATATGAAACATTAATATGATTTAATGATTTATTTAATGATGCTTCAATTCATAGAGGAATTAATATTGCAATCAATCCTAATGAAATGAAACAACAAAAAAAACCTATGAAAGTAAGATAAAGTTGTAAAGGATGTTAATATGAAACAGAGAAAAAAATTGTGAGGGCATGAAAAATTTAATGAAATGAAACAATAAAATCAACCTACGAAAGTAAGATAAAGTTGTAAATGACCTTAAGAAAGAACATAGAAATAAATTTTGAGGGCATGAAAACTCTAATATAAGAAGGTTACACTGCCGAGTTAAGAAATAAAGTTGCCCAAGAATCCATTTGGAAAGAGAATATGGTTGAGTTGGATAAGAGGACAAAAGAACATGATAGTGTATAGGTAGAATGCCTCAGGAGCTCTATAAAAGCGAAGGAGCAGAAGATAGTTCCTATTAAAACTCAATTATCCCCAGGAAAAGGGCCTTGAATATGCTTAAGGAACCCACACAATAAACACATATTTGAACCAATTGATAAGAACTACAACATACTTCTGTGAAAATCCATTTCAAGTGGACATTCAGTTCATAAAGTTGCAATTTTGTAGATTAAACAAAAAGACTATACACCCAGACTTATACAATATATAGCATATAAATAAGATAAGAATCAGAGATATTAAAAAATATGACTATACACCCAACCTTCAATAATAGAGATGAATTTTTTTTACAGGAGATTAAATAACAGAGATGAAATTTTGTTTGCAGGAGATTAAATAACAAAGATGAAATTTGTTTGCAGGAGATTAAATAACAAATATGAAATTTGTTTGTAGGACATGGTTGCGTTGTGATTCAGTATTTGGCAGGGTATTCTATGCATATAAAGGTGCCAAGAACAATTTCTCTTGGAAGGGATGAATACATCTGACATTTGAGGTTGTCTTTCTCACATTGAAATTCAGGGGAATATATCTATTTTAGGGGAAGAAATAAAAGTGTAATTACATATATAAATCAGCATGACATACTGGACTAATGAATCTAAGTACAAAGACAGAGAAAATAGTTCATCCATCACATCCCATACCATTCCATCCCACTCCAAAGGAAATAGGCGATGGGTACAAGGCGGCAACAGAGAGAAACAGTTAAGGTAAAAAATCTTACAATATCCCTCATATTATACATCTAACAATTATACCTCTATATGCGGCAGCGATGACTTCTATTCATACTGCTATCTTACAAGCTAATACTAGAGAAACATAATTTTAAATTGGACTCATTAAATAACATAGATTAAATTTGTTTGGAGGAGATTAAATAATAGAGATGAAATTTTCCAGAGACTGCCATCAATGGATAACGAGAGCTTTAAAATAGGAATATTTATTAGTGTGAAATGATAAAACATTAACCTTAAATGGATACACTCCATTTATCAAAATTGTAAACATTAAAGGAGAAGCCTTACAATAACAAGACAACTTTATAAGACTGTAAAATCATTAATATCTATGCTATAGATACTGTGGAACATATTGTCCTAAAAATTTACTCCTTATAGAGTTTTGTAGTTCAAACCCACGCACAAATAGAAGTCCACAGAAACCAAATTATATTTATACCCTCTACGAAGTCTAAAATTATACAATCATTACAGGTAATGATTATAACAAATCTTAACATATACCTAATACTCTACATCTAACAACTATACCTCTATAGGCAGAAATGGCTAGTTCTATTCATGCCCCTACCTCACAAGCTAATACTAGAGTACCATAATTTTAAATTGAACTCCTTATATAACAAAGATGAAATCTGTTTACAAGAGATTAAATAACAGAGAATTTTTTTTGCACAAGATTAAATAACAAAGATGAAATGTGTTTGCAAAATATTAAATAATAGAGATGAATTTTTTTTGCAGTATTGTTCACCTGGAAATAGACAACACACACCAAGGAGGCAGATGAGGAGACAACGAGACAGTGCATGTTGAGGACGCGGAGCAGACCCTACACAAAACCTGCAAACACAAAAAACTAAAAATTAGATTTAAACAACAAAAACAACCATAAAAAAATAAGAAATTTACAACCTCTAACTTACCTTCGCAACTTCTCTTGCTCCCCTACTAGCCCCTGCAACAGTGCAATACACCTAAAATGATCAAACAAACTTATCAAAAACTTAACTGATCTAAAAATTAACTGATCGAAAACTGAACTGATCGAACAAACTCATCGAAAACAATGCAACACACCACAAAGCTCTCCAATGGTAATAAACTGATCGAAAACTTGTTGCAGTATTGCGCTTGGTATGTTTATAGAAAAAATTTTGGTTGAACTAATAGTCTGGCTGAACTAAGAGGTCGGTCGAACTTTTGTGCCAGTTTTCTTACCTCCGACCAAAAATTTGTTTACCCACACCATCAATGTTAACATCATAAATAGTTTGGCCGAATTAATTTCAAAACTTCGGTCAAACTATTGGGAAAATGAAATTTTCGAATGTGTTTCTCACGAAAGTGTAACCGAGCTTCACATTTTTACCCAACTCTAAAAAGAAAAATAAGCTATAAAATTTAATATAAATATTGTTTTGGAGATAAAACCTAACTAACTCACCTATCCACAACTTAATTATCATATTTTACTTATTTTTTTTATAGCACCCTTCCTTCCCAATACTACTAAATTCAACTAAATATAACATAATCATAATGATCTCGATTTGACAACAGCAATTAGATATCCATATTTGAAACCATGATATCAAACTTCAACATGATCATAATGTTGTTTCAAAAATAAAACCTAGTTCAACTAAATATAACACAATCATAATGATCTTGATTCGACCCCAACAATTAGATATCCATCCTTGAAACCATGATGTCAAACTTGAACATGATCATAATGTTGTTTCACAAATAAAATCTAGTAAATTCAACTAAATCTAACACAATCATAATGAAATTGATTTGACTGCAAAAATTTGATATCCATCTTTGAAACCATGATGTCAAACTTGAACACGATCATAATGTTGTTTCAAAAATAAAATCTAGTAAATTTAACTAAATCTAACACAATCATAATGATCAATTCGACTGCAACAATAAGATATCCATCTTTGAAACCATAATGTCAAACTTGGACATGATCATAGTTTTGTTTCAAAAATAAAACCTAGTAAATTCAACTAAATCTAACTCAATCATAATGATATCGATTCGACCGCAACACTTAGATATCCATCTTTGAAACCATGATGTCAAACTTGAACATGATCATAATGTTGTTTCAAAAATTAAAACCTAGTAAATTCAACTAAATCTAACACAATCATAATGATCTCGATTCAACCCCAACAATTAGATATCCATATTTGAAACCATGATGCAAACTTGAACATGATCATAATTTTGTTTCAAAATAAAATCTAGTAAATTCAACTATATATAACACAATCATAATGATCTCGATTTGACCACAACAATTAGATATCCATATTTGAAACCATGATGTCAAACTTGAACACAGTCATAATGTTGAATCAAAAATCAAACCTAGTAAATTTGACTAAATTTAACACAATCATAATGATCTCAATTCGACTGAAACAATTAGATATCCATATTTGAAACCATGTTTCAAACTTTAACATGATTATAACATTGTTTCAAAAATAAAACGTAGCAAATTCAACTAAATATACCACAATCATAATGATCTCGATTCGACCGGAACAATTAGATATCCATCTTTGAAACCATGATGTCAAACTTGAACATGATCACAATGTCGTTTCAAAAATAAAACCTAATAAATTCAACTAAATCTAACATAATCATAATGATCTTGATTCGACCGCAACAATTAGATATCCATCTTTGAAATAATGATTTCAAACTTGAACATGATCATAATGTTGTTTAAAAAATGAAACCTAGTAAATTCAGCTAAATATAACACAATCATAATGATCTTGATTCGACCACAACAATTATCTATTGATCTTTGAAACCATGATGTCAAACTTGAACATGATCATAATGTTGTTTCAAAAATAAAACCTAGGTAATTCTCCTACTCACATGTTATTTCTTCATTTTAACACCTTAACTTTCTAGATTATTAAATTGAACTAAGTCTGAAACAATCATAGTGATCCAAAAACAACTGATTCCACCACAACAATTATATGTATTTATCAATTCACAAATAAAATCCACCTAATTCTCCTCACACTTTATTTCCTTGTTTTTAGCACCTAACTTTTCGAGGTCGTTACATTTCTAAACTCCAAGTTAGGGCCTTTAAGACAACATCTAGACATTCTTGTACCTAGCACATTTTTTCCATTACGATTACAATCAAATAACTATTTTAAAAAAATTCTTCGAGTTTTATCTACGAAGAATAATTATTTTAAAATATTGTTTCAAGTTGTCTCTACAAAGAATAATTATTTTAAAAAATTGCTTCGAGCTGTCTCTACAAAGAAATAAAAATGTTTGTTGGAAATAATATTTTTTTTAGTATAATTAAATAGTTATTTATTTATAATTTAATTTAATTATTAATAATTATTAAGTTAATAGTAGAGGTTTAGCTTTATAAACATTCATTCTCTCTCAAATATTGATAAAATATCTATTATAAAATATAAGAGTTTATATATATATATATATATATATATATATATATATATATATTCATTTTAATTTAAAAAATAACATGATCAAAAGAATCATGACATTAAAATCTAGTTACCTATTACTTATTATTATTTTACTATATTTTTCTTGTTACCTAGTTTTTAAATGTATATATATTTAATTCATATATTAGTTTTTATTAATTGATAATAATTTAAAATAGGTTATCATAAGAAAAAACTTAGTTGACTATTATCATATTATGAGATATTGTGTGAACCATGAAATTTAAAATTCAAATCATCTATATATATAATTTAGTTAATATTTATCATTTTTTATTTTATTTTATAAAATAATTAGTTTGATATTAGTTATAAATTAATATTTATCAAAATATATCAACCATTTAAATTTTATAACTATCCATATATATATATATATATATATATATATATATATAAACTTTCTTAAATAAAAATGATGGAGAAGCAAAACCTACATTAACTCTATTTTTTATTGCAAATAGAGTAAAAAGGCAATACGGAAAATCAAGTAAAATTAAATTAAAGTATTTTAAAGTTAATGGCTCACTTTTCTAAAATTAATTATCAAATTAAAAAAGAAAAAGTGAGTCAAAAAAAAAAAAGATCAAATATTTCACAAACGAATCACTCTAAAACTCCATCCCATTAGCAAGCGACTGAGGTTAGCTGAGGATCAATCTTTAAATACATTTCTGGCATGGGCATCCACAGAATCTATGCACATGCGCCAAGTCATATCCTTCCTCCATACCAAAACAATCAGGGAACCATATGGGGAAGTAGATGGGCATATGATACCTTTGTTCAACAATTCCTGGATTTGATTCTTGATTTCCAAACTCTCCATAATTTACATGAGATACATACCAATGTTTGGAAGTGGAGCATCTTGCTTCACCTAATATAATGTTGAATTCCTCTCTTGGGACTTAACCTACTTGGTTCTTGAAACATATTGCCATGCTGACTACCACATGAAACAAATCAAATTTAATTTGTCAGCACATCCTTCAAAATATTCATATTCAATATCATCTTTTTTCTTGATCATGAGAAGCACAAATTTTTTACTTGAATTGACTAGTCTCTTTATCTGCCCTTCATTATTTAAAGAAATATTTAGCTTTTTAGGATGAGCTCTCACAATATACTCCACCCGATTCTGGAGAAAATGATATATGTTCTCATCGTGATAAAATATCACTTTCTCGTCATACAAATATGGAATTCCCAAGATAATTTCAGAAATGTCAAGTGGAACCACATCTAATTCAACTTCATCAACAAAGTTTGCAGTTATGGAAAATTGAAATATGCATTTCCTTGTAACCTATAAATTCACATTCTTGACTATCCAACCCAAAGTGTTTGGCTTATGATGTGGTACAGTTTCAAGGTTAAGCTTTTTGACCAAGTCTTCTGAAATCAAGTTTGCTTGTGCCCCACTATCAAACAATGCATAAATATTCGTATGATTTTAAATCACCCTTACATGGAAAAACTTTATCCTAGTGTATTAATTTGCAGTGTTGCTGTGACAGCTTGAGGAAATACTACTTGCTATGGCTTCTTTTCCCTTTTTGACCATGGCTACAATCTTGGTCTCATCACCAGATTCAGGTCCAAGATCATGTTGTGTGGTGGTAGTTATCTTTTATTTCCCAATATTATTTGGTTTCTTAGGCCATATTTAGGGATGTAATTTCCAATAGTGGGCTTGATCATGCCCTTATTTGGAACAATTTTTGCATGTAGTTTTCTCCCCTTCTTTATTAACACTTGCATTCTTCTTTCCCTTGAATTTTCGTCGCTTCTATTTTACGTTACCCTTGAATGGCTTCTTCTTACTACCCTCTTCCTCAATGTTATTTCCCCTTGCTTCAATATGTGTGGCTTACACACATACTTAATCTAAATTGCTTGGGTTAAACATAAGGATAGTATGTTTCAAATATGAATTTTAACCCCCAATGTATTTCAAGAGTGTGTCTTGGGAATTCAAGTTTATTCCTAGAAACAAAGCCCTTTCTATAAACTCTTGGGTATACTCTTGAAATGTTTGACACTTGAGTTGCCTAAATGTTTTCCAACTCATAATATCTTTTTTCATATATGGTAATGGATAAAATTGTCTTTTAATTAAAGAAATAAACTCAACCCAAGAAATTGATATCTTACCATGGATTCGCATTTCCTCTTCAGTCTTTTCTTCCCACCAGAGTAGTGCTTCTCCTTCTAACCTCAATCAATCCAATTGGATATTTATGTCGTATTCTTGTAGATTCTAAATTTTGCAGTATGACTCCAATTGAAGGATCCATTTGTCCAACTTCTCTACATTTACCTCGCCGTTGTACATGGGAAGTTCAAACTTAATGTCCGATTTGAGTAATGGATTTTTTCCTTTTGGGGTTTTTGAATGAGTATGGGTGGTTTTTGTGGTGGAAGTGCAAGATGACGCTGATGAAGATGATGAGGATGAGGATGGTGAATATGGAAGTGGATTTCCTCAGCTGGAATTTTAATTCTTCTCATCATCCTTATTATCATATCAAGTTCCTTCTGCATGTCGAGGCTTAGAACCTTCTCTTGCCCTTTCAACAATGAATGCATCAAACATGATTTTAACCATCCTCTTTATATCATTGACATATGTTTTGAAATATTCCTCTTTTGAATGTCCTTGAGTATCTCCAACACCTGAAATAATGGCTAAGGATTCAAGCTCAACTTCTGATGCTTATACCTCTTCACTCAACTTAGCTTCTTGTGCAATTTGTACCTCTTCAATCTCAACTTCTAGAGATAAAACTTGAGGTACTTCAAGCGAAGCTATAAGTGGAACTTTGGATGAATATGATGCTCTTGTAGCTATCCTTATTCTAGTCCTAACCTCGGGACTAGCAACCTATAGTTTCCTTTCTCCTCTCTGCAACTTCGACTTTGCAAGTATCACAAAATTGCAACTATTAAAACCCTTCTTACACAAAACTCAAGAAAAAAAAAATAATCTTTGCTCTGATACCATCTTGATTTGAATTTGATTGTTAGTTTTTCTATGCTAATATCCTCTTCATATTTAAATCTAAAGTGATGATGTTTTCTTCTTGTATAAGGGTTTATTGAAATAAATTTGATTTATTAACAAGTAAATTTGTGGAGATTAAATTGAATACCTGAACATAAAAGAATGGAAACTTAATTCTGAAAAAAAGTATAAAATAACCACAAACCATCACAATTGAATCAATAAAAATTTGTTTTGGTGAAGGAATTTACCCATCCTAGGCTACATCTCCTTGGTCCAGCTTCCATGGCATAGGCCTTTGTGTTAGCTCAATTATTCAAATAATGTTGTTTACAAAATCCTATTGCATCTGAGACCTACTCCAATGTGTCCAAAACATAAAAATATACCTAGAATGACTCTTCCTGAGGCAAAACTGGCCGCAATTGCCTCAGTTATGGAAAAAACGAATTTTCCTACAATTCCTCCTCCAAATCTCAAGAAGACTCCACACAGTTTCCCTATTTTGGTGGATTCCGCCGAATCTAAAGCTTTCGCTAAATCCGCCGCCAATTTAAACAAAAATTAACTAGCAGTTAAGACGTATTAATTTTGGATAAGTGTGTCTTAACTGCACATTTATACGAATAATATAAACTTTGTTTGATTATTTTTAATCTCGCATATTAGCGACTAACACATGGATTAATGTTTAATATTCTTGTTGTCTGAATTGGCTCCGTCACTGGTTTCATTGCTACAGTCATATGGGACGGGGTTCGCCCCCTCGGAACCCTTGTCGTCAGAACTGAAAATCCTTAAGTAGTAGTGGAGCCCTTTACGGGTTAAGACCCAACAGATAGCAGAGGTGGAAAGGTGTGGTAATGGCGCAGGGTAGGTCGTGGGTTCGACCCCGACCCCAACACCATAATTTTACCACAACGCATAAAACAAAACTCTTAGTCAAATAAACTTTGGGTTATAGAAAATCTCCACCCACATACATATATGTCTCCTCCTGTCAAGGTTTAGACCTTAGGTTATATCCCACATAATATATATGTCTGCCCACTATACTTTCCACCTTAGGTTATAACCATATGTCCAATGGAATAATATATATATCCATATGTCGACATATCCAAGGTTTAAACCATTAGATAAATATATGCGAGTGCTTGTAATATGGTTTGCATCTTTGTTTAAATGAAATGTATTCAACCCAAAAAAAACTATCAGATCAAAAATTTGGATATAAGAAATACATGTGGCCCGAAATATAAACATATTTCCATAACCTTGGTTAGAAATAATTTGGAACATAAATCATAATCCAAAGGTTGGATGGGTTCACCATAGGGGGCACGTGGCGGCCCCTCGCTGCACCATGTGTCCAGCTCTGGCTGGACTATTCCAACTAAAAAAATTCTCCTTAAACCTTAGGATAGTTGTAAAACAATTTCACCTCCAAAGTTCAGTAGCGAATATGGTTGTGACACTTGTCATAGTGTGATTGGGCTAAAACTAGAGAATATTCCCTTAATATACCTAGACCGCTGACTAGGCTCCCATGTCATCAACATGTCACTGTTCTGCATTTTTTTTACTTATTTGAGAAAATGGAAAGCAGGTGATAACTTCTTCATTTGGAGTCGGATTCTGATGAAAGGAATTGCATCGGATTCCTAGCAACAAGATCTATGTGATCATTCTATTTTTGAGCATTTATGGTCACTTTCATTGTTTAGATTAATACTGAGCCTCTAATTAGGCTTTGACTTCTAAACACCAACTTCTTAACAAATTTTCATTTTGTTCCTACAAAAGATTTTCTTTGAATAACAGGTTAAACATTTGCAATTTCATAAATCAATATAGATGAAAAAATATGAGGTGTGTTGTAGAATATTAGAAAAAACAAAAAATCAAAGCTTATCACCGAAAGAAAAAATTCGAAATCAACATAGCTATGTGTTCAGTACAATGTCATAGTTCGAATAAAAATGATTTAAAAATTAAAATATTTGACAAAATCGACATTTGTAACAATTTTCAATAACAAACATCTTCAAGCCTCAAAGGATATATAATGATATCCACAGGTAGTGGTGGTATGTCAACAATATAATCTGCATTTGGAGCAAGTGAGAATACATTTCCAATTTTGATGAAATTGTTGAAACCATCAACTGATGGAGCATGGAACCATGATGTTGCGACCATGGAGACACCATCATAAATTATTCTTGTGCATATTTGACTAAATAAATCATATACCTTTAAATGCACTTCCATGCAACCCAAGAAAAGGACCTTTTACTCGACAACACGAAAACGAAGGTATCTTAGCCATTTACTATTTATATCCATAGAGATGTTTTAAAGAAATGTTCAACGGAAGCCCCACTCATCTTTAAAATATTCTAGGCTTTTTTCATTGAAAGGTTGACCAAATTCAAAATCCTCTAATCCCTCAAGTGACAAAACATATGTGGCACCTGTTATCGTTCTGTAATTTGCAAGAAACTGTGAGAACTAATCACATAGGCCAATATCAAACCAACTTTGGAAACTGGGATCTAGCCATTCCAGTTTCAGAGAGGGCTATCGCTATAATATTTATCTTTGTTTGGATAACTTCTTAGGCTAGTTATGATAGTACTTGGGTTTTGAGTTTGTTTTTAATTTTGGAAGATTGATTGTATTCACTTTATTAATATTTGTTGGGAAATTGAGTCAAAATATAACTATATGGTTAAATAAACTTTTCACAGAGTAAATGCAGGGAAAGCTAGGAATATTTACTAGATATTTTCGAATTTATAAATGGATTATGACAGAAATATGAAGAAATTCAGTAGAACTAGAGAGCAACTTAGAATTCTTTAGTTTGGCCTTCAGTGGAATTGCAAACACGGCTAGAATAAGGTACTCAGAAGTAAATCCTATTCATCACTCTTTCTGCTTTACAATTGGAATTCAAATCATCACAATGAAAGATGAAAATGAAACAAAATGACAGAAGAAAAAAATCACCAGTATTTAAGCCACAAGAATCCCGTGAATGGTATGACTATTATTAATGCTCTAGTGCTTTGGAAAAGCTTATAGTACTCCAAAAGAGAGTAATTATTCTGATATCAATCAATGGACCTTTGATACTTCCAAAAATGAAGTATTTATACAAAAAATTACAATAATGTATCTAACAGACATGATATTTTTAGGCTTATACTTAAGCTAATAAATCTAACTTATTACAAAATTATAGTCTCGGTGGAATGCGTTGTGTAGAGCAGGTGCTGATGTAGTGGGATAGTTAGGACGTGGACAAAAATTTACTGATGTGTTGGCAGACTAAATGTTGTCCTCGCAGATTAATTATTGTATGAACGAAGTGTTGAACGCCTTTTTCTACCTGACTCAACCTTTCTGTCTTTTTGTCACCTGAAATCCTTTTTCCATCTTAAAACCATTTTTGTAAACAAAGAAACGTGAAAAACTAATTTACTGGACTTGAAATCGCCGCATCTCATCCGGTCACTTCACAATATTTAGATTTAATTTTATGAATAATGTTATTGGATATGTGATGTGATTTAGGAGTTGAAGTGGAGGGTAGGTGGGACCAGACCACAGCCTGTAGATCACAGCGTTTAAGTTTTAGTTAGAAGTGCTGAGGAGGAAAACACTAAATGATGTGAAATTTGAAGCACGGGGAGGGTGTAATGACATGGTAGGGGAAAGTGGGACTGAACCGCAATGCAAATGACAAGTTTTACATTTTTATTATAAGCAGCGAGTTTAACATCTAAAACTTGCAAAGTGCGGGGAGAGGGACCCACCTTCATCGCAATTGGAATTCGGAAATATTCATCGATAAGGTAAGGTTTCATGATGTTTCATATAATATGTGATTTGTGTTGCAAACATCTATGAAGTGGGGGGCGGAGCTGCTATGGTGGGGCCAACTTGCCACATCACAAGTTAAAGAAAATAGATTGTGGGCATTCAAAGGTAAGTAGAAACAAATGTGATGCGATATATCACAAATCGGCAATCTCATATTTTAAGGTTTAGTTGCGATGTGAAGAAGTTATAATATGCAATCTGCGATGGAGGGTGGGGAAGAAAGGGTGATGTGGCAGGATGACCCACTTTAATCGCAATCGAGGAATAGGAAGCAAAGGTAAGTGAAAAGAAATGAAAAGGTAAAGGTATAAGGGTAAAGTGGAAAGGTCGAAAAAAGGGTAAGTTCAATTATTTTCAATGGAAAATTAAATGAAAAAATAAGTATGGCAAGGAATGGCCCAGCTCCATCGTATATTGCATTCAAAAGGTTTGTAGGAGACTACAATTTAAAGGATTTTTTGGGATTTGGCCTATTGGAAAAAAAAAATTGAATGTGCGGGATTGTAATGAAAAGTATTAAAATATATGGAAATATATGAACGGGGAAGGAAATGTAAACAAAGCGAAATGAATGGAATGAAATTATGGGGGAATATTTTCTATGGTTTAAAACTTTAGGATATAAGTTAATGACCAAAATTTAAAACATACAAATCACTTTTCCAAAAGCGCATTTAGACTAGCAACCAATCAAAACATTTAAAACAGAATGAAGATTTTATTTTTCTTTCTTGCTTCCCTAACATTTTTTTTTTCCTCTTTTATTTAGGGCATCTAACACCTAACATTTTATTGACATGGATGCCTACAAACACAATAATATTCCTAACATTTTTAACTTTTTGATTCTTTTGCATCCATATCCTACTTTAACATTTAGAAACGTTTAACTACTTATGCTAACTTATCAAAACAAATAATGTTAAAACACCTCCCTTGGTTAAAATTAAAGTATTGAACCAATTTTCATTTTCTACCTAACTAATCAATCTGTCAAGATTAAATAATTTGACAAATTATTTTCCACTACCTATTAACAAGAAATTTAAACCTAATTCAATCATGTTTAAACTATATGATTAAATTTTATTGAAGTATTGTGGCATTTTAAACAAGCTGCACACAATTTATTTCTGGAAATAACCTAAGCTAAGGGTAGTGGCATTTGGATGTGCAACACTTTCAGAATTTATTGTTTTTCTTTTTGATGGGGTTCACATCTTATATTTTTTATTAATAACATATACCCTCTTTTTATTTTTTTATGTTATTTCGTTTTTTATTTTGAAAATTATTTGCAGATTGGAAATAATTTTACGAAGTAAATTTGACAGATAAAATAAACTCAGTCACCTTGATATCCTATGAAATATAGGACCCTAATAGCACCATTATTAAGAATACAAACAAGTCAGTTCTTGTTTATCCCTAATGCCATACATCATATGTCTTAAATGGGCACAAACGTTAAACCCCAGATGTTTCTTTCAAGATCCAACCCATATATAGTGTAACCAAATGCAGGATAATCATCACAACCTTTGTCCCAATATAGGCAAAAAAAAAAAAAAAAAAAACCTTTATAGAAGATAGCCTCCTTTGGCGGTGAGATGCCACCATAAGGAAGTTTTGTTCACTTCCAAACCATGTCATCACTACTACAAATTAAAAAATATGGATACATCTCGTTGGAAACATATTCTAGTAAAAACCATACATATTTTTGTGGAATAAATTTCTCAAAAACATAGAAGAATCCCTCCTCCCAAAGATGAATAAAAAAAATATTGCTAAACGTATTTGTAGAAGGGTTGACAACAAAGTAATTCTTAGAACTCAAATAATTTGTAGACAACCTAAATAGAATCATTGATCCAACTATGAATTAAATTATGTATCCATATTGAATAAAAGGAAAGAACATAGAATATATTTATCGTTTATCACTAAGGGAAGATCCAAAAAATAATTCCATGAATTGGAAAAGCATGAAATTCTTTCTTGGTGCAACGATCAAAACCTTTGAGAAAAATTAGGTCTTGCAATAAAAGACTTCATTATTTCTAAGAAAACTTAAATTCCATCAACATAGACAAAGGAAGCCAATGGAAAGAATCCCAAATAGTTGCATCCATGGTAAAAGCAACGACTTTTCTGAAATGAAAGAAAACGCCGCAAATTTTATGTCAAAGAAAAACAATCACCATTTCGATGATAAGGTGTACAATGTTAAACATTGCAATGACTTAAAAAAAATCTATCAATATTGTTGGAAACATTTCATATGCAATACCTAAAATTCGTCTTAAGCACACAAATATAAAAACAATGTTCAAAACGAAAATGATAAAAAAAAACAACGAAATGATCACCTCATTCCAAGCAGACCAACATCCACCTTTCAAAAACATCTCACTAATAGAGATATCCACACACAAAATATTTTGATTGCATTATAAACACATGTATGTTTATGAAATTGTACGCTTTTTCCTAGTTAAGTTACTTAAAGTCTATATAGAATATTTCATAACACATAGAGTTCCTCTCTAAAAGGATAATTTTCATAGTCATGATAGTTTCATAGTCATGATAGTGTGTTGATTTAATAAACAATGAATTTGGAGTGGCCTCATCAATTCGCATAAAGGTTAACATGAGAAATATTAAAAAATATCTTTCTTTGTTTTTTGAATAAATCATAGGCACCTTTGCTAAATTCAATGGAACTTTGAATTGGAGCTCGCTCATGCAAAAATGAAAAATATTTATGCATATATACAAAATGTATGTAGCAAGTATTTTTTTTTATTATATATATGTTAATAATAATAATATTTGTTTTATGAGAGAATACTTCTAGTAAATTGTGTTTCATTTTTTTGTTTTCAACACATTTCAAACTATTAAGTGTAATTCATCATTAGAACATAGATAAAAGTATTGATCCAACACAATTATTAAATATTTTAGATATAAAAAATAATAAAAAAAAAAAAGATTTAAAAAATTAATAGAATAATCAAAATAAATGTTAAATAAATTTTATTTTTCTTATTATGTATTCATGTTTCATTTTTACATTTATCTATCAACATAATTTAAAAACAATTTAAAAACAATCATTCAATTAAGAATCTATACTTGAAATAAATAAACCAAGAATCTATACTTGAAATAAATAAACCAAAAAATAATAGTATTTAAAACAAACGTCACAGTAAACATGTTAGTATTTAACAATTATTTTCGTTTTTTAATAATTTTTTTACATTATACATACTATTATGTTTTAGTATTTTTTTCGAACGTTAAAATTTTCAATTAAATTATTGTTAATTTTTATTATTATTATAAATAATGTACACGGATCAATGTATAGAATTTCTATAGAAAAAGAACAACTAAAAATAATCCAACAATAACAACAAGCCATTTGCAAAACTATTTGAAATATTTTTTTTGTTTTTTTAATATATTATTTACATTTTCTGTATTTGAATGTTTTTTAATGTATTATTTATATTTTAGGTTTACATTAAATTTATTTACATTATTTATACAGTTAACATTTGAAAAAAAATGCTAATTAAAAGAAAACAAAAATATTTACAACCAAGATCATTATCGTTGCTCTTATCTTAGCTATTATTGAGCCCAAAAACTCATTCTACAATCCATTATGAAAGAGATGTTTAAACAAAAAATAATAAAACAATTTAAACAATTAATTAAATAATATAGATAGATATAGATATAGATATATATATATATATATATATATGTGTGTGTGTGTGTGTGTCTATATATATATATATATATATATATATATATATATATATATATAATTTTTAAGAAACTGTTTGAATATCTCTATTAAGTAATATATTTTATTATGAATTTTCTCTCTCTACAGAAAGTGTGGATTTATATGTGTGTGTGTTAACCTAAGAAAAAGTAATTGAAGGTAAAGTAGAGTAGTTACTTTTTAATAAGAAGAATATGTGTGACTAATTTAATTTTTAATATAAAATATTAATGATGATAAAATATCAAATTATACAATTTAAACAATGAAAAATTACAGCATAGATCTATACAACAATAATGTTATGTATACTTAAAAACATATTTAAATGGAACGATATATTCGAAGGTTCTTAATTACAAGAGTTAATACTATATAAACCAAGAGATATATAGCGTCAAGTTTGACAGTATATATTCCGACTGAGGCTATCACATCCTCGTGAAAATAGTGGAGAACAAAGTTTAGATGTATGTTAAACTAGATATTATTCAAACAGAATGGTATATATTCCAAAATTGCTTTTAAGAACCTTCACTATTATATAGACTAAAAGATATATACCGTCAAACTTGATACTATATATTCCAGCTGTCATTAGCACAGCCTTATGAAATCAGTAGTAAACGAAACTTGGACGTTCATGCCTGGAATGTATTTAAAGAGTGATCGTCATCTAACCTCGGTCGCTTGGTAGTGGGATGGAATTTTAGAGTGATTTGTGTGTGAAATATTTGATCTTGTTTCTTTTCCCCTCACTTTTTCTTTTCTAATTTGATATTTAATTTTAGCAAAGTCAGCCATTAATTTTAAAATACTTTACTTTAATTTTATTTAATTTTCCGTAGTGGTTTTTTACTCCATTTCAATCAAACATCCCTTCTAAGTAGGTTATGCTTCTCCATCATTTTTATTTAAGAAAGTTTGTATATATATATATATATATATATATATATATATATATATATATATATATATATATATATATATATATATATATATATATATATATATATATATTAGAGGATAGTTATAAAATTTAAATGGTTGATTGATTTTGATAAATATTAATTTAAAATTAATATCAAATTAATTAATTTATAAAATAAAATAAATAATTATAAATATTAACTAAATGGTATATATATATAATTTATGGGATTTGAATTTTAAGTTTCATGGTTTATGAAATATTTCGTAATATAATAATAATTTATTAAGTTTTTCTCTAAAATAATTTATTTTAAATTATTATTAATTAATAAAAAATAATATATAAATTATATATATATATACACAAAACTATGTAACAAACAAATATAGTAAAATAACAATGATTATAGTTTAATGTCTTGATACTTTTGATCATGACATTATATATATATATATATATATATATATATATATTCCAATATTTTGTTATTATTTTTTATTAATTTTTTTTTTAATTTCATAAAAATTAAATACTCTAAATTTAAATCTTTATTATTCACTTAATAATTATTAATAATTAAATTAAAATATAAATAAATAATTAATTAATTACACTAAACAAAAGAACAAAATTATTTATTGGTAAAGACTACTCAAAGCAATTTTTTAAAATAATTATGTCATCGTAATGGCCATGGAATGTCCTAGGTACGGGAATGTTTAGATTTGGTCTTAAAGACCCTAACTTGAAGTCTGGAAAGGTAACCATCCCGAAAATTTAGGTGCTAGCAATGAGGAAATAAAATGTGAGAAGAATTAGGTGGGTTTTATTTTGTTAGATCTAAAGCTTTTGTAATTTATAATGTAAATAAAAGTACTTTAAGATAAATCACATCATTGAGATTAAGTCATAATAATATAAAAATACATTATAAACTGATAGATACATATAATTGTTATGATGGAATCAATTTTATTTATAAGTTATTAAATACATATAATTGTTGCGATAAAATCTATAACTTTACGATCACTATGATTATTTTAGACTTAGTTCAATTTAATAATCTCCAAAAGTTAAGGTCTTAAAATGAAGAAATAACATGTGAGTTGGAGAATTACGTTGGTTTTATTTTTGAAACAACATTATGATCATGTTCAAGTTTCACATCATGGTTTCAAAGATGGATATCTAATTGTTGCGATCGAATCGAGATCATTATGATTCTAAATTTAATAGTATTGGCAAGGAAGGGTATATATATATATATATATATATATATATATATATATATATAAAAGCTATGGATAGTGAATTAGTTAGGTTTTATTTCCAAGGCTTTTTTTTCAACATTATGATCGTGTTCAAGTTTGACATCATGGTTTCAAAGATGGATATCTAATCGTTGCGGTAGAATCGAGATCATTATGATTCTAAATTTAATAGTATTGGGAAGGAAGAGTATATATATATATATAGTGAATTAGTTAGGTTTTATTTTCAAAACAATATTTCTATGGTATTTTATAGGCTTTTTTTAAATATATATTAATCCTTCTTCAAAAAAATTCAAAAAAAATTTAATCCTTCTTCAAAAAATTTAAATTTAAAAAGAATTTACAATTAAATATTACACAATTCAACTCATATAAATAGAATATATGTATAAATTATATTTATTATGAGCCTAGATTTATCTTAATACTACATTTATTCATTATTGATAGAGATCAAATATTATGTGCAATTTTGTTTAGAGTGAAAATAGATTTGATCTTTTTGGGCTCTCTTAGATGCAGATTTAAGAGGTATGCAAGCTAATTTTATTAATAATTTTATGGAAAATTCATTGGAATTTTATTCTTTTAAATAGACTATATTAGAGAAGAATACCATGAGAAAAATATCATGCTTTTAAATAGGTTACATTAGAGAAAAATGCCATGGGAAAATCAATTCTTTGTAAAAAACTAGAGTCACCTATTATTTACATGACATTACAACATCTCTTTCATAATGGAATCAAGAGTGCCTCTTGACACAATAATGAAATACTATATACTTTTTGTCCACAAAAAATATTATAAAATATAAACTACTTTTATTTTGTTTAATCAAACTATTAATTTTTTATCTTACAGAAATTATGAGATAATATTAATTTTAAAAATATGTATTTTTTCATAGATGGATATATCTTTGTTTTATAACTTTTCATAAATAAAGGAAGGAACATTAATTTATCAATGTATTATAATTAATTCATCCTATATATAATCTAGGGGAACTGATAATTATGACAATTTCGGTTACCAAATTGTGCAAGGAATTGTCTAACTATTCTACATTTTGGAGTTTTTGGTTGAAATATGTTAGTTTTTTTTTGTTAGATGATTAGTTTTTGTTGTTTAAAATATTATTTTTAATGCATAAGTGAGACTAGGGAAAACCCATAGGAAACTGAGACTAGGGAAAACCCATAGGGTACTAAGAGTGTAGAAAGTTGATAGTTCAAACTTGTGATTCCAATAAATCTTTGTCAAATTTTGAGAAAATTCTACTAGAAATAATGCTTAAAGAAAAATAGGTTATGGAAATTGTGCCACTTAGCACACAATTATAGGTAAGCATGGTTGTTCTTCAATTCAAAAGTTTCGCAAACTTTTGAGGGCGTCTTCCTATCCTCGCCTCCATTTATACGAGTATTGGTTGACTTGTTCATCATGAGCCTTCACGAAATCAAAAAGAAAGAAAAACCTACCCTCTTTATCTCATAATATTTTTTCCCATTTTATCTCATAAACCTATTAATGTAAATGTGCGATAGGTTGTGAGATGACCTATCTTGTTAAGTCTAAGGGAGAAAGAAAGAAAACTAATATGTATATAGGTGTTTGTTCTAAAAAAAAAAAAATGCCTTCATTGAACCCTTCACCGTTTATTTTACCATTGAGTCTCATGTAGTTTTGTCCCTCAATTATAATATTTATGCTATAATGAATCATGGCCCCTTGTTAATCATTGTAGAGGTCTGGAAAATAATTTTTTTTGTTCATCGCAATACTCCGTAAGCATGGCTTATATTAGACTAAGTCTTGAAGAGTTTATATTTTCAATAAAATAAATAGTTGAAATTTCAAGTTAATGAATATTCTCTCTAATATGTAATGCAATAGACGAACTGAAAAGTTTGACAAAAGTTTTTGAAACTCGTTTTTGAGTTTCAAAATCTGCTCGTATCTTAAATTTATTAAAAAATAAGTAAAACTGATGATAATTTATTAAAAAATATTTATAAAACATGGAATTGGTGTTGATTCGATTCATTTGGCGTGGCTATCCGTCTCTGCCATGCCCGCCCTCCATCTCCAACACCCAACCTACTCCTAAAATCGTTATTTAATATGCTCAATGTAGTTCTCATTAATCTTTTCATTAATCATTTAGTAAAAATACTTCTAAAATAGTTATTGAACATGTTATTAATATGTTCAATGCAGTTCTCATTTTTAATGTTTTCATTAATGAGTTCTTTTTAATACTGGTAAAGTAAAATAATAATAAAATAATGACCAAAAACATAACTTAAATTATTTAAAGCATTTAAAATTTTCTTTATATTAAATATTATTTATTATATTTATTAACATCATTTAAAATTATTAATTCTAAAAATATTTATCTATATTATGGATCACAAAAATTTTAAATCAAATAATTTTATTTATATTAATTATTGTTTATTATAAGATCATCCATTCAATCTTATTTTAAATAGTTTTTAATAAAATTAAAGTAAAAAATTGTGATGACATTGTTTTTATAAAAAGATAACCAAATCATTTTAAATAAAATGTATGTAAATAAAATAGATTAAATTAAGTAATTCAGAAACGTTAATGCTTTTTATTAATTAAATTAAATCATCCAATTAAAAAAGGCAGGATGATTCTCATGTGGCACGCTCATGCTCTTGATCTCTCGATGAACTGGCAATGAAGCGCACACAGACATTTTAATGAGAATTTAGAAGACAGCGCCTTAAAATTGAACAAAGTACGTGCATCTCAATATTCCTCAGATGGATTATAACCGTTAAAACAATGCAATATTTTTAATACAGGAAACTTTCACAAAATTTCAATTGGATCTTTATTGACTTCTACTGAAGAACTCTATCTTGTAAACTAATGGCCATAGTCTAAAAAATCTCACAGAATAATTTAGAATTTTTTTATAAGATTATGAAAAAAATTGCTAAAGATTTTTGTAAATCTAATTACAGTTGTTAAATTTTACATTTTGGGTGCTTTAAAAATTTTTGATGGTGCTGAATCTGTTTCCACTATCAAAAATGCAATTCAAACACTCTAAATACTTAATTTTTTGAATTTATTTTTACCAGATTCCAACAAAAAAAAACTGCAGACCAAGCTATTCTGTTACCTTCATAAACAACTCCAAAGTAATGTGCGCTAAGAAAAAATGGTAAGATAAAATACATAAAATCTAGTCAAACTTTTAAATTGTGTAAAGTATAATACCTTCTCTTCCTTTATAAAAAATGTGAAGTTTTATAACTGATTTATATTCTTTGAATTATTTGTTTTTTTAATTGATATCAATTCATTTAAATGGTTTTGAATATGTTTGTCATGTCATGTTTGTCATAGTATGTAGCAAGTGGAACTGCTGGGCTCCAGGGAGAAGGACCCAGCTCCTGTGTATTTTTTTATGGAAAATTTTCTTAGTTTATAGTGTTTCCTCATGTTTTTAGCAGTTAATAGTTATAGTTTCTGTTTCAGTTGCAAATGTTATGGACATAATACAGTGATAAAAGTAGTAACTAGAAGGAAAAAACATTATCAGTTTTGGTTAGCTTTTAACTCTGCGGTGGCCAACTTTTAGCTTTTAACAATATCAGTTTTTTGTTTACTTTGAGCTAGTTGAAACTATGTTAAAAATATGAAAATAAAAAAACACTACTAAATTTACAAAAAGAAAAAAAAAAGAAAGAAAAAAAAGAAAGTTGTGTTTAAAGAATTGCGTTCTCAATCAACGATGGTTATTAGATTCACGTTGGACTTTCACTAAATTGTTTTTATTAGTAGCCATAGGCGTTTATATATTGACCGTTTGCTGGATGAACCCACGTTGGTTGTATTTTTAAATATATTTACGACCGCGATTGGGTTTGGAGGGAAGATGCTTGGTCTGAGTGACTAATCGACGGCTCCGGCAATGGGGACCGTGAAGTGTTGGAATGAATTTTTTGAAGAGAATTAAAAATAAAATTGACTAGTTGTTAAGTGTCGAGCAAGTGAAATAGGTGGAAATAAGTGGAACATATTAAATTATATAAGTTAACAACATAAAGCATATAATTCAATATTTCTTTAAAAACATAAACATATAGATTAATATATGTTTATAGACATAAACATAAAATGTTAACTTTTAAAAATAAGTGTATACTTAAATATATAGACATATAATTCAATAAACATATTATATTAAATATATAAAAATATTAAATTTAATATAAATATATACAAAATTGTGTAATATTAAATTAAATGTTAAATGTCAAATATTAAATTAAAATATTGAACTTTCAACTTTCAAATATTAAGTTAGCATATCAACTTTGAAGTATTAAATTAAAATATTAATGTTCTATGGTGATATTAAAATCTATTAAAATATAATGTTTTTTAAAAAAGTAAATAGTAAATATTAAATAATTTTTTTTGTTTTTCAAGTTGTTCGTGATTTTATAGGATTGATTTGTGTCTTGCATTTAATTTGTCAACAACACAGGGATCACACCAACCTTAACCTGACTAAATTTTTTAGCATATATCTTCTGTCCCTATCACACGCAACAACCACTCCATTCGGTTTGGTCCTAGGTTGCCTTGCTAACAAGACACATCCTCAACCGATTGTGCTAGTGGGGCTTGATATTAAATATTAAATATTACCAATAATAGGCCATATTAAATATTTAGTAAATATTTAAATATTTGAATATTGACACATTGAAATGATGATGATGATGATGGTGATTAATGTCCACTAAGACCTAATGGTCTATCGAACCTCAAAAAAAGAAAAGAAAAGAAGGAGTCTAATTGTCATTCATCAAAATCTTATTTCTGTGATAAAGGAGAAGAGAAAGGAGCGCTCCAATATTGCTATAGTTGGGCTCGCTTAATAAGTCAAGAAGATTTGAGGTGTGGCTAATGATAAGGAATTAAGAGCAGGTGTGTGCAAGAGTCGAACATTCTAAAAGGAAGTGCTTTTCATTTTCCACCTTCTTATTATCACAAATCTGACAGATTTTATTGTCCCAAGGAGTCTTGGGAGTAGACCACCACCCAGTATCACTTTGAAGCTCATGAGAATTAGTTCTTATCCTAGTGATGTTCATTTTCTTCTTAGTGTTCATTAACATAGACATATAATTTTGGTTATCAACAGTGGGGTTGATCACCTCCTTATACTATCTTATCTTCCTTTTACCCTCCAACTCCTTCTCATCCCACATCTTGTACTTAAAATTGGAGTTAATACTATCTTCGATACTATCCTTGCTTCCCATGATCTCCTCCTTAATCCTCCAAAGGTTGAGCAAACACTGGGCACCCTTATGCTACCCTCGTCTGAGGCACATGTGGGGTTTTTTACTAGAGTTAGAAGCAATTTTTGGGAGCCTCTTGGATTCCATGTTGTAAAGATTCTTCTTATACATCAGATATCTAAACATAGTCATACTTTTAAAGGGGGACAAGCTTGCTTCGATCAAGAGAATAGGATAGGGAGTATTTCCCTAGATCTTGTGGTTATAGGTTATGAATTTATTTTGGATCATCTCAATATTTCTCAATGAATCTCTAGATATAATGCAACACAAAACTTCACATTCGTATAAGACAACTACGGTGACGAGAGTCTCAAAGAGGAATCATTTTTTACTCCAAATGTAAATATCGACCAACTTACAATTGTTTTCAAGCTCATAATTATAAGCTTTCCAACTTCCAAAAATTCTTTTTTCGATGCTATAATTCCAATTGAGTTGAGGAGGAGAGTCAATACTCAAATATTTATAAGAAGAAATCTTCTCTAAACAATGGTTTTCATAGATGAAACTACCATGGGTGATCTTTTTGGATTTAGTGATCATGACTTTAGTCTTGTTGGTATTAACTATCATACACATCTTGGAGTAGTAGACATGAAGAGTATAAAGTTGTTTGTATAGGTCATCATGGATTTTTGCAAGAATAACGATATCATCAACATAAAATAGAATAGTAATTATTATACCAGCAAACTCAGTACCCTTGCAACCTACTATTTCTAGACACTCCTCTAGCTTATAAATATAAATACCAAAAAGAGTAGGGGATAGGGGATACCCTTGCTTGACCCCGATATTTTATTTAATATCTTTAGACTGTCCTCTATTGGTCTTAAGCATGGAAATGGAAATCTCGTAGAGGCAGATCACAACAATCATGAGTTTAGGAGGAACCATGATCTCTTCAAGTCTCTCCAAGAGCTTATCTCCAGGGACAATGTCGAAATATTTTCTAAAGTCCATAAAACAATAGAAGAGATCAATTTTACTATTGCGACATTCCTCTACAATGATCCTAAGAGTGAAAAGTTGGTCAATAATCAAGTGTTGTCTCCTAAAACTAACTTCCTCTTTATTCCTTTTACCCTTGTTCTTAAGCCAAACGCTAAGTTTTTTTAAAAATTAGCCTATAAAGCTTGGCTGGGATGTGGCTATTCATAATGGCCATGTAGTTAGAGGGAACACTTTTTCCCCCATTTTTAAAGATAGACACAATAATGCTTTGTGTCCAAAGCTTAGGGAAACCATGCTTTACAGCCAAATTCAGAAGCTTGTAGAGATGGGGAATGAGGATAGATCTTCCCATTTTAAATATCTTAGCTTGGTATCCTTCAATATCTTTAGTTTTACCATTAACAAGCTTATTAATCCCAACATCTTCTAGATAAAATATATCTCCCTTAATAGGAGTGTTTAAGATAGTTTTCATGGTGTCAAGAGAGTCATACAACTTCTAAAGATGTTTATCCGAATTTTCTAAGAAGACAAAAAATTAATATTTAATATTAAAATTTAAATATTTAATATTTAATAAATATTTAAATATTTAATTTTTAATATTAAAAATTAAATATGAAATATACAAAAAGAAATAAGAAATATGTAATATTATAAGTAAAATACAAATAAAAATGGTTTATTGAAAAATTACATATTATAGATGAAATGAAATATATTGAATATTGAAAAAAAATTGAAAATGAAAATTTCAGAATTAAATATAAAATATGAAATATGAAATTCAATATGAAATATTCAAATGTTAATATTAATTTACAATTTTATTTAAAAATGAATGTTAAATTGATAATGCAAATAATGTAAATAATTTAATATGAATTAATATAAAATTACTCAATACACATCTTATGAAATCTCTATAACATTTAAAAGTGCAATTTAAACAGTAAAAAAATACACATTATTTTTTGTATTCTAAAAAAAATTTAATCCCTTTCGACTCATGTTAGATTTGTATTTTAGATAAATCTATAATGGTTATTTCACAGTTATCGATATGAAACCTAAGCGAGAAAATTCCTGGATCAATGTGGTGCAAATGGTGATGGGCCATGGATCAAATAAGTGCTAAGTGTTTCCAAGTGGTGACATGGGGGTGTGTCTAGAAACTTCAAAATCAAACACTAAACGAAACCATAGGATATGTATAATATTATTTTTGAAATTATATATAATGGGCATTGTATGAGGGAGCATATCACAGAAAATGAAGGAGCGACTATATTAAGTTTGAATGTAAATAACGACTTTCGATGAAAGTGATGCCAAGTGACAGCGTCGATCAAAGTGGTGATGGTCATAAGGACCGCGGATAAAAGAGGTGAAAAGTGGTTCCACATTTCAGAAGGTGAGTGTGTGTCTAGAAATTAACAAAAAAACCTTTTTAAAATCTTCTCTATTTTGACCGAAGGAGAGGATTTAAAGAGGCCATAAATTTTCCTAGAATCTAGTCAGAGCTGGCCAAAATCTGGTGGTCAGAAATATGCGAAATTGTGCCTTCCTTAAGCCTACCACCTCATCAAGTCAACCGAGAAATTCGATTGCTTATAACCTCTCCATACAGACTTAGTTTGATGAACTGTTCACACCGTTGCGATAAGGACAACGAGATCTATGCTCTGGTCCTGGTTCAAAATAATTTTGATCACTTAAATTTCAAGATTTCATCATCACTCTTTGTCCTATGTGTGCCTCTAGAGCCACCTGGATCATTCCTCCACACTAAGGAGCTTTTTGTTCTCCATAAGCATTGAAAACAATCTGCAACTACTGTGTAAAATGTTTGCACCACAAGTGTCGTGAAAATGGTCACCCTTCCATCTCCTTCACCTTTTTTCTTCGGAGCCTTAAGAGATGAACCTACACCTGCATCCTCTGCAAACCTATAGTACAATCCCCTACAAATTACATGCTCAAATTGACCAACTATGGCCCTAAAATATTACCATACTTGCCACAAGTTTATAACACATACTCGGTGGTCAAGTTTACATCAAATTTAAATCACACCCCAGGTATCATTACAGGGCCAAAACATCATTGTCGCATTTCGAAGTGATGGAAAACACATCATCACTTTTACATAAAAGAACTGCATTCGACTTATAAAAAAAAGGAAAAATATCATTGTTGCTTAACAAGTGATGGAAAAACACATCATCACTTTTACATAAAGAAATGCAACACATGATTTACAATAATAAGGCCATGACAAGCTAACACATCTAGAAAAATAATCTTTAAAAACCCCTCTTTAGCAAAGTGAATGGACCACCCCCCTATGGGGAATTCTCCTATCAATCAACTCCTTCGACTGGTTTCTGCACAGACACTTTGTCTTTGAGGCACTACTCTGGATGGAGTCTCCAACACGTGGCTCTTTGATGGCCACCTCGGTATTAATAACTACAATGAGTATTCTTCCTCTTAACCAATTTATTTCCCTACTGTGGAGATGCATTTTCACGCCTCATCCTCCTTTGTGTTTCCATTATTTTCCAACACTCAGAAATAAAATGGTTACATAAACCACAAAAATGAAAATTTTTCTTATGCCATGATTTACATTCATGTTTAGCAACATTCTTATAATCAAAATGAAATTGTGAATATTGAGACTTATTATACCTTTCCTAGTGGTCTTTGGGGTGATCATGGTGATGAGAGCTTGCCTCATCTCTTCTATTGCAACATGCACTTCCATGGGATGATGGTAGAGTGTTCCCATCTATCCTCCTCCTGGTGAGTTCAACAATGTTTGTTTTCCTTTGATTTCCTTTGAACATCCTCCTTCAGTGTATTCCAAACCTGCGTAGCGAGGTCTCTGCACAACCTCCAATGGTTCAGTTATGCCTTGGCCACGGATGCCAAGTACTCCTCCTTGGTACCTCATCCTAGTAAGGAAACTCATGTCGGTTCCTGTAATGGGTATCTCCAAACTTCCAATAGAAATGATATCATGTGAAGATGAAACCTATGAGAAATTAACAATGTTTACCTCAGCTTTCGATTTTTAAACAGGTGAAGAGGGATTCTCTGAGCCTTGGTTGTGCTTCATTTCCTCGAAGTCATATGTCGTGCCTTGTAGCTGAAGCTGCAATCGCTACTTCTCTTCCTTCTCTTCCTATACGAGCGTTTTTAATGCAACATGCTATGTTTGAAGACTTTGGTTGTCGCTCTTCAATTCTTACAATGCCTCTATTGTGGCTTTCAATTGAAGCTATGATTGATGTTTGTCCTCCTCCTCTTGTAGAGGATTTTTCTGTTTGAATCACAATTTTTGTTAGACCAAAACCCGCAGGCGCTAATCTCCGCTACAATTTCCAGAGTTAGGATCCACAAGAGGTGGTTAGTCCATGTCACAAAAAACATAGGGATCGTTGAACCCAATGTCCGACAATATCCCCTCCAACATGAGCTGGGTGAGTTTCGAAATCCAGACCTGTCGCTCTGATACCAATTGTTGGAATCATGATTGTCATTAGACCAAAACTCAAAACCATTAGTCTCTACTACAATCGTCAGAGTTAGGATCCAGGAGAGGTGGTTAGTCCATTTCTTGAAACACACGGGGAGCATTGAACCCAATGTCCAACATTTTCAACTTAACATTATCTGTTTCTTGTTTCTCATAAGCTTCGTATAACATGTTTGCCTTTTCGGAAACCCTGAGGATGGTCTCATACATATCTTTGACATCCTCCATTGCTGCACATTAAATGGTTCATGCTTTTGATTCACATTAGCAAGAAGACAGCTCTAATACCACTTGATCCGAGTAAAATTTTATACCCTTTAAATGAAGACTTTTTCCTTAGGCTGATGTGTTAGAATTTCATTTAATCAAGGTGTTAATGAACATAAATTAATGTTTGCATGTTTTAAAGAAAACGAACATAACAAGCATTAGCAACATAAGATATTGATAACGGGGTTCGTCCAGGAGGGACTACGTCTTTGGGCCTCAATGTTAAGATGGTGTAGGCCACTTCATTCAGTGTTGTAAATGTGAAGATGTACATGGAAGATGTTTCCTTATCATACAAGTAAAATTCCCTCACGTAGTAGTGGCTGGACCTCTTCACAAGATGTTTCGTTACAGGAACTCTCATTCACAAAAAGGACTCCTATCAGTATGAAAATATCACTCAATTGTGACTAAGAGCATCCCGCCGAACATGGAAACAAAGGGATCTCAAACAACATAACACAATCCATGATAGAAATTACATATCACATCGAGAAAAAAATAAGATCCCACATCAAACATCAAACAGGGACCTATACAACACAATGCATCTCATAACAAAGAGACAAAGAAGTACATGATCACATTGCATATACCTCACATCCTGGAGCTATCTGAAGTAAAGGATGATAAACTTTTGGATCTGGATGTACCATTAATTTCGTGGCATCGAATATCCTTAAAACGGCTGGTCACACATTGAATGCTAACACCTGCAACTCCACTTTGCAAAGTGGACGAAAAACATAAGGTTTAGATGGAAACACTGACTGCACTATGAACTCGTGCTGTCGAGAGGTGTAGGATGGACTATCAATTTGCTGAATTCTGACACTGTCGAAATTTGGGGTGTAGGGAATCTCCACAAAGATTCCCTAGATTCTTCAAAGATGTTGCTCCACCAGGAATCTACAAATCTGCAGCTCAAAACAAGAACCTGATCTCAACATTGAGATCCTTGCAAAATGTTGAGAATAATGAGTATAAGTTTGACCTCATTCTGACATTGGGGTAAACCCACGAAGGTCGGTTACACTTTTGTGAGAATTGGGGGCGAAAAAGTCATTTTCCCAACAGTTTTCCCAAACTCATTCTGCCGCTTACATTGACAGCATATTGATGATGTGTTAGTTCGGCCGAACTCATTTTGTCATTTACATTGACAGAATATTGACGGCGTGTGCAAAAAATGTTTTGGGGAGAGATGAGAAATTTGGCAACTAAACTTCGGTCGAAATAATATTTCACCTGAACTAGTTGTTCGGTCAAATTTTTAAAATAATCTGGTTGAAGTTTAGTTTCTAAATATACTAGCTCAAAAATGTTGATGAGTTTCGGGCTTATTACCATTGTTTGTTGTTGTTAATTGTTGTTGCTTGGGTCACAGGTGCTTGTTGTTCGTTAGTTCATAGTTGCTTGTTGTTGCAGGTTTAGAGGCACAGTTGCAAGGTCACAGGCATAGGTCAATGTTGGTTTTCTGTGTTATTTTCATTGTGAATTCTTTTTATTGTTGGTTTTCTGTTTTCCTTTCGTCGTGATTTTTTTTTTATAGTTTTTTTTTCTATTTTGCAGGTAATTTGTAATCCATGATGTCCTCGGCCTCCTGCTTGTATTCTCTTTATGGCCTCGACGTCTTCTTCTCATTGTGACCTCAACGTCTCCAAATTTCCAGGTTCCTATGTCTCTGAATTTTCATATGCTTAGGATTTAATTCCATGGGCATTTTTTGCTTCTATAATTTCTTCTATGTATTCTATAATTTAATAATAAATTTAATTACCTCTCAGTCTCGTGTACTACCCAATTAGGTACTCCCTCGACCTAAAAATTAAATAAGAATAACTAAAATCTCATTACTTCATGAAACTTCACTAGTTTACAAATATCGAAATATGGATAACCTGACTATCGTGGGGGTAGAGTCTCACTTCAGGGTAGTTGTTGATTCGTAATAAAGCTCATTATTCTTCTTGGATGGAAGAATATAGAAATAATTTGAAATCTGAACAATTTTATTTCTATATTTTGAAATATTTTTAAAATCTATGATTGACCATCAAAATGGGTTCAACACCTCAAAAATCAAGAGACTCTTAGGACATGCAGATCAACAGAAAAGGAAAAAAATTACAAAAGAGACTCTTAGGACAAGAAAATCATCAGAAAAGGAAAAAATTACAAAATTGGTTATATACTGAGGTCCATACACTTTCTCCTATAAGGCAGCACTTGTCCACTGAGATCTACACTATAAGGAGACAAAGAAAGGAAAAAGATAGATGTTCAAGATTTTACACACAGTTTTTCTAGACGAGTGACCATTCATAGTTATAGTTCATCAGTTTTTAAGCTAGGGAAAAAAAATGTCAGTCTCGAACGTGAACCTCTTTTTCAAAAACACCCCCATGAATAATTGATTTAATATATTCTGGTAACTTCACATTTTCAAAATTACCTATCGCTAAATAGAATACACCAAAATTTATTCATATTTTACAAATAAGTAGGCACTATCCAACTCACATAAAGAAGGAAATTTGTATAAACCTCCCTCCTTCCTCCCTATTTGTTCCCAGAATATTATTGCCATGTGGGGGAAGAGTCTCTCTTTGGGGTATTTGTTGATCCATATGCAATATGGTGCTTCAGTTAAGAGTTTCTATCTTCCCTCGGTAGAGAAAGAGTCTTTCGCTAAGGTCATTCAAGTAGAATTTTTTCCTGTGATATGAAATGGTTTACCAACCATCAAGGGTTGCCTAGAAAGGACCGACATTTCACCAGTGACCTGAAACCATATTCTATCCATTTTATATTCTATCTGTTTTATGTTTAAAGGCTTCATTTTCGCACTTCTACATTTCATAAACTATGCTCTTCCACAGAGCTTTAGATTTTACCAAGTGCTCTTATCTCCTACTACTTCTCTTGCCAAGAAAACTAACCTAGATATGCTTTAGGACTCCCTCTATCAGCAGGCCCAACAAAAGAGAAAGCTGCCAGTAGCAAGCCAGCTCATCAATCTTCCCAAATTTCCAATTTAGTAATAAATCAAGCCATATTAGAGTTTGTAAAAAAGGGTTATTCATTATGCAATCACAAGGATTAGTATCCAAACCATTTCAAATTTTGGTTACATATAATACTAGTCATTACAAAGCTTGTAATGAGACTAATGTTTATGTTACTGGTTTGCTTATAATTGCCTGTTATGCTTTAGAAATCAGAAATACCTTTTGTAATTCAAAATAGTATGTTACCCTTCAGAAATACCTTTCAGAATTCGATTTCTTGAAAAAATAATTATATTACTTTTGAGGTCATCTGTTTCATTTTAAAAATATTTTTTAATTGTTTTTCAAGTGATCAGTCTCATTTTTAAAATATATTTCATTTTTTTTTGCAATTTTTTGTGGGTGAAAAATTTGTGGGGGAATTTGATCGCTTGAATAGAGAATTATATTGTTTTTGAGGTCATCTGTTTCATTTTAAAAATATTTTTTAATTGTTTTTGAGGTGATCTGTCTCATTTTTAAAATATATTTCATTTTTTTTTGCAATTTTTTGTGGTTGCAAAATTTGTGGGGGAATTTGACTGCTTGAATAGAGAATTATATTGTTTTTGAGGTTATCTGTTTCATTTTTAAAATATTATTTTATTGTTTTTGAGGTCATATGTCTCATTTTTAAAATACATTTCAATCGTTATTGAGGTCATCTCTCTTATTTAAATTATCTTTAAAATTTTAAATTTGTTGTTGGTGAAAAATGTGTGGGTGTTTATGGTCTTTGCATTCATTTACACAATATGTACCCAATTTCAAGAAAATAATTGAGACGAATTACCTATTCAATAACTAATAATTTGCTCCCAAAACATTCACAGACTTGAGAGGAATAACCCAAACTCTTTGAATCATCCTAACCGAGATCATATCGAATGAGCCCAACTATGTTGCAGGTTGAACTTAATTTGATTTTAGAATTTTGAAAGAGAGGAATAACCCAGACTCTTTGAATCATGCTAACCTAGATTATACCAAATGAGCCCAACACTGTTGCAGGTTGAACTTAATTTGATTTTAGAATTATGAAATACTGATAGGATTTTTTATTTTATTTTGTTTTGTTTATCTGATTCTAAAATATTCTTGCTTAAAACTTTGAAATTCTCTTTAAATTACAAGTTGAATTTAACTCAGATTGTAAATTTCAGAAATACCTTTTGGAATTCGATTGCTTGAACAGAGAATTATATTGTTTTCGAGGTCATCTGTCTCATTTTAAAAATAATTTTTCAATTGTTTTGAGGTCATCTGTTTGATTTTTAAAATATATTTCAATTTTTTTTTGAGGTCATCTGTCTCATTTTCAAAATATTTTTCAAATTTGCAATTTGTTGTGCATCAAAAATGTGTGGGTGTTGATTGTATTCAGCCTAAAATTCTTTCAATATTATTTTTTCCCATCTATTTTTGGCATTTTGTCTCCAAAATGTTTCTAATTAATTAGAACACCCTCAAATATAATTTAACTAGCTGATGAACCTTAAACTTCTTGCATCAAGTTGAATCATCCTAACCAAGAGCTAATGTGCTAAAAACTAGTATAAAACAGAGTAATCACATAAAACAACAACAATAAACAAGTAATGGATATTATGTGTCTATATTGACATGGAATTTTTTATGATGTAATGGATATTAATAATCTAGATTGACATGGCTCTATTTTATTAATATACCTAAATTTAAACCTTCCATGATGCTTCTAATCTTGTAAAATCTTAAAAGTGGAGTGTTTTATGATGTAATGGATATTAATAATCTAGATTGGCATGACTGTATTTGATTAATGTACCTAAATTTACATTCCATGATGCTTCTAATCTTGTAAAATGTTAAAAATGGAGTGTTTTATGATATAATGGATCTTAATAATCTAGATTGACATGGTTGTTTTTTATTAATGTACCTAAATTTACACCTTCCATGATGCTTCTAATCTTGTAAAATGTTAAAAGTATAGTTTTCTATGACATAATGGATATAAATAATCTAGATTGACATCACTACAGTGATATGATGATAGTGTAGGTTTATGTTCAAGTTGTAAAATTCTTGTACATATCAAGGATGAATGATAGTACAAGCCAAAAATGACATTATTATAAATTATTAAACAATTTTATAGGTGCTAAATCATACTTCTTATTAAGAAAATATAACTAATTGGTAAGTTGAAAATTATTTCTTAGTGTTCTTAGCCTATTTATAGATGTCAAAGTAAAAGTTTCTAGATGCGATTTCAACCATAAACTTCAAGGAAAAATAAAAAAAATTATAAATTCTAAGGTAAACCCTATACATGTCATTTCTCCCACTAACTCATAAAGGTGTGACTTTTGACATAACTTCATCAACCACTATCACTAGTTGTTTAAGTAAGTGCATACAATATTTTTGTAAAACATACACATGCCATTTCCACCACAAACTCATAAAGGTGTGACTTTTGACTTAACTTAATCAACCACTATCACTAGTTGATTAAGTAAGTGCGAACCACTACCACTTTAATGGAAAGCGTGTACATGTGTCATTTCTACGTAATTTCTCTGTTGTTTCTAAGTCATTTCTCCCATAAACTATAAGGCAATGTCATTTCTTCCATATACTATAAGGCAAAATTTAAGGCAAACTATGTACATGTCATTTCTATCTTCAACTCCATGCAAGGAAAATTGTAAGGCATGTCATTTATACATCTGATTTCTCCCATAAAGTTTAAGGAAAACCATGGACATGCCATTTCTCCCACAAACTAAAGGCTTTCTCCCACAAATTCAAGGCAAACATTAAGGCCAAAAAACTGAACTTAAAGTGGTTGAACTTCCATACGATTTTGAACTTCCATAGGATTTATTCTGTTTGTTGAGTGTTAGCTTCTACAAGTTCTAAACATAGAGTTTGTAAAGGGCCAGGTAGCCTCTGGATCTCATCTTTCCAGAAAGGTGACATACCTAGTAAATGCCCCTATGCTCAATCTCAGGAACATATCAAAATATAAGCTCTTCATTTTAATATCCATAAACCACAACCACTTTAAGGAAAATCATGTACATGTGTCATTTCTCCCATAAAATCTTAAGGAAAACTTTAAATCATGTGTCATTGGATTTTTCCCATTAATTTTAAAGCATCTGTTATTTCTCAAGGATTTCTCCCATTAACTCAAGGAAAATTTTAAGGCCTAAAACCTGAAACTAAATTATTTTAATTTCCTTAGGACAGGATCCCCCAAACTCAAGGCTTTCTCCCATTAACTCAAGTCAAACTTTAAGGCCTAAAAATTGAACCTAAAGTGGATGAACTTCCATAGGATTTTATTTTGTCTGAACTTCTATAGGATTTTAGTTTGTTTCAAATTCCATTGGATTTTATTCTGTCTGTTGAGTGTTAACTTCTACAAGTTCTAAAGGTGGAGTCTGTAAAGGGCCAAGTAGCCTCTGGATCTCATCTTTTCTGAAAGGTAACATATCTAGTAAATTCGCCTATAGTCAATCTATGGAACATATCTAAATAGAAGTTCTTCATTTTAATATCCATAAACCACTAAAAAATTGAGGAAAACCGTGTACATGTGTCATTTCTCCCATACATATTTCATTTCTCCAATAAAATTTTAAGAAAACTTTAAAGCTTGTGTCATTGGATTTCTCCCATTAACTTTAAAGCATGTGTCATTACTCAAGGCTTTCTCCCATTAATTCAAGGCAAACTTTAAGGCTAGAAATTGAGCCTAAATTAGCTAAACTTCCATAGGATATGATCCCCCAAACTCAAGGCTTTCTCCCATTAATTCAAGGCAAACTTTAAGGCCAAAAAACTGAACCTAGTTTGTTTGAACTTCCATTGGATTTTAGTTTGTTTGAAATTCCATAGGATTTTAGTTTGTTTGAAATTCCATAGGATTTTAGTCAGTTTGTTGAGTGTTAACTTCTACAATTTCTAAAGGAAGAGTCTGTCGAGGGCCATGTAGCCTTTGGATCTCATCTTTTATGAAAGGTAACATATCTAGTAAATTCCCCTACAATCAATCTCTGGAATAAATCTAAATAGAAGTTCTTCATTTTAATATCCATAAACCACTACCATTTTAAGTCAAACCGTGTACATGTGTCATTTCTCCCATAAAAACTTAGGCAAACTTTAAAGCATGTGTCATTTGTCAAGGCTTTCTCCCATTAACTTTAAAGGCTGTGTCATTTATCAATGTTTTCTCCTATTAGTTCAAGGAAAAATTTAGGGCCTAAAAACTGAACCTAAGGTAGTTGAACTTCCATAGGATAGGATCCCCCAAACTCAAGGATTTCTCCCATTAATCCAAGGCAAACTTTAAGGCCTAAAAGTTGAACCTAAAGTGGTTGAAATTCAATAGGATTTTAGTTTGTTTGAACTTCCATATGATTTTAGTTTGTCTGTTGAGTGTTAAATTCTGTAAGTTCTAAAGGTAGAGTCCGTAAAGGGCCAAGTAGCCTTTAGATCTCATATTTTCTGAAAGGTGACTATTCAGTAAGTGCCCCTATAGTCAATCTCTGGAACAAATTTAAATATATTTTCTTCATTTTAATATCAAAAAACCACTACCACGTTAAGGAAAATTGTGTACATGTGTCATTTCTCCCATAAAATCTTAGGAAAAATTTAAAGCATGTGTCATTTCTCAAGGATTTATCCCATCAAATTTAAATCATGTGTCATTTCTCAAGGATTTCTCCCATTAATTCAAGTCAAACTTTAAGACCTGAAAAGTGAACCTAAAGTAGCTAAACTTCTATGGGATAAGATCCCCCAAACTCAAGGCTTTCTCCCATTAATTCAAGGAAAAATTTATGTCCTAAAATCTGAACCTAAAGTAGCTGAATTTCCATAGGATAGGATCCCCCAAACTCAATGCTTTCTCCTATTAATTCAAAGAAAAATTTAAGGCCTAAAAACTGAACCTAAACTGGCTGAAACTCCATAGGATTTTAGTTTTTTTGTTGGGTCTTAACTTCTAAAAGTTATAAAGGAGTCCGTAAATGACCAAGTAGCCTGTGGATCTCATCCTTTCTTAAGGCATGCTATTTCTAGATGTGATTTCTGCAATAAAATTTAAGACAAACCATGCACGAACCATGTACATGTGTCATAAGTACTCTAGGAATGCAATATTTAACGCATCTTATTTCTAGATGTGAATTCTACCATAAAATTTAAGTCAAAATTTAAGATAAGCCATGAACATTTCATTTATCTCATGCACATGTGTCATTTCTCCCATGCATTTGCAATAAATGTTAATTTGATATATTTTATTGAATTAGTTTTTTCATGGATAGAAAAAACCAGTAAATATGGTTGAAAAAAAGACATTATGCATAGAATTTTCTTGTTATCCCAATCCAGGGAAAGCATTGATTACATATGTGCTTTGCAATATTGCGACTAGCAAGGTCATCCAAAGGAAAATGAGTATACTGGGAAGAAAAACAAACAACCTGGCATATTATAATGCATTGATTGAAGGCTTTGGAACAACTAGGGAGTATGGATCAAATGGAATTGTAGTTTTCACTAATTCCGAGCTTGTGTGCAACCCGATGAAAGGCATGTACCAACTTAAGAAGGACAGGCTAAACCACCTTCATGGAAAAGCAAGCAATATTGTTAGCCAATTTCATTTTTTTAGTATAAGACATTGTACAAATGTTAATAAGATGTCTTCTGATCTATTGCATGGGGAAATGACAATTCAAAATTCATCTATCAAAGATGAAGTAATAGATGAGTTGGAATTATACGGGGCAATGCCAACGCAAGATTCATCTCTTAAAGATGAATTATTTTTTAGACGCTCTTCTTCAAAAATTCAAGATTCATCTCTCAAAGATGAATTAGTGTTGAGATGCTCTCCTTCAAAATTTATGATTGACATTATAACATAGCTTGGATATGTGTGTGTTTTGTACTTATAAATGAGTCTTTTTTAATGACCATGTGTTTTTTTCAATTATATACCAAGTGTGCTCTCACCATGTAAAGCGCAACTTGGTGAACTTCACATTTGTAAGAAGTGGTGAACCTCACATTGTTATAAAATTAAAATGTGAGGAGTTCAAAAAAATTTTGTTTAAATGGAGTTTCACGCTTCTTTTTAAATGACCATGTGTTTTTTTCAATTATATACCAAGGGTGCTCCCACCATGTGAAGCGCAATTTGGTGAACTTAACATTTTTATAATTTTTTTACTTAAATTGAGTTTCACACATGAGTCAGTTCTTTGAAAGTTGTGTTTTACATCATTTTTGTACACTAAATTACATTAATTTTTTGAAATTTATTTTGAATTTATTTTAAACAGTAATTCAAAAAAATCATTGTAGATGTCCATTGTAGGTATATCTACATATATATATCATGGAGGATGAAAGGCAAATATCAACAAAATTCCATATCTCTACGAGAGAGGGGGAGTATGAATCGATGTATGTTCATGGTATTTAAATATAATCTCAAATCTCCATACATATACATACATGTCTGTACATATGGAATTGACTTTTTATCAATTTAAATTCGTTGTTAATAAGTTTCACTTTTTATTTTTTAGGAGGTAGGAGGACAAGAGTTTCTACTCCATCAATGAGCATGGCCATGGTTCACGCAATCGTGGTATGGTTCACACAATTTAATCAATGAATATGTACATGTATTTATATGTATGAATGTATTTTTGAATTGATTATAAATTCATATTTTTTTTATGAAGCTTCCCGCTCGTCTCGTGAGGTTGGTGGTGGTACACCTTCCCTTGGAGGGCCATCAACAGGTGCTGGAAAATTGCGTGAAGGTGGTGATATGTATTCCCCCAAAGGCCAATCAACTAATGGTCATGTTTGTTATCAACTAATCGATGGTCCTTCTGCTTCTCAACATGGTCATTCTAGTTATCAACGGTCTCAGGGTGGGTAGGATGCTAGCTTACCATATCAAGGTGGCCATTAATTTTAATATTATTTTCATTTAATTTCTGCAAATTTTTTTACATGTGTTTCTTAATAAAACAAATTATATATTGATGCAAAGGGTGAAAATGTTTCTCCGATTTTTTCTAAAAAAAGACGTAAAATAGAATGCATCATTCAAGAAGAAGGTTGTACACCAACCACGACTTATCTGTCAGAAATTTTTGATATACCTTGGGAATCAAAGATGCAGCAATGCACCTTAAAAAGGTGTCAACATCTTCGTGCAAAATTGAAGGGAGATCTCGTAGCTTTGACTGTCCCTGCTGAGAGTCGACGAAACTTGGAAATAGTTACCCACTCTTTAAGTGAACTAGTAGATGTATACCTAAAGCTTGCGAAAACCACTGATACTTTTGTATAAGTGATGAGAAAAATAAAGGAAACAATGATGGGTCCCGATACATGGGAGGTTGTTAAACAAAGAGTTACAACAGAAATGGCCAAGTCTATGTTTAATTTCAAAGAAGGGCTGAAAAGAAAGTTGCTGAAGGTACAATATTTCAAGCACCCTCATGTAGCTTGCTATTTGTATGATAGACAGCTTGTGGCCTATGGAAGACTTCCATGGAACGACAAGGTTCCACTTTATTTTGCAAAACTATTTTATGCAAAATTATTTTTAGTAATGAAACCCAATTACAATACCTTCCCTCTGAATCTTTTTGTCCTGCGAAAGGTCGATTATGTGACCATAGGGGTGCTAGGTGTTATGCTGAGTTTCCTCGCCCTAAGCCACCATCAGTTAGTCAACCTCTTCATGTCGAAACTTTGCGGTCAGAGATGGATGTCACTTCTCAAATTAGTCGAGAAGCAAGGGATGCCATCATTGACAATGTTCACAATGGATTGGGTGGAGTAGATGTTTGTTTGAATTGACAAAGAGCACGTGTTACTTTTGTGTATTATACATATGAATAGAATGAAAAAATGATTGTTTAAGATCTCAAAACATATGTAAAGAATTGTCACAATGGTTGGCATGACATAATTATTCATGAGCAAGAGGGCATGGAAACAACATGGGTTAATGGTTAGGGTGATTATTTTAACACATGTACAATTTGTAATAAATACATATATACATACATGTATGTGTATACATTAATCTAAAAAAAATGTATCATTATATGTGAACACCATTTTCAGTTGTCACACTTGATGAATGAAGAAAATGTTAATATCATGGTGGGAGCCTCAGATTCAAACAATCAAGATGATTCTCACCATCAAAATATGTTAGCAAATGTTAGTGAACATGATGATGTAAAATTATTTTTTATTTATGATTACATATATCAAAACATGATGACATATTTTTAAAATAAATAATTTTGCACACATGTACATGTATATATATAATAAAAAACTTTAACAAATTTTGATTATGTCTGATGTTTTTGGGATGGCCGTACCTTCCTCTTCCTTGGCCTATGTACCAAATCCACCATCACAAGTATTGAATTTTACAATTAAATATATATGTTTTTAAATTATAAGTTATAAATTGAAGTTCAAAATTTTTATTATAAACTAAGATCTAGATCTTGAGTTATTTTAAATTTTTTGAATTTTAGGTTTTTGGAGATTTTCTTTTGGAGCCTCTTTTAGGAGATGTGCCAAACCCACCAACACAAGTATTCAGACTCTCACTTAAATATATTTTTTTAAGTTATAAGTTATAAATTTAAGTTCAAAAGCTTTATTATAAATTGAGATCTAGATCTTGAGTTCTTTTATACTTGTAATTTTTTTGAATTTTAGGTTCCTAGAGAGGATTTCTTTTCTCCACGAACTCTAGCGATGGAGTGTATGATGGAGATAGGAACAGCCACACCATTTAAACCATTTGAGCAACTTGTCTAAATTTTTTTAATATTATTGAAAATAAGTTTATATATGCATTTTCATTTGAAATTTTTTAATATATATATATATATATATATATATATATATATATATATATATATATATATATATATATATATATATATATATAATATATATATATATATATATATATTGTATAGTTTCTTGTTGAAGATGTTCCAGTGGGGGAAGTTTTAGTAGACAAGAAACAAATGGAGAGGGAACCTCATGAGGTATTGCATGATTTTTTTTTACAATTTTTTTTTTTTACATGAAGTTCTATATATTGTCATTCATTTTTAACACATTACATTTTAATGTTTGTAAACATTGTGTACACTTTCCCCATGCTTCGCAGGATGGCTCGAGGATCATGACTTTGCTGGGAGAGACACTACATACATCTGTATTTGATGGATGATGCACATGCATGTGCAACAATATATTTTAAATATATTTAGTCTTAAATTTACTTTTTTATATATAGTCTTATCTAGATGCAGTCATATATAACTTGATACTTGATACTTGTGAGATACAGATTTTGGACATATTTATGTGAACTACATTTGGTACATGTGAATGTGATATAATGTTTTGTTTTTATTGGATAGTTGAACTACATTTGGCATGTGAAGTAATGTTGTGATCTATAATGTTTTGTTTTTAAAACTCAAGTTTTGGATGGTTGAACTACATTAGGAATGTGAAGTAATGTTGTGTTATAATTTGTTTTTTTTTTTTTTTAACTCAAGTTTTGGATGGTTGAACTACATTTGGCATGTGAAGTAATGTTGTGATATAATTTGCTTTGTTTTTAAAACATGAGTTTTAGATGGTTGAACTACATTTGGCATGCGATTGCACGATATAATGTTTTTTTTTTGGATAGTTGAACTACATTTGGCATGATATAATGTTTTGTTTCTATTGGATAGTTGAACTACATTTGGCATGTGAAGTATTGTTGTGATATAATTTTTTATTTTTTATTTTTTAAACTCAAGTTTTGGATGGTTGAAATACATTTGGCATGTGATTGTGATATTTAATATTTTGTTTTTTATTGGATAGTTGAAATACATTTGGCATGTTTAGTAATGTTATGATATAATGTTTGGTTTTTAAAACTCAAGTTTTGGATGGTTGAACTACATTTGGCACGTGACTACATGATATAATGTTTTGTTTTTATTAGATAGTTGAACTACATTTGGCATGTCAAGTAATGTTGTGATATAATGTTTTGTTTGACAATGATTGAACATTTATATCAGTACGATATTTGTTTTTAAATTTAGTCAAATTTCCACAATCATCGCATTTTTTACCACCAAAATGCTTATGTTCGTAAAATAATTCATCGCTTTCTCTTCCAGATATAATTTGAGAGATGAAATCACGAATAGTGGAAGGAGGAGTTGAATGTTTCCAAATTTTTCTACCAAAAATAAGGAATGTGTCATAATGTAACTGGAATTCCACATGATAATGACAACAAAAAGTGTCGTTTATAGTGATATGTTTTGCATACCATGGTTTTTGTTGCACAAAAGCATTGATTAAGACTTCAATTTCATGATTCTCTTCTTTGAACTTGTTGAACAACTCTATCTGAGTGGTTTCCAAGAAATGTTTTGCATGTGTTTTGTATTGATTTTGTGTTGTTCTTCTTCGCATCACATCCTTTGCATTTGGTGAAACACATGAATTTTTCTTCCAATATTCATATATTTTTTTTTTAGAATTTTATTCAAGTCTATCTTCGTATGGTTACCTACAAATAGCTCTCCAACAAGCGAGTTCATCATTTACATCTATTTGAAACCGAAATTTCCGATGTTTGTGAAAAAAATTTCGTGAGGTTCCCAATGCTCGTGCCATAGATTTTACCAACTGATTCCCTTTAGTACTTGATGAAGCCATTTCCATATGTATTTCTCTACATGCAACTGAAACAAATTTCTGTCTAGATATTAAAATTGAATTTATAGCACTATTTATATTTTATATCACATTTTCCTTCACTTTTTTATCTTTTGTTGATTTTTGAATACCCATTAAAGTCACAGCGTCTTTTAATTTCCTTAATGATAGGAGAAATTTCAACAATTGGGCTTGAACTGCCACATTTTCCTTTATGAAATACATATCAAAAATGTGATTAGCATGATATTGTATAACATAGTCACCTATTTTATCTCCATATGTGTGAGTGTCAACATTTTATAACATGTCATCATCGACATTGATTTAATCTGTACATATTCAAATTAATACTACATAATAAGTTTACATATTCAATATATATTCAATAGATAACTAAATTAATAAATATGTATAATTTCAATAATATGTGCATGTGTGCAATATATATATATATATATATATATATATATATATATATATATATCTTGTGATTCAATTTATTCATTTGAATTTCTTTCAACATTTTCACCATATTCAATCATTGGCAGAATATCTCTTTCACTTTCTCTTTCAAAATTTTGTATCTGATCATCAATGTTTTGAGGAATATCTCTCTCTATTTACACTACAAAATATTTTCCAAATCGGTTCATGAAATAAAAATTAAGCTTCACATTTTACACTAAGAAAATTTTAAATATCAAATTCATAATATTTTCATTTACATACCATCTTCAACTTCTAGTTGAGTTTGATTTTCTCTTTCAATATTTGAGAGTGCTTCTCTCTTTCTTTGGCGAGATTCTCACCCATGTTCTCTACGTTCCTCATGGTCTCTTGTTTGATCATATTTTCTCTTGCAATTCTTTCGATTTCCCATGATAATACAGTATGAAGTTCAGAAAATTTCCTTCAAAATTTTAGACAAAAACTCAATTAAAAAAAAACATCACAAAAAATTTAATTTTAAAAAAAATCATTTTAAAAATTTTGCAAAAAATACATACTTCAATCCAAAACACTTACTTTAAAAAACCTAAGAAAAAAATGTCTTATAAAAATGGAATGAAGTTCAAAATATTTCCTTACAAGTCCAACAAAAAAAATTCATTTAAAAAGTTAGAAAAAAACTCATTTTAAAAAATCATTATAAAAGATTTAATTCAACCCAAAACACGTACTCTAAAAACAAGTTACTTGAAAAAATACCTCCAAAAAATGTCCATTGAAAATT
The DNA here is from genome assembly GCA_034641835.2 of Pinus albicaulis. Classification (NCBI taxonomy): domain Eukaryota; kingdom Viridiplantae; phylum Streptophyta; class Pinopsida; order Pinales; family Pinaceae; genus Pinus; species Pinus albicaulis. Next base: position 1,861,879,040 of record CM076578.1, on the reverse strand, counting down.
AAGCCCAACTTCTGAAAACATGCAACTTTAAAAAATGCCTTCAAAAAGCCTCTTGAAAAATATCATTTTAAAAAATACATCCAAAAAAATTCCTTTGAATATTACGCCTAAAAAGAGTCCTTTCAAAATTAAGTGCAAAAAATGTCTTTTGGAGATTAAGACCAAAACCTCTAAAATCAATGAAAATTAAGGCCAAAACTTCTAAAAACATAATACCTTAAAAAAAACAATGAAAATTAAGCGCAAAACTTCTAAAAACAAAATACCCTAAAAAAAAAACAATGAAAATTAAGCCCAAAACCTCTAAAAACAAATACCTTCAAAAAAAATGAATCCCAAAAAACATCCAAAAAAATGTATCACATACCTCCAAGAAATGTACTTTGAATGTTATGCCAAATAGTCCTTAAAGCCAAAAAGATCCTTTGGAAAATCAGACCAAAGGAAGAAATGTGCAAAATTATGCGAAATAATGAATGCATTTACGTCAATTTATATTTTCACGAAATGTTTTTTTGGAGGGGTTTCATTGAATTTTCCGACTGACAGAAAGTCAATTAAAAGTTCGGTTGAACTTTTGTAAGAAATTTGGCCGAACTTTCGTGTCGTTAACTTGACGGGCCGACGAGGAAAACAACAATTTAGCCGAACTTTTTCTAAAATTTTGGCCGTACTAACACATCTGAAATTATGTAGAGCTGAGCTCTGAACACATTTCTTCAACTTTGGACTCATTAAACTCCATGAAACTTTCTGAATTAACTATAGAAACCAAGACAAGAACTTGTATAATTCAATCTACTTTCAGGAAATATAACTTTTATCGAATTTCATAATTATTTACTAATTTCAATTAATTTTGTAATAAAATAGGTGCAAACAATTTTTGAAGGTCATTATGATTCAGTGAAATCAATATTTTGTATCTTCCAAAATACACTGTAAAAGAAATTGAAAAAATTATCGTGCATTACATAGGTCCGTCGGCTATAATGAATAGTTTTTAGATTTTTAGATTATAACTTATATGTTGAGAAATTTGATGTGTCTCGAAACATATTCAAATTATGTATTTTTTTCATATTAGATCAGTTCAAAAAATTCTAGTAATTATGATATGCATTAGTTGGTTTCGTAAATATAACGAAATGGAAGTAGACTCTGCCTAGATTGTTATAACACATTTTTTTTCTCAAAAACACAAAGTCTTCGAAGAATACACCAACGAATATTAACATGAATTTTTATGAATCCTTTGATTGTTAAAAAACACACACTCAAAGAAACACTGAGTTGACATATCAAATGTGTATAAACAAATTAAAAAAAATAATTAATAGAAAGCTAATAAAAAATCTCACAACTTCTATTTTTATCGCAAAATGAAATTCTAAACAGAAAAAATGTTTTGGCTTGCAGAAAGTTGAAGAACAAAAAAAAGAATTTTTTTTCTCAAAAAAGGGCAAAATGTGTAACCCAACTTCAAAATTTTGAAGGAGAATTTCTTGCTCCAAGGAATCTGAAAGATTCCCTCAAGGTTACTAAAGATTCTCCTCCATAGAGAATCTACAAACTACTGCTCAAAAGGCGACTCCAACATTGCCATGGCATTCCCTGCGAAAATTTGTGAAAAATGACTATAAACTTGAATATATTATGAAAAAATGAAAATTACCTTCAAAGGAATATTCATCGCATCAAAAGGACAATCTCTATCCCAAAAATTGTACCACCATTTTGTGTCTTTCTCTTCCTCGAACTACGTGCCAACACATGGTTGCCTCTAGCCTGGGCACATTAGTGAGAAGACAAGGTTTAGATGCAAAAGGTTGGGCAGAATTCCCAACAAGACCCATTGGGCGCAGTGGTAAAGTTAAGAATTTTTTGAGGAGAGGTCAAGGGGTCAAATCTCAACCCTCCCATACTTAGCACATTAACGTTTTATAACCGTAATTTTTTTTTTAAATGAACAATATTGTTTTGCAGGGGGGCCAGACCCACATCAGGTGGTCATCCCATCCTATCTATTGCTTCATATATGTAAAGTCGAGTGGCGGAAGTGAGGTTGACAGCCCGTGCCCCTCCCATTTAATGTGGTGGTCGCTCTGTTTGTTACGGTTCGATTTGGGGTGGCGGGGTTGACCACCTGTCCCTGAACCAATACATAGTGCGGTGTGGGGTCTAGCGGGGGTCATGGCCCACCGACCCATTTTAATATATTTTTTGAGTCGTTGGGGTGGCGGGGGTCATGGCCCGCCACCCATTTTTTATTATTATTTTTGTTTTAAAATTAACAAACCAACCTTTTTAAAATATTCTCGATTTTGACCAAAGGAGATGATTTAAGGAGGCCAAAAAATTTCCTAGAATCCTGCAGGAATCCAGTAGCTAGAAATATGCAAAAATGTGCCTTCCTTAAGTTTGACCTCATCAAGTCAACCCAGAAATTTGACTGTTTCTAACTTCTCCATACAAACTCTGTTTGACGAAGTGATTCCACCCTTCCGATCAGGACAATGAGATTTATGCTCTGTTTCTAGTTCAAAAGCATTATGATCACTTTGATTTTCTATCTTTCAATAGCCCTCTTTGTCTTGTGTGTGTCTCTGGATCCACCCAGATCAACCAGAGCGTAACAACAGAGATGGAAGATGAAGCAAGATGTGTTGGAGAACTTCTCCTGGGCTATAATGCCCGTACCTGCAATCAACCTTCCTATTTATGCAAGAAAGACAAACAATATGTTCATGAAAATACAGGCACTAATATAATCTATTTCCAAGAAATCATAAGCGAGAAAGATTTTTGGGTATGTGGGGAAAGGTCTACCGTCCTCGAGCTCTAGTGATGGAGTTGAGAGGGGAATTTTGGCCTCATAACTTTATGGTGTTTATCAACTATTCCACCATTCTGTATGAATATTAAATATACAACAAAAGACAACTGGAAGAAAACCAAGACAACAATGAAAATACCAGCAAACTAGCTAATTGTTCAAAAGAAAATCTAGCTAAATGTGATGAAAGAAAATAATGAAACATCAGAGAAGCTGAGGCAGATCGGTTGGGCCCTAAACCACGAGCCCAGCTCTTTGGAACTAGATCAATAAAAATTCATCTGAATACTCATTGCATTACAAAAATACAATCTTATTACATCTCAAAGGTCTTAAACAAAAATATCCTAATAGCTTGCAGCTAAAGTTCCGAATGGAATCGAATGGACCAGAATCGACCCAAATTAGCCCTTGATCAACTTTCTTTATCCTCAAGGGTAGCCACCAACAAATCCCTAGAAAATAGTGATTGAGCCCACTTTGACTCCATATATTGAGTATGTTTGATCTTCAGTTTGCTTGGCTACCTTTGATAGTTAAGGAGGGTGGAAAAACCCCTTGAATATCTCCAAGGTTTCTCCATAATTTGTTGACATTGTGCTCATTTATTCTTCAATCTTGATCTTCCAATGGCAAGGATCAAGTCCATAAATTATCTCCTTCTCCAAATCTCCATAATCTGCCCAATATTCTCACAATATTCTACAAAAATAACCAATATTAGGCACACATATGCAATTACCTTTAAAAGGTCCTGAGAACATATTAAAGAATAAGAAAACATTATTAAGTGCAGAAGGAGAGATTTAATATATCTTTTCATGTGCAGAAGGAAGGTAGATGGGCCTAAGAAAGGCTAGATGGGCCTTAATTTATGTCTAATTTATAGGCCCATCAAAGTGAAACTGTCAACTATTCTCAATTGAACTGGACTAAACTACAAGTGACTATGACACGTAGATGGAAAGTTATGAAACTTAGTGTGTGATTGGAATTAGTTTCTCTAGCACTCCACCTTAAATACAACCACACAAATTTAAACCAAGATGCTTGTTGGTCTCAGTCTCAGGGAGACTTACAATTTTTTTAAAAATTGACATCGGCTACATTATCTTTTCTTTTTATTTTCTTCGAGATCTTGTAGCTTCTAAATTTCTTCAAATTTTTATTTTTGCTGTAGGCTTCAAATTTCAAATTCTTGATTTTCTGGAGCAACTCTTCCATTGTTCCATTTTTTCTAAGCATGTCCTTGAATTATTCAAAAGTCGTCTTGCATGTGGATTGTTTCCACATGTCATCTTCTGTTGTGTGCTTTTCATCATGAATATTCTATTGAAAAATAAGTCTATAATAAAAATTTATCTCTTGAGGAATCCAATACGTGAAATTTTCATTAATATTTTCATCATCCATGTTGTCTTCAATATTCATTTCTACAACTTGTATGTATACTTTATCAAAAAATGTTGTTGCAAGCCATGCTTGAAGGAACTTTAATTCTTCTTCATAATCATCCTCTTTACATGCACACTCAAAATAAAATGTTAGGATTAAAAATATTTGCATAACGATATCGGTTATGTTCTTTCTACTCTGAAATGAAAGCTTTATATCATTTTTATTCCTTCTCTCCCTTTGTTGCTTCCACCATTTTACTAACTTCTGTTACTTCAAAGAGGTTTTCTTCCACTTCGATTTTAGACCCAAGTAAGCTTCTCTCACCAATAACAGTTTCTTAGTAAGATTTTTTTGTTGCATAATGTGAAACCATTCATCATTAGCCAACTGTTCTTCATAAAAATTAAAATGAAAAAAATTAATTATTGGATTCACCATGACCATGGTTGCTCCAATGACAAATTCATTTGCATCATCCACTTTTGGTTATGCATAGTGGGATTCAGGAGCATCTACGTGCTCTTTCTCTGCCTCTTCTAAAAAATTTGCACAGCCATCATTTTCATCCACTTTGAAATGGGATTAAAAAAATTATTCATCTCGTTATAGATATTGTGGCATAGATCCACATTCATCTTCAACTTGAATACTCTCCCCTACACCAAAACTCTGTTCAAGGGTATCCCATACCTCCTTGGTGTCTTTTCATATGCAATGAGGGGAATAATTTTGGCATCTACACATTCCTTTATGCATTTCAATGTTAATTCATTGTTTTTCATTTTGTCTTCCAACTCAGTGAAATAGATATAAAATAATTCTTGTTGTTGCTTTAATGACTTTCTCAGCCTTTCCCATTTTTACATGGTCTTCACATAAAGGTTGAACATTGCAAGCCCAACTCTCTTTACTCTTCCCCCACTTCCACCTTTTAAAAATATTACTTTTCTCCTATAAAGAAAATATCCCTCCTTTAAAGAATGACTCTTCAAATTTTGATTTCACTCAAATACAAGTCTCCTTTTTTAATATATATATATATCCCATTTTTATTTAAAAAAAAACTATTATAAAAAGAGCTATAATAATATCATGAGAAACATACCTGATAGCTCATATGGATTGCCCCTTTTTTTAAATAAAACTTGAATAAAAGAAAAAAATTGAAAACTTTTTATCATAAGGTATAAAACTATTCTTAAAAAATCACACCTAGTGTTGTACTGACCTCATGCTTCCAACTTTCATGCCTCGTTCTCTAATTTTCAAATTTGGGGTTTCTTACTACTCGGTGGCTCAACAGTCTTCATTGGTGATCCACATTCTTGTCTTCAAACTTGCCAAGTTGGATGTTAGGTTGAATCGCTTGCGAGGAACTATGAGGATGGCGCCTTTTGTTTAAAATTTACTGCTATAATGCACCTGCGACTGAGGCTACATTATATTTACGAGAACTGACTCGGGTGAAGTATTTTGATTATTCAAGCTATGCGATGTGTCATTCCATTTTTCAACTTAGCAACACACAGTTTCAGTGCTGACTTAATGTCGCACCTCCCAAAATATAATAAAATGATTAATCAAGGATGACATGCAGTTTTGAGTGTTGACTTGATGTCCCACTTCCTGACATAGAAAAAGGTAATTAATGAAAGAAAGTTTCAATTATGTAAGTTCTCCATCTTCATTTCATCTTCTCTTTTTGCAAAGGCGTGATGGTATCCTATGCAAATTTTAAAAAAAAAAATTAGACTACTCTCTTCCAACAATGCAGTCACTTCATTCCATGAAGTCACACACTCACCCAACCTTCTTCAAAGTAGTGAGTTATTCAAATAGCAGAGGCTTCTAAAAGCTGCCTCATATTCGCTCATGTTGTTTCTCTCTCAAAGATTCTTATGCAACCTCTCCTCTATTCTTTGCTTCTCTCTCAAGGAGTCTTATGTAGACCAAGCTCTGATACCATATTAAATATTGAAAAATAGTGGACTAGATGTCTCTATATTCACACTACTCAATTTTTGTTAAATAAGATTACATAGGAAACAACAATAATTAATGATTGGACTGAAGGTATCAACTAAACTTATGTGAACTAGATTAAACTCAAACCGACTATGACAATTGGATGGATAATTATGACACATAGCAAGTGGTTGGAAGTAGTTTTACCAACACTCCCCCTTAATTACAACCACAAAAATTTAAACTAAATTGCTTGTGTAACACCTCCGGTTTAAGAATTTTTTTTATTTTTTTATTTTTTCTTTTACACCTATATACTGGGGTTTCCTTTGCCTGGTTGTTTGAGTAGGGAGTTAACTTTTAATTTCCCTCTGGTTAAAATCTCATATCACTTTAGGATTTCTTTTCCCCTATCCCTTCTGATAAGGATTAAAAACTCTCCCGGTATACATTACCATACTTTATTTCTAACTTCCATACTCCTTGGTATTAGCATGCGATATTATTACTAGACATAATGGAAGCATAGGCTTTATGGACATACCTACATAATGCATATATATATATATATATATATATGTAACACCTATATTTATAGATATCCTAGCCCTTAACCATATTTTTGAATACATATATATACATACCACATATATTTATACTCGCTATATAATCCATATATATATATATATAGTGCCCGCCCTTTGATAACATTATATCACCCATACATTTATATAACACATATGTATCTTTACCTTTTAATACTCTGACATGAAGGCACATATATCTATATGTCAGCTATAGCTGCGTATTTATAAAACCCCCGGTTCATATTAGCATGGAATTCGTATAGCCATAACTACTTGTATATATCATTAATTGATATGATTGAACCCGTCTAATATTTCAATAACACGTCGAAATATTATTTTTGCATATAATACATTGGCACGCACTCATAGCTTAGTACGTCGGCGAGACTATGCCATCGTGGAGCTTGAGGCGCCTGGTTTACTGATATATACACCGTGCATTGGCAATTCATTATGCCACGTCGACACGCCTTGTAAGTTCTGGGGTCCGATTGTCCATTCTAAGACGTCGAGACCTACCCACTCATCCAAATCATAAAATTTATTGGAGCGGTTTTACTTTTACCACCATCCCTCAATTTCGTCGTTGTAGGATTTGTTATGCTCGGTTTACCTTTGTGTGAATGGTTTCGCCTGCACGGCGATGAGCAGATATGCGTATTGGGGTCCATTGTTGCCTACGTCGAATTAACATTGTTTTGATTTAAACCAGTTTATATAAAATCTGAACCAGTTTATATGAAATCTGACTTGTATGTACGTAAAGTAAGCTTACGCGTTCTGGCTATGGATAGGAATAGCAACATAGGTTTGTGATCTTATGGTATGATTTAACGTGTTTTTACTCTGATGTCTAATGGTTTTGGATGCAGGGCCGGTTTCGTGTTCGGGTGATTTAAGTACTGAATGACGGCGTTGATGTACCCGTGCCCGCAAGTGCGTTACGTGTCATGTTTCCCTTTGCTATTCGCCTCTGGCTCAGCACGGGGTGCGCAAATCTCTGTATTGGAACTTTTTTGAATCCTAGGGTTATCCCACCGCCAGTATGCATTCGAGGCGTAGCACATAGCTGGATGGTACAAAAAGGGCGAGCCTAGCAGCTGTGAAAACTACAGAACTAGGACGCTAGGCTGCATCTTCGTACCTACTCTGCAATCCCGGTTACATCGCATCATACTAGTAGATCGACGAAGCTGGGTTTCCCCAATCGACTTTGGGATTTTCTGACTGTCTGGGGCAGTGGGATTAGGGTTTTCTCGTGCTTATCCGATTTATCTTCTTGTCAACACTCGTTACCATTCCTATTGCCCTCCGCCTATGAATATCTATATAGCTGGTTCGAGTTAGGGTTAGATCTTATTATTGTGGCGGTGTTTGTCATTCTCATAACTCATTCACCTATGGCATGATTTTTTTTTTTAATCTGCAACTTCTGCTGATATTGTTGGGGAAATATTGTCTCAATATCGTTTACGGTTTGCTTGTGCAGAGGGTGCAAATGGCGAGTCTCTTTGGCCGCTCTATTCAGGTTTCAGACATCCCCTTGTTTTTCTTATCATAGTTACTGGTAGGCTGTTTGACATGAAGAAGAGTGGTTTTACTCATAAGGGTTTTTTTTTTCAGGTCTTTAATGCCGCGCTCGGTACGTGTCGCAAGGGCTAGAACCCTTTTAAACGAGCTTTCTTCCTGATTACACGCCGACCCCTTTTTGTTAACAGGTTTTTGTTTCTACGTTCAACGCCATATCTCAGGTTTTTATCTGCGATCAAGTTTGTTAGCTTCACTACGGCTGACTTACTTATATTTCCCTTCCGCCGTATTTAAATTATCTCCTGTTTGAGTCATTGCGTTATCAGGGTTGAAAGAGAACCCTGCTCTCCAGTTTCTCACTAGATCTGCTTATCGATTTCAGAGAGTTACGCGTTCCATATATTTGTTTGTGTTTCCAAAAATCTAACAGCGTTTGATATCAAACGCTCTCTGACAGAACCTCTTTTATGATTTTCGTTATATGTTTATTGTTATTGCTGGTAATATTCTACACGCTAATAGGTATAGCTGCATCGCCTTGATGATCGACTATAATAACTTTATTCATGTAGAAATCTTTTACCCGTAGCACATATAAGCCTTGACACCTTACGCACAGATTTAGTTCTCGGCACTAGTTGACCTACGCGTTGTTTCATAGATTGAATGCTGCCCTCTTATTTGCGTGGTGTTCCAAAATTATATGGGTGTATATGTTCAATCTGTTCCATGTTTAACAGAACTTAAAATGTCAGGGCTTATTTACGTATGTGCAGTCAAAGAAATTATTTTGAATTAACCTCCATGTATAGCAAATTTAAAGAACCCACCTACTTTAATGTCGTTTGACCATTCGTTCAAACAATTTTATTTTGAGGTTCGTATATATGTATAGTTCTTGCGTCCAACTCAATTATTTTCGTCGTGGTTCATATGTATAAAGTTTTGTGTCCACGCATTAATTATAATCAGGGTTATAACGTGCTACTAGCTCGCGGTGCCTTTAAGTTTTTTTTTTATTTCACATTCATATATTTTATGATTAGTCTATTAGTGGGACTTCATGTATATTGGACCCTTTTATTAAATCGCATAAATTTTTGGTTTATATATACTCTCACACGCTACTCTGTTTTTTTTTATATATAATTGTTTCCATGGGTCCTATGTAGTAGCGCGCATCTTTTGGTAATTCATGTATGATGCCAATATATATATATTGTTAGGACTTTAGCTCACGGCTTGTATAAATTATTTTGGATGCGTATATATATATATATATATAGGTATTCAATTGTCATTGAGTCATGTATCTTAATTATAGATTAAGTCCTTGGCTGTGATGCTTAGTTCAAAAATTAGAGGTAGATATTCAAAATATAATATGCACTATAAATGCTATGAATGGTATAGCCCTTATATATAATAGAATTTCTTTTTAAGATAGAAAATGTCGACATACATAATCTAACATCTTTGATTTTCTTCTATGATATCATATAACTTCAGATCTGCTAATATAGTTTTCCACCTTACGTATGAGCATAAAATTTCACCATTGTATATATATATATGGAGCAAGTTAATATTCAATTTTCTGTGGAGACTAAGTACCTTCAGATTTAAAAGTCTTTGGTTTAAAGTTTCTGGAGGTTTCTACTCTATGGACCACTGGTCTACAACTAAACAAAATCTGGAAGGTGAATGCCTGAGGATAGATTTTGTTAAATGTAGTACTAACACCATCATACAATTTCATAAATTTTTATATGTAGCCAATTCATTCCATAATAAATCAAACTAACCAAGAATTTCAGAAACATACCACTACTGCAAATGACCAACCTCCCAACCTTAGAGTTCTCTTTATCTCCCAGAACTCACCCCCGAGCTGAGATCACCTCCATCACCGATAAACCTCTGATCTGCTTAGGAGCAGCTTATTTAAGCTCATATTTCCCCAAAGCATGTTTCTAATTCTGCGTCCAGAATAGCAGGATGCTTTCTTTCCTGTTTAGCCTAGGCTTCCCATTTTGGGACTCTTTAAAGCTGTTTTATCCTTTTCCTCAGCTTTTCCAGCTTTTCTCACCTCTTCCCAACTACTTTCCTCTTCATTGGGGAAATTTAGATTCTTCCTCAAAATCTAAATTAATTTCTTTCAAGGATTTTTGAAAGATTGTTGGGATTTGTTGCCTCATCCATCCTCATGGATTTGGCAAGTGATCTCTAATTCTCATCTTGGTCAAAATGCACACTCAATTTATTTATTTCTTCAAATTAAATATTCAAATACATTCACACCATACTTATCCTTTTGGGTCCACTCCCCTTAGGACTTAAAGTTCACATGTCTAATTTTTCAATTTCAACACAGAAATTGGGGGTGTTACATATTCCCCCTCTGAAAATAAACACCGTCCTCGGTGTTGTTATTCAACTACTAGAGTTCATTTAAACAAAAACGAATATTTTTCCATCATTTCAGCTTCCTTTTCCCAGGTAGCTTCGTCAGCAGTAAAGTGCTTCCACTGCACTTTTACTCTGGCCACTATTCTGTTTCTCAATTCAATTTCTTCCTGCTCCAATATTTGAAGCGGTTCTGGCAGAAACTCCCCTTCTGGTTCCACCTGTACAATATTCCAATCAACTATGTGAGAAGCATCATGCACATATCTTTTTAGTAATGAAATATGAAACACATCATGCACTCTAACATGGGGTGGTAAGGCCAGCTTGTAAGCCACTGGTCCCACCCTTTCTAAACTTTCAAAAGGCCCACAATATCTAGGAGCAATTTTTGCACAACTTCCAGCATAAAGTGTGCTCTTTTTTGGTTTGATGTGCAAATACACATGATCCCCCACTTTGAATTCTCGGTGCACTCTTTTCTTATCAGCATAGCTTTTCTGGCGATCTTGTGCTATCTTGATATTTCTTTGTATCTGTTTAACAATTCTCTCCATCTCTTGTAAGGCATCAGGTCCCAACATTAATTTATCTTCTGGTTGGCTCCAGCTCAAAGGAGTTCGACACTTCCTTCCATATAGTGCCTCAAATGGACTCATTTTAATAGAAGATTGGTAACTGTTATTATAGGCAAATTCAGCTAAATGCAGATACTCCTCCCACTTTGATGGTCTATCCACCACATACATTCTCAACATATCCTCCAAAATTTGATTCGTCCTTTCTGTCTTCCCATCAGTTTGAGGGTGATAGGCAGTACTAAAATTTAGCTTAGTACCCATCCCTCCAAACAATCCTTTCCAGAATGCTGCTGTAAACTTAGCATCTCGATCTGAAACAATTACTTTGGGAACTCCATGAAGCCTTACTATCTCCTTCAGGAAAACATTTGCTACCTGAGCTGTTCCGAAAGTAGATTTCACTGGTATAAAGTGGGCAGCTTTGGTTAAAGTGTCCACTACCACCATCACAGAATCATGTTGGTACTTGGTTTTAGGTAGTCCTGTTATAAAATCCATGGAAACTGTATCCCATTTCCATTCTGCAATTGGCAAAGGGTTTAGAAGACCTGCTGGATGTTGATGCTCAACTTTGACCAGTTGACATTCCATACACCTACTTAGATACTCTGCCACATCTCTCTTCATTCCTGGCCAGAACAACTTCTTTTTCAAGGCTGTTAACATCTTCTGGTATCCTAGATGTCCTGCATAGGGCTGTTTGTGATATTCATCCAAAAATTCCCTTTTTAATGACTCTACATTAGGAATATACAACCTGTTTTTGTAATATAGTAGCCCTTTTTGATTTTGAGTAAATTCAGTTTTATCCCCTTTCTGTAGTTTTACCAAGAGTGCTTCATAGTTGGGATCTTGATTTGCTGCTTTTCCCACCAATTCCTCTACCTGCATCTGGGCACTACTCCCCATGCTATTTAGATGTTGACAAGCATTTCTACTTAATGCATCAGCAACTTTATTTTCTTTTCCCTTGATATGCTTTATGTCCATATCAAATTCACTTAAAAAGGACAGCCATCTGGCTTGTCTTGCATTCAGGTCAGTTTGAGAAAAGAAATACTTGAGGCTAATATGATCAGTCATTAATGTGAACTTTTTTCCAAGCAGATAGTGCCGCCACATTTTCAAAGCATGTATAACAGCCACCAATTCTAAATCATAAGCACTATAATTCTGTTCATGCATTTTCAGTTTCCTAGATTCATATGCAATCACTGAATTTCCCTGCAACAGGACTCCTCCCAGCCCTTCCCTGCAAGCACCTGTACATACAAAAAACTCTTTATCAGGATCAGCAATTTTTAATATAGGGGCTGAAATAAGTTTTTGTTTTAACTGCTCGAAACTGTTTTGACATTTTTCTGTCCACACAAACTTGACACCCTTTCTTTGCAATGAAGTAATGGGGTGTGCTACGGCAGAAAATCTCTCCACAAATCTACGATAATAGCCTGCCATCCCCATGAATGACCTTACTGCTGAAACATCAGTTGGAACTGGCCATTCCTTAATGGCTTTTATCTTTTCAGGATCAACCTCAAGCCCTTTTTCAGAAATAATATGACCCAAATATTGAATCTTATCCTTGTAAAATTCACATTTACTGAACTTGGCATATAGCTGATTTTCTTTCAGAGTTTGCAACACTATCCGCAGATGTTCCTTGTGTTCCTCTTTGCTTTTGGAGTAAACTAAAATATCATCTATGAACACCAAAACAAATTTATCCAAATACTTATTTAGCACACTGTTCATCAGGCACATAAAGGTGGCAGGGGCATTTGTCAGTCCAAAAGGTAGGACTACAAATTCGTAGTGTCCATACCGGGTTCGAAAAGTTGTTTTGCTAATATCTTCTTCCTTGATTCTGAGCTGGTGATACCCAGTCCTTAAGTCAATTTTGGAAAAGACTGAGGCCCCTCTCACTTGATCAAAAATATCATCAATTGTAGGAAGGGGATATCTATTCTTAATGGTCAACTTGTTCAGCTGACGATAGTCAATGCACATCCTAAAAGTTCCATCCTTCTTTTTCACAAATAAGACAGGTGCTCCCCACGGAGACACACTTGGCCTAATGTAACCTTTATCCAGTAATTCTTGCAGCTGCATCTTCAGCTCCATAAGTTCTGGCGGACTCATCCGATAAGGGGCTCGGGAAACAGGTGTGGCTCCCGTCACCAGATCTATGGAAAAGTCAATTTCTCTTTTGGGGGGAAGATGAGGAATCTCCTCTGGGAAAACTTCTTTAAATTCTCTTACCACAGGTAGATCACTCAGCATATTTTCTTCAGTCCTCTGTTCTACTTCTTCCACATGTACTGTATAAACTTGGTATCCTTTTCTAGCTGTTCTTTTTAATTGTAAGGCTGATATTTGTCTTATTGAAATGGATTTTGGTTTCCCTTTTAGTGTAAAAGGTTTCCCTTCTTCATCCACATAATGCAGGGTTTTATTCCAGCAGTTCATCAGAGCTTTCTTTTTTTCCAGCCAATCCATTCCTATCAGCAAGTCATAGGATCCTAATGGAAAAATGTTCAAATTTACTTCTGTTGGAAATCCATTTAATTGTATTGCTATTTTGGGCAATTTATGTGTGACTTTTCTCTTAGTTCCAGTGGCCAGTTGTACCAACCATGACTGCTGAAATTTTTCAGGTTTAATTTTACATTTTTCTACAATTCCAGGACTAATGTAACTCAAAGAAGCACCTGGATCAATCAAAACAGTAATAGGTAGGTCAGAAATCTTACCCTCCATTTCTACCATGGTTGCTTGATGTTCTGCTTGCCGATTTTCCAAGGCTGCACTGATAGTTGGTATATTTCTGGCTATGTCATTTACTGTTGTTGCCTCTCGCTCTCTGCTGATCATGTGTATATTTGGATGGGGGCAGTCCCTCATCATATGGGGTTCTCGACAGCCCCAAAATTTCAAAGGTTCCTTCATTCTGACTGTCCCTTATTTTTTTTATTGTTCCCTTCTACTGGTTTTGAAGCCACTTGGGACTGAGCAGTTTGAATTTCTTTTGGTTTATTGAATTTTTTCCGCTGATGATCTCTACCAAAATTTCTTAGATATGCTGGTTTTGGTCTTTTACCTTTGAACTCACCCTTGTTCAGCCAGCTCTTCCCTTGTTCAGCTTTACCTTTAAACTGCTGATAGCATAATCTTTCTTTTCTAACAGCCTCATCCATTGTCTTTGGATTGTCAAACTCAATTTTCTCCTTGTACACGGTAGGCAAACAATTTAAAAACCTTTGCACTTTTTCCTTTTCTTCCCTAATGTAAGGGACATACCTCAGTAAATTAGTAAACTTAGTGACAAACTCATCAATAGTGAGCTGTCCTAGTCTAAGTTCATGGAATTGTTTTGCTTTATCATCATAATAACGTTCATTCAAATAACGACTTTTGAACTTAGTCTGAAAGTCTTCCCAAGTAACTTTCTTTTCATCAATGGTAAGCACCATCTTTGTCTCTTCCCACCACAGTGTAGCCTTTCCTTGTAGCTGATACACAGCTAATATGGCCTTCAGATTGCTCTCATATTCATATACTTGGAAATACTTGATCATGTTCAGCAACCAAGCTTCAGCATCCTCTTCCTTCTCCCCATCATAGGAGGGAGGTTTGATCTTTCTAAATTCTCCCTGCAATTCTCTTTTCTGTTTATGTTGATGTCTAGCTGCATCCTCATCCTTAGACTCATCCATCTTTCTTTTTCCAGAACCTTCGCCTTCCTGGCTGTTCTGGGAAGTTAGCTCTCTGATGAGCTTTTCCTGTTCCTTAGTGGCTGATGACAACATGTCATTCTGGCTTCTTAATTCAGCCAACTCTCGTTGCATTCTGTGCAACATAGCCATTACCGGGGCATTGGGATCTGGAGTAGAAAACTCATCACGCAGATCCACATAAATTCCTCCCTCATCAGCCATTTTAGCACCACTGTACACACTCATAACTTTTATCAGTAAAACAAAAAAAAACAAAAAAAACAAAATCTCTACAATGTCTAATAACACTCAGAATTTAGTGAGCACAATCATAACAACCCAGTTTTTGCACTTGGGCTCTGATACCATTTGTAACACCTCCGGTTTAAGATTTTTTTTTTTTTTTTTCTTTTACACCTATATACTGGGGTTTCCTTTACCTGGTTGTTTGAGCAGGGAGTTAACTTTTAATTTCCCTCTGGTTAAAATCTCATATCACTTTAGGATTTCTTTTCCACTATCCCTTCTGATAAGCATTAAAAACTCTCCCGGTATACATTACCATACTTTATTTCTAACTTCCATACTCCTTGGTATTAGCATGCGATATTATATTAGACATAATGGAAGCATAGGCTTTATGGACATACCTACATAATGCATATATATATATATATGTAACACCTATATTTATAGATATCCTAGCCCTTAACCATATTTTTGAATACATATATATACATACCACATATATTTATACTCCCTATATAATCCATATATATATATATATATAGCGCCCGCCCTTTGATAAAATTATATCACCCATACATTTATATAACACATATGTATCTTTACCTTTTAATACTCTGACATGAAGGCACATATATCTATATGTCACCTATAGCTGTGTATTTATAAAACCCCCGGTTCATATTAGCATGGAATTCGTATAGCCATAACTACTTGTATATATCATTAATTGATATGATTGAACCCATCTAATATTTCAATAACACGTCGAAATATTATTTTTGCATATAATACATTGGCACGCACTCATAGCTTAGTACGTCGGCCAGACTATGCCGTCGTGGAGCTTGAGGCGCCCGGTTTACTGATATATACACCGTGCATTGGCAATTCATTATGCCACGTCGACACGCCTTGTAAGTTATGTGGTCCGATTGTCCATTCTAAGACGTCGAGACCTACCCACTCATCCAAATCATAAAATTTATTGGAGCGGTTTTACTTTTACCACCATCCCTCAATTTCGTCGCTGTAGGATTTGTTATGCTCGGTTTACCTTTGTGTGAATGGTTCCTCCTGCACGACGATGAGCAGATATGCGTATTGGGGTCCATTGTTGCCTACGTCGAATTAACATTGTTCTGATTTAAACCAGTTTATATAAAATCTGAACCAGTTTATATGAAATCTGACTTGTATGTACATAAAGTAAGCCTACGCGTTCTGGCTATGGATAGGAATAGCAACATAGGTTTGTGATCTTATGGTATGATTTAACGTGTTTTTACTATGATGTCTAATGGTTTTGGATGCAGGGCCGGTTTCGTGTTTGGGTGATTTAAGTACTGAATGCCGGCGTTGATGTACCCGTGCCCGCAAGCGCGTTACGTGTCATGTTTCCCTTTTCTATTCGCCTCTGGCTCAGCACGGGGTGCGCAAATCTCTGTATTGGAACTTTTTTGAATCCTAGGGTTATCCCACCGCCAGTATGCATTGGAGGCGTAGCACACAGCTGGATGGTACAAAAAGGCCGAGCCTAGCAGCTGTGCAAACTACAGAACTAGGAGGCTAGGCTGCATCTTCGTACCTACTCTGCAATCCCGGTTACATCGCATCGTATAGTAGATCGACGAAGCTGGGTTTCCCCAATCGACTTTGGGATTTTCTGACCGTCTGGGGCAGTGGGATTAGGGTTTTCTCCTGCTTATCTGATTTATCTTCTTGTCAACACTCGTTACCATTCCTATTGCCCTCCGCCTATGAATATCTATATAGCTGGTTCGAGTTAGGGTTAGATCTTATTATTGTGGCGGTGTTTGTCATTCTCATAACTCATTCACCTATGGCATGATTTTTTTTTTAAATCTGTAACTTCTGCTGATATCGTTGGGGAAATATTGTCTCAATATCGTTTACGGTTTGCCTGTGCAGAGGGTGGAAACGGCGAGTCTCTCTGGCCGCTCTATTCAGGTTTCAGACATCCCCTATGTTTTCTTATCATAGTTACTGGTAGGCTGTTTGACATGAAGAAGAGTGGTTTTACTCATAAGGGTTTTTTTTTCCAGGTCTTTAATGCCGCGCTCGGTACGTGTCGCAAGGGCTAGAACCCTTTTAAACGAGCTTTCTTCCTGATTACACACCGACCCCTTTTTGTTAACAGGTTTTTGTTTCTACGTTCAACGCCAGATCTCAGGTTTTTATCTGCGATCAAGTTTGTTGGCTTCACTATGGCTGACTTACTTATATTTCCCTTCCGCCGTATTTAAATTATCTCCTGTTTGAGTCGTTGCGTTATCATGGTTGAAAGAGAACCCTGCTCTCGGGTTTCTCACTAGATCTGCTTATCAATTTCAGAGAGTTACGCGTTCCATATATTTGTTTGTGTTTCCAGAAATCTAACAGCGTCTGAGATCAAACGCTCTCTGACAGAACCTCTTTTATGATTTTGGTTATATGTTTATTGTTATTGCTTGTAATATTCTACACGCTAATAGGTATAGCTGCATCGCCTTGATGATCGACTATAATAACTTTATTCATGTAGAAATCTTTTACCCGCAGCACATATAAGCCTCGACACCTTACGCACAGATTTAGTTCTCGGCACTAGTTGACCTACGCGTTGTTTCATAGATTGAATGCTGCCCTCTTATTTGCGCGGTGTTCCAAAATTATATGGGTGTATATGTTCAATCTGTTCCATGTTTAACAGAACTTAAAATGTCAGGGCTTATTTACGTATGTGCAGTCAAAGAAATTATTTTGAATTAACCTCCACGTATAGCGAATTTAAAGAACCCACCTACTTTAATGTCGTTTGACCATTCGTTCAAACAATTTTATTTTGAGGTTCATATATATGTATAGTTCTTGCGTCCAACTCAATTATTTTCATCGTGGTTCATATGTATAAAGTTTTGTGTCCACGCATTAATTATAATCAGGGTTATAACGTGCTACTAGCTCGCGGTGACTTTAATTTATTTTTTTATTTCACATTCATATATTTTATGATTAGTCTATTAGTGGGACTTCATGTATATTGGACCCTTTTATTAAATCGCATAAATGTTTGGTTTATATATACTCTCACACGCTACTCTGTTTTTTTTTTATATAATTGTTTCCATGGGTCCTATGTAGTAGCGTGCATCTTTTGGTAATTCATGTATGATGCCAATATATATATATTGTTAGGACTTTAGCTCACGGCTTCTATAAATTATTTTGGATGCGTATATATATATATAGGTATTCAATTGTCATTGAGTCATGTATCTTAATTATAGATTAAGTCCTTGGCTGTGATGCTTAGTTCAAAAATTAGAGGTAGATATTCAAAATATAATATGCACTATAAATGCTATGAATGGTATAGCCCTTATATAGAATAGAATTTCTTTTTAAGATAGAAAATTTCGACATACATAATCTAACATCTTTGATTTTCTTCTATGATATCATATAACTTCAGATCTGCTAATATAGTTTTCCACCTTACGTATGAGCATAAAATTTCACCATTGTATATATATATATATGGAGCAAGTTAATATTCAATTTTCTGTGGAGACTAAGTACCTTCAGATTTAAACCGTCTTTGGTTTAAAGTTTCTGGAGGTTTCTACTCTATGGACCACTGGTCTACAACTAAACAAAATCTGGAAGGTGAATGCCTGAGGATAGATTCTGTTAAATGTAGTACTAACACCATCATACAATTCCATAAATTTTTATATGTAGCCAATTCATTCCATAATAAATCAAACTAACCAAGAATTTCAGAAACATACCACTACTGCAAATGACCAACCTCCCAACCTTAGAGTTCTCTTTATCTCCCAGAACTCACCCCCGAGCTGAGATCACCTCCATCACCGATCAACCTCTGATCTGCTTAGGAGCAGCTTATTTAATCTCATATTTCCCCAAAGCATGTTTCTAATTCTGCGTCCAGAATAGCAGGATGCTTTCTTTCCTGTTTAGCCTAGGCTTCCCATTTTGGGACTCTTTAAAGCTGTTTTATGCTTTTCCTCAGCTTTTCCAGCTTTTCTCACCTCTTCCCAACTACTTTCCTCTTCATTGGGGAAATTTAGATTCTTCCTCAAAATCTAAATTAATTTCTTTCAAGGATTTTTGAAAGATTGTGGGGATTTGTTGCCTTATCCATCCTCATGGATTTGGCAAGTGATCTCTAATTCTCATCTTGGTCAAAATGCACACTCAATTTATTTATTTCTTCAAATTAAATATTCAAATACATTCACACCATACTTATCCTTTGGGGTCCACTCCCCTTAGGACTTAAAGTTCACATGTCTAATTTTTCAATTTCAACACAGAAATTGGGGGTGTTATAGCTTGTTGGTTTATGTCTCAGCCAACCTTACAATTTTTTTAAAAAATTAACGTTAACTACATTATCTTTTCGTTTTCTTTTCTTCCAGATCTTGTAGCATATGAACTGCTTCAACATTTTATTTTTCTCATCGGCTTCAAATTTCATATTCTTGATTTGTTGGTGTAGATCTTCTCTTCTTCCAAGTTGTTTGAGCATATCCTTGATTTATTCAAAAATCATCATGTATGTGGACTGGTACTACATGTCATCTTCCCTTGTGTGCTTTTCATCGTCAATATTTTGCTGCAAAATAAGTCTATAATAAAAAATTCCCTCTTTACGACTCCAATACATGAAAAATTCATAAATTTTTTCATCATACATGCTATCTTAACCATTCATATATGGAACTTCTATGTGGGTTTTATTAAAACATGATGTTGCAAGCCATGCTTCAAGAAAATTTAATTCTTCTTCATAATCATGTGGTTTACGTGCATACTAGAAATCAATGTTAGGATTAAAAATATTTTCAAAACCATATAGGTTTTGTTCTTTTTGCTCTGAAATGAGAGCTTTCTCTCCTTGTGCTTCATTTTATCCCTCTACTACATCCACTTTTTTTTTTTACTTTTGCTGCTTCAGAGAGTTGTTCTTCCACTTGGTTTTTAGACCCAAGTGGGGTTCTCTCACTAAATAACAATTTATTAATAAGACGTTTTTATTACATCATATGCAACCAATCATTATTATCCAATTGGTCTTCATCAAAATTAAGATAAAAAAATTGCATTGCTAGATTCACCATAACACTGACTCCTCCAATGGTAGCTTCATTCTCATCAACAAGCATTGATGTTGCATTCAATTGATTTTCATCCACTTGAGGTTATGCACAGTGGGATTCAGAAGCATCTGTGTGCTCTTTCTCTACTTCTTTTTCAAATTCTTCACAGTGATCATTGTCATCATGACTTTGAATTGGGATTCACCAAATTCTTCAACTCGTTGTAAATTTGTCACTATAGGTCCACCTTCATCATCAACTTGAATACACCATCTTACACCAAATCTCCTTTCAATGGTATCCCAAGCCTCCTTGGTTGTATTTGCATTTGCAATGAGGGGAATAACGTTGTCATCTACGCATTCTTCTAATGATTTTAATGCGAGGGAATTCTTTTGCCATTTGTCTTCCAACTCGTTGAAGGGGATGTGAAACAACTATTGTTGTTGCTTTAATGACTTTCTCAACCTCTTGGATTTTCCCCTTTTTAGACGGTCTTCACATACAAGTTGAACATTGCAAGTCCAACTCTCTTTACTCTGCCTCGCTTCCACCTTAAAAAAAAACTTTGCTCCTCTAAAGAAAATATGCTTTCTTTGAAGAATGTCTCTTCAAATTTTGATTTCACTCAAATACACCACTCTTTTTTTTTAATAAATTTTAAAATAAAAATTAATCTCCCATTAAAAAAAGTATATTTATTATAAAAGAGCTTTTATAATATGATGAAAAGCATCTATAAAGTCTTAAATAGATGATGATCAGATGCTTTATTAAGAAACTCGTTTATGTGAAGTAACTCTAGAAACTCTTAATAGTTTACTCCATTATATATTAATGGAATGAATGGCACGTTCTCAGTTCAGTTGAGGAGGCCTTTTCCGTCTCCATCTCAACGTTGATGATATGCATCTGGTCGGTTGAAATTGCCAAACTTTACGTTAGCATATGGATGTAATTAATGAAGTTATTTGTCGTCTCCCAGCGTTACCCGAGTGACGAAATATGTGTGTGACGTCCATATAGTGATAACTCTGTGACGGAATGTCTGACGCTCACCCAAGTGCGTAGAAAATTTCGAGGATATGCGGGTACGAGCGCACATTTAGTGTGTGGCTGAGAAAAAAATGTTCTTGCACTTGAATACAGTTCAATGACCATTCATTTTTTCTTACAGAGGAGTTGCGGATCATGGAAATGATCATTGGCGCCGTTTTTTTAACAGTGGATGATCAGACCATTGATTACCCATTGATTTTTTTTCCTTTTTACGCATAGATCATTCATGGTGGGATCCTACCATGGTATCTAGTCGTGGACCAAAATATTATACAATCTTATAATTAAAAAAAACGATCATGTTATGTATACTTAAAAACATGTATAATAAAAAAAAAACAATAATGTTATGTATACTTACAAACATATTTACATGGAACGATATATTCGAAGGCTCTTAATTACAAGAATTAATATTATATAAACAAAGAGATATATACCGTCAAGTTTGACAGTATATATTCCGACTCAGGCTATCACATCCTCGTGAAAATAGTGGAGAACAAAGTTTTTTTTTTATTATACATGTTTTTAAGTATACATAACATGATTGTTTTTTTATTATAAGATTGTATGATATTTTGGTCCACGACTAGATACCATGGTAGGATCCCACCATCAATGATCTGATACTTATCTGTTAAAAAGGAAAAAAAATCAATGGGTAATCAATGGTCTGATCATCCACTGTTCAAAAAACGGCGCCAGTGATCATTTCCATGATCCAAAACTCCTCTGTAAGAAAAAATGAATGGTCAATGAACTGTATTCAAGTGCGCTCGTACCCGCCATATCCTAAATGTGCGCCACACACTAAATGTGCGCTCGTACCCGCATATCCTCCAAATTTTCTACGCACTTAGGTGAGCGTGAGACGTTCCTTCCAATAGTTATCACTATATGGACGTCACAGACACATTTCGTCACTCGGGTAACGCTGGGAGACGACAAATAACTCCATTAATCACATCCATATTCTAACGTAGAGTTAGGCAATTTCAACCGACCAGATGCATATCATCAACGTTGAGATGGAGATGGAAAAGGCCTTCTCAACTGAAACTGGAACGTGCCATCTATTCCATTAATATATAATGGAGTAAACTATTAAGAGTAAACTATAGTTCATATTAAGAAATTCCTTAATAGAGTGTCACAATCTATCCAAGATTTTATGGATGTTTTTCATGATATTATTAAAGCTCTTTTATAATAGATATAATTTTTTTAATGGGAAATTAATTTTTATTTTAAATTTTATTAAAAAAAAAGAATGGTGTATTTGAGTGAAATCACAATTTGAAGAGACATTCTTCAAAGGAAGCATATTTTCATTAGAGGAGCAAAGTTTTTTTTTTTTTAAGGTGGAAAGAGAGTTGGACGTGCAATGTTCAACTTGTATGTGAAGATGTCTAAAAAGGGGAAAATCCAAGAGGTTGAGAAAGTCATTAAAGCAACAAAAATATTTGTTTCACATCCCCTTCAACGAGTTGGAAGACAAATGGCAAAAGAATTCCCTCGCATTAAAATCAATAGAAGAATGTGTAGATGACAACGTTATTCCCCTCATTGCAAATGCAAAGACAACCAAGGAGGCTTGGGATACTCTTGAAAGGAGATTTGGTGTAAGGTGGTGTATTCAAGTTGAAGATGAAGGTGGACATATAGTGACAAATTTACAACCAGATAAAGAATTTGGTGAATCCCAATTCAAAGTCATGATGACAATGATCACTGTGAATAATTTGAAAAAGAAGTAGAGAAAGAGCACACACATGCTTCTGAATCCCAGTGTGCATAACCTCAAGTGGATGAAAATCAAGTGAATGCAACATTAATGCTTGTTGATGAGAATGAAGCTACCATTGGAGCAGTGAGTGTTACGCTGAATCTAGCAATGCAATTTGTTGATCTTAATTTTGATGAAGACCAGTTGGATAATGATGATTGGTTGCATAGGATGTAAGAAAAAAATCTTATTGATAAATTGTTATTTAGTGAGATAACCCCACTTGGGTCTAAAAACCAAGTGCAAGAATAGCTCTCTAAAGCAACAAAAGTCAGAAAAAAAGTGGATGCAGCAGAGGGATAAAATGAAGCACAAGGAGAGAAAGCTCTCATTTCAGAGCAAAAAGAACAAAACCTATATGGTTTTGAAAATATTTTTAATCCTAACATTGATTTCTAGTGTGCACGTAAACCACATGATTATGAAGAATAATTAAGTTTTCTTGAAGCATGACTTTCAACATCATGTTTTAATAAAACCTACATAGAAGTTCCATATACGAATGTTGAAGATAGCATGGATGATGAAAACATTTATGAATTTTTCATGTATTGGAGTCATAAAGAGAGAATTTTTTATTATAGACTTATGTTACAGCAAAATATTGATGATGAAAAGCACACAAGAGAAGATGGGATGTGGCAACAGTCCAAATACATGACGAATTTTGAATAAATCAAGGATATGCTTAAACAACTTCGAACAAGAGAAGATCTGCACCAACAAATAAAGAATCTGAAATTTGAAGCCCATGAGAAAAATAAAATGTTGAAGCAGTTCATATGCTACATGATCTAGAAGAAAAGAAAAGGAAAAGACAATGTAGTTGATGTGAATTTTTTTTAAAAATTGTAAGCCTAGCTGAGACTTAGACCAATAAACATCTTATTTAAAAAAATTTGGTTGCAATTAAGGGGGAGTGCTAGTCAAACTAATTCCAATCACTTGCTATGTGTCATAATTATCCATCCAATTGTCATAGTCGGTTTGAGTCTATTCCATGTCAGATAAGTTTAGTTGATATCTTCACTCCAATCATTAATTATTGTTGTTTCCTGTGTAATCTTGCTTAACAACTATTGAGTAATGTGAATATAGAGACTTCTGATCCATAATTTTTCAATATTCAGCAAGGTATCAGAGCTTGGTGTGCATAAGACTCCTTGAAATATAAAGAACGATTAGAGGATAGATTGCATAAAACTCTTTGAGAGAGAAACAACATGACAGAATGTGAGGTAACTTTTAGAAGGCTCTCCTATTTAAATAACTTACTACTTTTAAGAAGGTTGGGTGAGTGTGTGACTTCATGGAATGAAGTGATTGCATTGTTGGAAGAGAGTAGTCTAACTTTTGTTTAAAAAATTTGCACGGGATACCATCACGCCTTTGCAAAAATAGAAGATGCGATGAAGATGGAGAACTTATGTAATTGAAAATTTCTTTAATTAATTTCCTTTGTCTATGTGAGGAGGTGCGACATCAAGTCAGCACTGAAACTGCATGTCATCCTTGATTAATCATTTTAGTCTATTTCGGGAAGTGCGACATCAAGTCAGCACTAAAACTGCATGTTGCTAAGTCAAAAAATGGAATGACACATCGCATAGCTTAAATAATCAAAACACTTTGCCTGAGTCAGTTCTCATAAATATAACGTAGCCTCAGTCGCAGGTGCGTTATAACAGTAAATTTTAAACAAAAGGCCCCATTCTTGCAGTTCCTCACAAGCGATTCAACCTAACAACCAACTTTGCAAGTTTGAAGACAAGAGTCTTGATCACTGATGAAGATCATCGAGCCACCGTGTAGTAAGCAACCCCAAATTTGAAAATTAAAAAGTGAGGCATGGAAGTTGGAAGCACAAGGTCAGTAAAACACTAGGTGCTTTTTTTTTAACTTTTGTTTGAGAGCGTGAAGAATGGTTTTATACCATGTGTCAAAAAGTTTTCAATTTTTTTCTTTTATTCAAGTTTTATTTAAAAAAGGGGCAATCCATATGAGCTATGAGATATGCTTCTCAGGATATTTTTAAAGCTCTTTTATAATAGATATTTTTTAAATAAAAAATGATATATATATATATATATATATATATATATATATATATATATATATATATATATATATATATCGAGAGAGAGAGAGAGAGAGAGAGAGAGATTTAATTCTAATAAAAAAGGGAGTGGTGTGTTTGAGTGAAATCAAAATTTGAAGAGCCATTCTTTAAAGGAGGGATATTTTCTTTATAGGAGAAAAGTTGGTTTTTTAAAAGGTGGATGTGGGGGGAGAGTAAAGAGAGTTGGACTTGCAGTGTTCAACCTTTATGTGAAGACCATGTAAAAATGGGAAAGGTTGAGAAAGTCATTAAAGCAACAATAAGATTTATTTTATGTCTATTTCAACGAGTTGGAAGACAAAAGGAAAAAGAATGCCTTAACATTGAAATACATAAAGGAATGTATAGATGACAAAATTCTTCCCCTCATTGCAGATGCAAAGACAAACCAAGGAGGTATGGGATACCCTTGAAAGGAGTTTTGGTGTAGGGGAGAATATTCAAGTTGAAGACGAATGTGGATCTATGCCAAAATATCTATAGCAAGATGAATAATTTGTTTAATCCCATTTCAAAGTGGATGAAAATGATGACTGTGAAAAATTTGCAGAAGAAGTAGAGAAAGAGTGCATAGATGCTCCTAAATCCCACTATGCATAGCCACAAGTGGATGATAATCAAGTGAATCCAATGACAATGCTTGTTGATGAAAATGAATTTTTCATTAGAGAAGCCATGGTTACGGTTAATCCAACAATTAAATTTTTTGACTTTAAGTTTTATGAAGACCAGTTGGCTAATGATGAGTGGTTGCACATTATGCAACAAAAAAATCATATTGAGAAACTGTTATTGGGGATATAAGCCTACTTGGGTCTAAAAGAGAAGTGGAAGAAAACCTCTTTGAAGTAACAAAAGTTAGTAAAAAGGTGGAAGCAACAAAGGGAGAGAAGGAATAAAAAGGATATAAAGCTTTCATTTGAGAGTAGAAAGAACGTAACCGATATGGTTATGAAAATATTTTTAATCCTAACATTTTATTTCGAGTGCCTGTAAATAGGACGATTATGAAGAAGAATTAAAGCTCCTTCAAGCATGGCTTGCAACAACATTTTTTGATAAAGTATACATAGAAGTTGCAGAAATGAATATTGAAGAAAACATGGATGATGAAAACATTAATGAAAATTTCATGTATTGGATTCCTGAAGAGATAAATTTTTATTATATACTTATGTTGCAATAAAATATTCATGATGAAAAGCACAAAACAGAAGATGACATGTGGCAAAAATCCACATACAAGACGACTTTTGAATAATTCAAGGACATGCTTAGACAAACTGGAACAGTGGAAGATTTGCTCCAGCAAATCAAGAATTTGAAATTTTAAGCCTACAACAAAAATAAAAAGTTGAAGAAATTTAGAAGCTACAAGATCTTTAAGAAAATAAAAATAAAAGATAATGTAGTCGATGTCAATTTTTTTAAACAATTGTAAGTCTCGCTGAGACTTAGACCAACAAGCATCTTGGTTTAAATTTGTGTGGGTTTATTTAAGGTGGAGTGTTAGAGAAACTAATTCCAACCACATGCTAAGTGTCATAACTTTCCATCTAAGTGTTATAGTCACTTGTAGTTTAGTCCAGTTCAATTGAGATTAGTTGGGAGTTTCACTTTGATGGGCCTATAAATTAGACATAAATTAAGGCCCATCTAACCTTTCTTAGGCCCATCTACCTTCCTTATGCACATGAAAAGATATATTAAATCTCTCCTTCCGCACTTAATAATGTTTTATTATTATTTAATATGTCCTGAGTAATTTTTAAAGGTAATTTCATATTTGTGCCTAATATTGGTTATTTTTGTAGAATATTGCAAGAATATTGAGTAGATTATGGAGATTTGGAGAAGGAGATAATTTATGGACTTTCTCCCTGCCACTGGAAGATCAAGATTGAGAAATAAAAGAGCACAATAATAGGAAATTATGGAGAAATCTTGGAGAGATACAAGGGGTTTTTCCACCCTCCTTAACTATCAAAGGCAGCCAAGCAAACTGAAGATGAAACACACTCAATCTATGGGGTCAAAGTGGGCTCAATCACTATTTTCTAGGGAGTTGTTGGTAGATATCCTTGAGGATAAATAATGTTGATCAAGAGCTAATTAGGGTCGATTTCAGTCCATTCGATTCCATTCGAAACTTTAGCTGCAAGCTATTAGGATTTTGTTGGTTAAGACCTTTGGGATGTAATAAGACTACATTTTTGTAATGCAATGAGTATCCAGATGAGTTTTTTTTGATCTAGTTCCAGAGATATGGGCTGATGGGTTAGGGCCC
This sequence comes from Pinus albicaulis, assembly GCA_034641835.2. Taxonomy (NCBI): domain Eukaryota; kingdom Viridiplantae; phylum Streptophyta; class Pinopsida; order Pinales; family Pinaceae; genus Pinus; species Pinus albicaulis. Next base: position 1,861,851,389 of record CM076578.1, on the reverse strand, counting down.
AACAGAGTTGCCTCATCTTCTCTTATGTTTCATTATTTTCTTTCATGACATTTAACTAGTTTTTCTTCTGAACAGTTAGCTAGCTTGCTATTATTTTCATTGTTGTTTTAGTTTTCTTCGAGTTATCTTTAGTTGTATATTTAATATTCTTAGAAAGTGGTAGAATAGTTGATAAAATCCATAAATTTATGAGGCCAACATTCCCCTCTCAACTCCGTCAATAGATCTCGAGGAGGATAGACCTTTCCCCACTAACCAAAAAACCTTTCTCACTTATGATTTCTTGGCAGTAGATTAGATCAATGCGTGTATTTTCATGAACATATTGTTTGTATTTATTCCATAAATAGGCAGGTTGATTGCAGGCATGGGCATTATAGCCCAAGAGAAGTTCTCCAACAAATCTCGCTTCATCTTCCATCTCCCTTCCATCTCTGTTGTTATGCTCTGGTTGATCTAGGTGGATCGAGAGACACACACAAGAAAATAGGGTTTATGAAAGCTAGAAAATAAAAGTAATGATAATGCTTTTGAACTAGGACCAGAGCATAGATCTCGTCATCCTGATCGCAACAGTGCAAATAGCTCGTCAAACCAAGTTTGTATGGAGACGTTATAAGCATTGAAAGTTTTGGGATGACTTGATGAGGTGGCAATGTTAAGGAAGGCAAAATTTTGCATATTTCCAGCTACCGCATTCCAGTGGGAATTCTGGGAAAATTTTTAGCCTCCTTAACTCGTCTCCTTTGGTCAATATCAAGAAGATTTTAAAAAGGTTGGTTTGTTAATTTTAAAAATAAAAAAATAAAAAAAAAGTGGCAGCAGGCCATGACCCTCGCCACCCCAATGGATCAACACATATATTAAAAAAAATATATTAAAATGGGACGACAGGCCATGACCCCCGCTAGACCCCATGCCACACCCACCTCCGCATTATATATATGTATTGGTTGGGGGATGGGTGGTCAACCCCGCCACCCCAAACAAAACCATAACAATCAGAGCCACCACCACATTAAATGGGAGGGGCGCGAGTTGTCAACCCTACTGCCCCTACCCGACTTTACATATATGAAGTGATGGATAGGACGGGTTGGCCGCGCGATGTGGTTCCAATGCCCCTCCAAAACAATATTTTTCGGTTTAAAAAAAATGTGGTTATAAAACGTTAATTCGCCAAGTATGGGAGGGTCGAGATTTGACCCCCTGACCTCTCCTCAACAAATTCCTAACTTTACCACTGTACCCAATGGACCTTGTTGGGAATTCTGCCCAACCTTTTATATTTAAACCTTGTCTTTTCACCAGTGCACCTAGGCCAGAGGAAACCATGTAAGGGCACGTAGTTTGAGGTAGAGAAAGACGCAGACTGGTGGTAAGATTTTTGAGTTAGAGAATGTCCTTTTCATCCAGTGAAGATTCCTTTGAAGGTAATTTTCATTTTGTCATAATATATTCAAGTTTAGAGTCATTTTTCACAGATTTTCACAGGGAACGCCATGGCGATGTTAGATTCGCCTTTTGAGCAGTAATTTTGCAGATTTCCTGTGGAGGAAAATCTTCAAGAATCTCGAGGGAATCTTTCAGATTCCTTGGAGGCCGAAATTCTCCTTCGAAATTTTGAAGTTGGGTTACACATTTTGCCCTTTTTTGAAAAAAAAAAATCATTTTTTTCTGTTCTTCAACTTTCTCCAAGCCAAAACAATTTTTCTGTTTAGAATTTCATTCTGCGAGAAAAATAAAAGTTGTCAGACATTTTATTAGATTTCTATTACTTATTTTTTGAAATTTTTTTATACACATTTGATATGTTAACTTAGTGTTTCTTTGAGTGTTTGTTTTTTAACAATAAAAGGATTCATAACAAGTCATGTTAATACGCGCTAGTGTATTCTTTGAAAACTTTTTGGTTTTGAGAAACAAAATGTGTTACAACAATCTAGACAGAGTCTACCTCGGTTTCGTTATATTTACGAAACCAACTGATGCATATCATAATTACTAGAATTTTTTGAACTAATCTAATATGAAAAAACTTCATATTTTGAATATGTTTTAGGACGTACGAAATTTCTCAACATATAAGTTATAAACTAAAAAAATAAAAACTACCCATTACAAACGACGAACCAATGTAATGCACCAAATTTTTTTCAATTTTTTTTACAGTGTATTTTCGAAGATATAGAATATTGATTTCACTAAATCATTATGACCTTCAGAAATTGTATGCACCCCTTTTATTACAAAATTAATTAAAATTCCTAAATATTTACAAAATTCCATAAAAGTTATATTTCCTAAAAGTAGATTGAATTCTGCAAATTCTTGTCTTGATTCCAACAATTAATTCTAAAAGCTTCAAGGAATTTAATCAGTCCAAAGTTGAAGAAATGTGTTCAGAGCTCAACTTTGCGTAATTTCAGACGTGTTAGTTCGGCCGAACTTTTAAAAAAGGTTCAGCCGAAATTTTTTTGCCCCGACGGCTCCTTATGTCTAACGACACAAAAGTTCGAGCAAATTTCTTACAAAAGTTCAGCTGAACTTTTAATTGACTTTTTGTCGATCAGAAAATTCAACGAAGCCCCTCCAAAAAAACATTTTGCGGCAATATAAATTGACATAAACGCATTCATTATTTTCGCATAATTTCGCAGATTTCTTCATTTGCTCTAATTTTGCAAAGGATTTTTTTGGGTTTAAGGAATTTTTCGCATAACATTCAAAGGACATTTCTTGGAGGTATGTGATACATTTTTTGGATGTTTTTGGTCTTCATTTTTTTTAAGGTATTTTGTTTTTAGAGGTTTTGGGCTTAATTTTTATTGTTTTTTTTTAAGGTATTTTGTTTTTAGATGTTTTGGGCTTAATTTTCATTTGTTTGTTTTAAGGTATTTTGTTTTTAGAAGTTTTGGGCTTGATTTTAATTTTTTTTAGAGGTTTTGGGCTTAATTTTCAACGGACATTTTTTTGGATGTATTTTGTTTTTAGATGTTTTGGGATTAATTTCCAAAAGGCATTTTTTGGACTTAATTTTGAAAGGGCTCTCTTTAGGCTTCATATTGAAAGGAAATTTTTTGGAGTTATTTTTTAAAGTGATATTTTTTTAGAGGCTTTTTGGAGGTATTTTTTAACGTTTCATTTTTTAAGAAGTTGGGCTTAATTTTTAATAGACATTTTTGGAGGTATTTTTTGAAGTGACATTTTTTTAGAATATGAGTTTTGGGTTGAAGTAAATATTTTGTAATGATTTTTTCAAAGTAGTTTTTGTCTAACTTTTTAAATGAAATTTTTTTGCACGACTTGGAAGGAAATATTTTGAGCTTCATTTCATTTTTATAAGACATTTTTTCTCGGATGTTTTAAAGTAAGTGTTTTGGATTGAATTATGTAATTTTTGAAAAAAAATTAAAATGAGTTTTGTTTTAAAATTAAATATTTTGTGATGTTTCTTTTAATTGAGTTTTTGTCTAAATTTTTGAAGGAAATGTTTTGAACTTCATACTCTACTATCATGGGAAATCAAAGGAATTGCACGAAAAAATATGATTGAACAATAGACCCTGACAAACATATAGAACAGGGAAGAGAATCTCACAAAAGAAAGAGAGAAGAACTCTCAAATATTGAAAGGGAATATCAACCTCAACTAGAAGTTGAAGCAGGTATGTAAATGTAAATATTATAAATTTGATATTTAAAATTTTCCTAGTGTAAAATGTGAAGCTTAATTTTTATTTGATCAACTAATTTGGAAAATATTTTGCAATGTAAATAGAGATAGATATTCCTCAAAACATTAATGATGAGATACAAAATTTTGAAAGAGAAAGAGAAAGAGATATTGAACCAATGATTGAGGATGCTGAAAAAGTAGAAAGAAATTCAAGTGAAGAAATTGAATAAAAAAGTATTATTGTCTTGATTCCAACAGTTAATTCTGAAAGCTTCATGGAATTTAATCAGTCCAAAGTTGAAGAAATGTGTTCAGAGCTCAGCTTTGCATAATTTCAGACATGTTAGTTCGGCTGAAATGTTTTTTCCCCGATGGCCCCTGATGTCTAACGACACAAAAGTTCGACCAAATTTCTTAAAAAATTTCAGCGGAACTTTTAATTGACTTTCCATCGGTCAGAAAATTCAACGAAGCCCCTCCAAAAAAACATTTTGCGGAAATATAAATTGAGGTAAACACACTCATTATTTTCGCATAATTTCGCAAATTTTTTCATTTGCTCTAATTTTGCAAAGGATTCTTTTGGGTTTAAGGAATTTTTGGCATAACATTCAAAGGACATTTCTTGGAGGTATGTGATACATTTTTTGGATGTTTTTGGGCTTCATTTTTTTTTAAGGTATTTTGTTTCTAGAGGTTTTGGGCTTAATTTTTATTGTTTTTTTTAAGGTATTTTGTTTTTAGATTTTTTGGGCTTAATTTTCATTGGTTTTTTTTAAGGTATTTTGTTTTTAGAAGTTTTGGGCTTAATTTTCAATGAACATTTTTTTGGATGTATTTTGTTTTTAGATGTTTTGGGCTTAATTTCCAAAAGACATTTTTTGGACTTAATTTCGAAATGACTCTTTTTAGGCTTCATATTGAAAGGACATTTTTTGGAGTTATTTTTTAAAGTGATAATTTTTTAGAGGATTTTTGGAGGTATTTTTTAAAGTTTCTTTTTTTAAGAAGTTGGGCTTCATTTTCAATAGACATTTTTGGAGGTATTTTTTGAAGTGAAATTTTTTTAGAGTATGAGTTTTGGGTTCAAGTAAATATTTTGTAATGATTTTTTCAAATTAGTTTTCGTCTAACTTTTTAAATGAATTTGTTTTGCAGGACTTGGAAGGAAATATTTTGAGCTTCATTTCATTTTTATAAGACTTTTTTTTCTCGGATGTTTTAAAGTAAGTGTTTTGGATTGAAGTATGTATTTTTTGAAAAAAAATTAAAATGAGTTTTTTTTTTTTAAATTAAATCTTTTGTGATGTTTCTTTTAATTGAGTTTTTGTCTTAATTTTTGAAGGAAATTTTTTGAACTTCATACTCTACTATCATGGGAAGTCAAAGGAATTGCACGAGAAAATATGATCGAAAAATAGACCCTGAAGAACTTATAGAATAAGGACTCACAAAAGAAAGAGAGAAGAACTCTCAAATATTGAAAGGGAAAATCAACCTCAACTAGAAGTTGAATCATGTATGTAAATGTAAATATTATGAATTTGATATTTAAAATTTTCCTAGTGTAAAATGTGAAACTTAATTTTTATTTGATCAACTAATTTGGAAACTATTTTGCAATGTAAATAGAGAGAGATATTCCTCAAAAAATTGATGATGAGATACAAAATTTTGAAAGAGAAAGAGAAAGAGATATTGAACCAATGATTGAGGATGGTGAAAATGTTGAAAGAAATTAAAGTGAAGAAATCGAATAACAAAGTATATATATATATATATATATATATATATATATATATATATTGCACACATGCATGAATTATTGAAGTTATACATATTTATTAATTTAGTTATTTATTGAATATGTAAACTTATTATGTACTATTAATTCGAATATGTACAGATTAAATCAATGTCAATGATGAGATGTTAGAAAATGTTGACACTCACACATATGGAGATAAAAGAGTTGACTATGTTATACGATATTGTGTTAATCGCATTTTTGATACATACTTCAAAAAGGAAAATGTAGCATTTCAAGCCCAATTGTTGAAAGGTCTCCTATCATTAAGGAAATTAAAAGAAGCTATGACTTTATTGGGCATTCAAAAATCAACAAAAGATAAAAAAATGAAGGAAAATGTGATACAAAATATAAATAGTGCTATAAATTCAATTAGAAGATCTAGACAGAAAAATGTTTTAGTTGCACATAGAGCAATACATATGGCAGTGGTTTCATCAAGTACTAAAGAGAATATCTTGGTAAAATCTATGGCACGAGCATTAAGAACTTCACGAAAAACTTTGCACAAACATCAGAAATTTCGGTTGCAAATAGATGTAAATGATGAACTCCCTTGTTGGAGAGATATTTGTAGGCAACCATTCAAAGATAAACTTGGATAAAATGCTAAAATAAAAATATATGAATATTGGAAGAAAAATTCACGTGTTTTGCCAAATGCAAGGGATGTGATGTGAAGAAGAATAGCACGAAATCAGTATGAAACACATGCAAAACATTTTTTGGACACCACTCAGAGAGATATGTTCAACAATTTGAAATAAGAGAATCATGAAATTGATGTCTCAATCAATGCTTTTGTGCAACAAAAACCATGGTATGTAAAACCTATCACTGTACGCAACACTTGTTATTGTCATTATCATGTGGAATTTTAGCTATAGTATGACACATTCCATAATTTTGGTAGAACATTTTGGAAAGGTTCACCTCCTCCTTCCACTATCCGTGATTTCATATCTCAAATTCTATGTGGAAGAGAAAGCGATGAATTATTTTACGAAAAGAAATCTGTTGGTGGTAAAAAATGTGATGATTGTGGAAATTTGACTAAATTTAAAAACAAATATCATACTGATATATATGATCAATAATTTTCAAACAAAACATTATATCACAACATTACTTCACATGCCAAATGTAGTTCAACCATCCAAAACTTGAGTTTTAAAAACAAAACATTATATCACAACGTTACTAAACATGCCAAATGTAGTTCAACTATCCAATAAAAACAAAACATTACATATCACAATCACATGTCGAATGTAGTTCAACCATACAAAACTTGAGTTTTAAAAACAAAACAAATTATATCACAGCATTAGTTCACATGCCAAATGTAGTTAAACTATCCAAATAAAAAAAAACATTATATCTTGCCAAATGTAGTTCAACTATCCTATAAAAACAAAACATTATATCGTGAAATCACATGAAAAATGTAGTTCAACCATATAAAACTTGAGTTTAAAAAAAAAAACAAATTATATCACATTCCAAATGTATTTATCCTATCCAATAAAAACAAAACACTATATCATGCCAAATGTAGTTCAACTATCCAATAAAAATAAAACATTATACCCTGCAATCACATGGAAAATGTCTTTCAACCATCCAAAATTGAGTTTTAAAAACAAAACAAATTATAACACAACATTACTTGATATGCCAAATGTAGTTCACATAAAATATGTCCAAAATTTGTATCTCACAAGTATCAAGTATCAAGTTATATATGATTTCATCTAGATAAGACTATATATAAAAAAAGTAAATTTAAGACTAAATCTATTGAAAATATAATTTTTCACGTGCATGTGCATCATCTATCAAATAGTGCATGTGCATCATCCATCAAATACAGATGGATGTAGTGTGTCTCCCCGCAAAGTCACAATCCTCGAGAAATCTTGCGAAGCATGGGGAACCTGTAACAATGTTTACAAACATTAAAATTTAATGTTTTAAAATTGAATTAGAATATATTGAACTTTATGTAAAAAAACAAAATGTAAAAAAAAATCATGCAATACCTCATAAGGTTCCCTCTCCATTTGTTGCTCGTTTACTAAAATTTCCCCAAATGGAACATCTTCAATAGTAAACTGTACAATATAAATGTTCAAGTATATATATATAGTAAAAAATTTTAAATGAAAATGCATATATAAACTTATTTTCAATAATATTAAAAAATAAGTTAGAAAACTTGTTCAAATGGTTGAAATGGTATGGATGTTCCTATCTCCGTCATACACTCCATTGCTAGAGTCCGTGGAGAAAAGAAATCCTCTAGGAACCTAAAATTCAAAAAATTTAAAAGTATAAAATAACTCAAGATCTAGATCTCAATTTATAATAAAACTTTTGAACTTCAATTTATAACTTATAACTTAAAAACATATATTTGAGTGAAAAATTGAATACTTGTGTTGGTGGGTTTGGCACATCTCCTAAGAGAGGCTCCAAAATAAAATCTCCAAAAACCTAAAGTTCAAGAAATTTAAAATAACTCAAGATCTAGATCTCAATTTATAATAAAACTTTTGAACATCAATTTATAACTTATAACTTAAAAACATATATTTTTAATTGGAAAATTGAATACTTGTGATGGTGGATTTCACACATCTCCTAAGAGTGGCTCGAAAATAAAATATCCAAAAAACTAAAATTATATTCAAAAAAAAAAAAAAAAAAAAACTCAAGATCTAGATATCTCATTTTTTAATGGAACTCTTTGAGCTGGAATATATAACTTAAAAACATATTTAAAAGTGAAAATTGTTCATACTTGTGATGGTGGATTTCACACATTTTCTAAGGAAGAAGAAGGAACTGCCATCCCAAAAACATCAGATGGAATCAAAATCTGTTAAAATTTTTTACTATATATATACATGTACATGTGTGCACAATTATTTATTTTAAAAATATCTCATCATGTTTCGATATATATAATAATAGATAAAAAATAATTGTAGATAACAATTTTCACTTAGAAAACACTAACATTTTCCAACATATCTTCATGGTGAGAACCATCTTGATTGTTTGAATTGGAGGCTCTGACTATGATATTAACATTTTCTTCATTCATTAAGCGTGACAACTGCAAATGGTTTTAACATATAATGACATGTTTTTGTTAGATTAATGTATACGAATAAATGTATGTATATATGTATTTATTAAAATTGTACATGTGTTAAAATAATCACCTTAACCATTAACACATATCGTTCCCATTCCCTCTTGCTCATGAAAAACTATGTCCTTCTAACCATTGCGACAATTCTTTGCATATGTTTTGAGATCTTCAGCACTCATGTTATCAATCTGTTCATATTTATAATACACAAAATTAGCATGTGCATTCTCGCGAGCTCTTTGTCGGTTCAGACAAACATCGACTCCACCCAATCCACTGTGAACGTTTTCAATGATAGCATCCCTTTCTTTTCGACTAATTGGAGAAGTGGCATCCATCTCTGACCACAAAGTTTCGACACGAAGAGGTCGACTAACCAATGGTGGCTTAGGGAGAGGCAACTCAACATCATGCCTAGCACCCCTATGGTCACACAATCAACCTTTTATAGGACCAAAAAATTCGGAGGGAAGGTCATTGTAATTGGGTTTCATTCCCAAAAAGAATTTTGCATAAAATAGTTTTGAAAAATAAAGTGGAACCTCGTTGTTCCATGGAAGTCTTCCATAGGCCGCAAGGTGTCTATCATACAAATAGCAAGATATATGGGGGTGATTGAAACATTGTACCTTCAACATATTTCTTTTTTTCCCTTATTTGAAATTAAACATAAACTTGGCCATTTTTGTTGTAACTCTTTGTTTAATAGTCTCCCATGTATCGGGACCCATCACTGTTTCCTCTCTTTTACTCATCACTTCTACAAAATTATTAGTGGCTAGCCCAAGCTTTAGGTACACATCTACTAGTTTGCTTAAAGAGTGAGTAACTATTTCTAATCTTTGTCGACTCTCAGCAGGGAGAGTCAAAGCCACGAGATCTCTCTTCAATGTTGCATGAATATGTTGACACTTTTTAAGGTACATTGCTGCATGTTTGATTCCCAAGGTATATCGGAAATGTCAGATGGATAAGTCGTGGTTGGTGTAAAACCTTCTTCTTGAATGATGCGTTATGTCCTATGTCTTTTTGAAGCAACATTTTCAGCCTCCACATCAATATATAAGATTTTTTTTATTAAAAAACACATGTAAACAAATTTGTACAAATTGAATGAAAATAATATTCAAATTAATGGCCAAGTAGATATGGTTGGCTAGAATATTTCTCACCCTGAGACTATTGAGAACCAGAACGACCCTGTTGAGAACCAGAAAAATGATTGATTTGTTGAGAACCAACACGACCATTCGTTGATTGGCCACTGGGGGAATACATATCACCACCTTCACGCAATTCACCAGAACCTAATTATGGCTCTCCAATGGAATGTGTACCACCACCAACCTCACGAGACGAGAGGGAAGCTTCATAAAATGATATGAATTTATAATCAATTCAAAATTTCATTCATATATATAAATACATGTACATATTCATTGATTAAATTGCATGAACCATACCACGATTACGTGAACCATGACCATGCTCCATTGATGGAGTAGACATCCTTGTCCTCCTACCCGCTAAAAAATAAAAAATAAAAACTTATTGACAACTAATTTAACTCAAAAAATTGATAAAAAAACAATTCCATATGTACACACATGTATGTATATGTATGGAGATTTAAGATTATATTTAAATACCATGAACATCCATCGATCCCTGATCCCCTTCTCTCATAGAGATATGAGATTCTGTTGATTTCCACCTTTCATCCTCTATGATATATATATGTAGATATATCTACAGTGGACATTTACAATTTTTTTTTAAATTACCATTTAAAATAAATTCAAAATAATTTTAAAATAATTAATGTAATTTAGTGCGCACAAATTATATAAAACACAACTTTCAAAGCAGTAATTGATGTGTGAAACTCAATTTTAACAAAAAATTTATAAAAATGTGAAGTTCACCAAATTGTGCTTTACATGGTGGGAGCACCCTTGGTATATAATTGAAAAAAACACATGGTCATTTAAAAAGAAGTGTGAAACTCCATTTAAAAAAAAAATTGTTGAAGTCCGCACATTATAGTTTTATAAAAATGTGAATTTCACCACTTGATGCAAATGTGAAGTCCACCAAGTTGCGCTTTACATGGTGGGAGCACACTTGGTATATTATTTAAAAAAACACATGGTCATTAAAAAAAATGCATTTATAAGTATAAAACACACACATATCCAATCTATGTTACAATTTCCATCAATAAATTTTGAAGGAGAGTGTCTCAACACTAATTCATCTTTGAGAGATGAATCTTGAATTTTTGAAGAAGAGCATCTCAAAACTAATTTATCTTTGAGAGATGAATATTGCATTGGCATTGCCCCGTATAATTCTACTTCATCTATTAATTCATGTTTGATAGATGAATCATGAATTGGCATTGCCCCACGCAATAGATCAACATACATCTTATTAACATTTGTACCATGTCTTATACTAAAAAAATAAAATTAGCTAACAATATTGCTTGCTTTTCCATGTAGTTGTTTTAACCTCTCCTTCTTAACTTCGTACAGGCCTTTCATCTGGTTGCACACAAGTTTGAAATTGGTTAAAACTAAAATTCCATTTGATCCATACTCCCTAGTTGTTCCCAAGCCTTCTATCAATGTAATATAATATGCCTCATTGTTTCTACTTCATCTATTAATTCATGTTTGATAGATGAATCATGAATTGGCATTGCCCCACGCAATAGATCAACATACATCTTATTAACATTTGTACCATGTCTTATACTAAAAAAATAAAATTAGCTAACAATATTGCTTGCTTTTCCATGTAGTTGTTTTAACCTCTCCTTCTTAACTTCGTACAGGCCTTTCATCTGGTTGCACACAAGTTTGAAATTGGTTAAAACTAAAATTCCATTTGATCCATACTCCCTAGTTGTTCCCAAGCCTTCTATCAATGTAATATAATATGCCTCATTGTTTATTTTTCTTTCCGGTATATTTATTTTTCTTTGGAGGACCTTGCTAGTCGCTATATTGCAGAGCAAATATGTAATCACTGCTTTCCCTGGATTGGGATAGCAAGAAAAATCTATGCATAATGTCCATTTTTCAACCATATTTAGTGGGTTTTTTCATCCCTAAAAAAAACAAATTCAATAAAATATATTAAATTAACATTTATTGCAAATGCATGGGAGAAATGACTCATGTGCATGAGATAAATGAAATGTGCATGGTTTACCTTAAATTTTGACTTAAATTTTATGGTAGAATTTACATCTAGAAATGAGATGCGTTAAATATTGCATTTCCTAGAGTATTTGTGACACATGTACATTGTTCGTGCATGGTTTTCCTTAAATTTTTTGGCAAAAATCACATCTAGAAGTGACATTCCTTAAGAAAGGATGAGATCCATAGGTCACCTAGCTGTTTACAAACTCCTTCAGAACTTGTAGAAGTTAAGACTATACTAAAATCCTATGGAATTTCAACCACTTTAGGTTCACTTTTTAGGCTTTAAATTTTTTCTTGAATTAATGGGGGAAAGCCTTGAGTTTGGGGGATCCTATGATATGGAATTTCAAGTACTTTAGGTTCAGTTTTTAGGCCTTCAATTTTTCCTTGAATTCATGGGAGAAAGCCTTTAGCTTGGGGGATCCTATCCTCTGGAACTTCAACTACTTTAGGTTCATTTCTTAGGCCTCAAATTTTGCCTTGAATTAATGGGAGAAATCCTTAAGAAATGACACATGCTTTACAATTAATGGGATAAAGCCTTGAGAAATGACATATGCTTTAAAGTTTTCCTAAGAGTTTATGGGAGAAATTACACATGTACATATTTTTCCTTAAAGTGGTAGTGGTTTATGGATATTAAAATGAAAAAATTCTATTTAGATATGTTCCATATATTGACTGTAGGGGCATTTATTGGATATGTCACCTTTTAGAAAAGATGAGATCTATAGGCTACTCGTCCCTTTATAGACTCTTCCTGTAGAACTTGTAGAAGTTAACACTCAACAGAGAGACTAAAATCCTATGGAAGTTGAAACAAACTAAAATCCTATGGAAGTTCAGCCACTTTACGTTCTTTTTTTAGGCCTTAAAGTTTTCCTTGAATTAATGGGAGAAAGACTTGAGTCTAGGGGATCTTATCCTATGCAAGTTCAACTACTTTAGGTTCATTTTTTAGGCCTTAAAGTTTTCCTTGAATTAATGGGAGAAAGCCTTGAGAAATGACACATGCTTTAAATTTAATGGGATAAAGCCTTGAGAAATGACATGTGATTTAAAGTTTTCCTAAGAGTTTATGGGATAAATGACACATTTATGGGAGAAATGACACATGTACATGGTTTTCCTTAGATAGGTATTGGTTTATGGATATTAAAATGAAGAACCTCTATTTAGATCTGTTCCAGAGATTTACTGTAGGGGCATTTACTAGATATGTCACCTTTCAGAAAAGATGAGATCCAGAGGCTACCTTGCCCTTAACAAACTCTGCCTTTAGAACTTGTAGAATTTAGCACTCAATAGAAAGAATAGAATCCTATGGAAGTTCAAACAAAATAAAATCCAATGGAAGTTCAAACAAAATAGGTTCAGTTTTTAGGCCTTAAATTTTGCCTTGAATTAATGGAAGAAAGCCTTGATTTTGGGGTATCCTGTCCTATGGAAGTTTAGCTAATTTAGGTTCATTTTTTAGCCCTTAAATTTTGCCTTGAATTAATGGGAGAAATCCAATGACACATTATTTAAATTTTGCCTAAGAGTTTATGGGAGAAATGCTACATGTACACGTTTTGACTTAAATTGGTAGTGGTTTATGGATATTAAAATGAAGAACTTCTATTTAGATCTAGCAGTTGTTTATGGATATTAAAATGAAGAACTTATATTTAGATCTGTTCTAGAGATTGACTGTAGGGGCATTTACTGGATATGTCACCTTTTAGAAAATATGAGATCCAGAGGCTACCTGGCCCTTTACAAACTCTACCTTTAGAACTTGTAGAAGTTAACACTCAACAAACAGACTAAAATCCTATGGAAGTTCAAACAAAATAAAATCTTATGGAAGTTCAAACAAAATAAAATCCATTGGAAGTTCATCCACTTTAGGTTCAATTTTTAGGCCTTAAAGTTTTCATTGAATTAATTGTCGAAAGCCTTGAGTTTGGGGGATCCTATCCTATAGAAATTAAACTAATTTAGTTTCAAGTTTTAGGCCTTAAAGTTTTCCTTTAGTTAATGGGAGAAAGCCTTGAGAAATGACACATGCTTTAAAGTTAACAGGAAAAATCCAATGACACATGCTTTAAACTTTGCCTTAAGCGTTTATGGGAGAAATGAGACATGTATATGATTTTCCTTAAAGTGGTTATGGTTAATGGATATTAAAATGAAGAACTTATATTTATGTCTTTTCTAGAGATTGACTGTAGGTTCATTTACTAGATATGTCACCTTTCAAAAAATACGAGATCCATAGGCTACCTAACCCTTTACAGACTCTACGTTTAGAACTTGTAGAAGCTAGCACTCAACATATAGACTAAAATCCTATGGAAGTTCAGCCACTTTAAGTTCAGTTTTTAGGCCTTGAATTTTGCCTTGAATTTATGGGAGAAAGCCTTGAGTTTGTGGGAGAAATGGCATGTCCATGGTTTACCTTAAATTTTATGGGATAAATCAGATCTAGAAATGACATGCCTTACAGTTTGCCTTGCCTAGAGTTTAATATAGAAATGACATGTACATAGTTTTCCTTAAGGCTTTCCTTATATTATATGGGAGAAATAACATTTCCTTATATTTTATGGGAGAAATGACATACAAATGACAGAGAAATTACATAGAAATGACACATGTATGAGAGAAATGAAAGATGTACACAGTTTCACTTAAACTGGTAGTGGTTTGCACTTACTTAAACAACTAGTGGTAATGGTTGATTAAGTTATGTCAAAAGTCACACCTTTATGCATTTTTGGGAGAAATGACATGTGCATGGCTTACAAAATTATTTTATGCACTTACTAAAACAACTAGTGGTAGTGGTTGATGAAGTTATGTCAAAATTCACACCTTTATGAGTTTGTGGGAGAAATGACATGTACAGGGTTTGCCTTAGAATTTAGTTTATCATTAATTTTTCCTTGAAGTGTATGGGAAAAATCACATCTAGAAACCTTTACTTTGACATCTATAAATAGGCTAAGAACATTAAGAAAGAATTTTCAACTTACAAATTAGTTATATTTCCTTAATAATAAGTATGATTTAGCACCTATCAAATTGTTTAATAATTTATAATAATGTCATTTTTAGCGTGTACTATCATTCATCCTTGATATGTACAAGAACTTTAAAACTTGAAAATCAACCTACACTATCATCATATCACTGTAGCCATGTCAATCTAGATTATTTATATCCATTACATCATAAAACACTATACTTTTAACATTTTACAAGATTAGAAGCATCATGGAAGGTGTAAATTTAGGTACATTAATAAAATACATCCATGTCAAACTAGATTATTAATATCCATTACATCATAAAACACTCCACTTTTAACATTTTACAAGATTATAAGCATCATGGAATGTAAATTTAGGTACACTAATAAAATACAGCCATGTCAATCTAGATTATTAATATCCTTTACCTCATAAAACACTCCACTTTTAAGATTTTACAAGATTACAAGCATCATGGAAAGTGTAAATTTAGGTACATTAATAAAATATAGCCATGTCAGTCTATATTATTAATATCCATTACATCATAAAAAACTCCATGTCAATCTAGACACATAATATCCATTACTTGTTTGTTGTTGTTGTTTTACGTGATTACTCTATTTTGTACTAGTTTTCAGCACATTAGCTCTTGGTTAGTATGATTCAACTTGATGCAAGAAGTTTAAGGTTCATCAGCTATTTAAATTACATTTGAGGGTGTTCTAAATAATTAGAAACAATTTGGAGACAAAATGCCAAAAATATATGAGAAAAAATAAGATTGAAAGAAATTTAGATTGAATACCATCAACACCCACACATTTTGCGCCCACAACAAATTGCAAATTTGAAAATTATTTTAAAATTGAGACAGATGACCTCAAAAACAATTGAAATATATTTTAAAAATTAGACAGATGACCCTAAAAACAATTGAAAAATATTTTTAAAATGAGACAGATGACCTCAAAAACAATTGAAAAATATTTTTAAAATGAGATAGATGACCTCAAAAACAATAGAATTCTCTATTCAAGAAATCAAATTCCAAAAAGTATTTCTGAAATTTACAATATGAGTTAAATTCAACATGAAATTTAAAGAGAATTTCAAACTTTTAAGCAAGAATATTTTAGAATCAGATAAACAAAATTAAAAAAAAAAATCCTATCAGTATTTTAGAATTCTAAAATAAAATTAAGTTAAACCTGCAACAGAGTTGGGCTCATTCGGTATGATCTAGGTTAGGATGATTCAAAGAGTCTGGGTTATTCCTCTCTTTCAGAATTCTAAAATCAAATTAAGTTCAACCTACAATAGATTTGGGCTCATTTGGTATGATCTTGGTTAGGATAATTCAAAGAGTCTAGGTTATTCCTCTCGAGTCTGTGAATGTTTTTGGGGAAAATTATTAGTTATTGAATAGGTCATTTGTCTCAATTGTTTTCTTGAAATTGGGTACACATTGTGTAAATGAACGCAAAGAACATAAACACCCACACATTTTGCACCGACAACAAATTGAAAATTTGAAAATGATTTTAAATAAGATAGATGACCTCAAAAACAATTGAAATGTATTTTAAAAATGAGACAGATGACCTCAAAAACAATTGAAAAATATTTTTAAAATGAAATAGATGACCTCAAAAAAATAGAATTATTTGTTCAATCAATCGAATTCCCCCACACTTTTTGCACCCACAACAAATTTGAATTTTGAAAAATATTTTAAATAACATAGATGACCTCCAAGCCAATTGAAATATATTTTAAAAATGAGATAGATGACATTAAAAACAATTAAAAAATATTTTTAAAATGAAACATATGACCTCAAAAATAATAGAATTCTTTGTTCAAGCAATCTAATTCCAAAAGGTATCTCTGAAGGGTAACAAACTATTTCGAATTCAAAAAGGTATTTCTAAAGGGTAACAGGCCAATATAAACGCACTAGTAACACAAACATTACACTAATTACGAGCTTTGTAATCAGTAGTATTATATGTAACAAAAAGTTTAAATGGTTGGCATACTAATCATTGTGATTGCATAATGAATAACCTTTTTTTACAAACTCTTATATGGCTTGATTTATTATTGAATTGGAAATTTGTGAAAATTGAAGAACTAGCTTGCTACTAGCGGGTTTCTCTTTTGCTGGGCCTACTGATAGAGGTAGTCCTAAATCATATCTAGGTTAGTTTTCGCAACAAGAGAAGTAGTAGGAGATGATATCACTTGGTCAAACCTAAAGCTCTGTGGAAGAGCACCATTTATGAAATTTAGAAGTGCGAAATTGAAGCCTTTAAACATAAAACAAATGGAATATAAAAAAAATAGAATATGGTTGCAGGTCACTGGTGAAATGTCGGTCCTTTCTAGGCAACCCTTGATGGCTGGTAAACCATTTCATATCACAGGCAACAATGTTAGAGAGACTCTATCCCCACGGGGTAATAATATTATGGAAACAGATAGGGAAACGGGAGGGAGGGTTATACAAATGACCTTTTTTTTGTGAGTTGGATAATTCCTAATTATTTTTAAAATATGAATAAATTTTGGTGTATTCTATTTAGCGATAGGTATTTTTGAAAATGTGAGGTTACTAGAATATATTAAATCAATTATTCACAGGGGGTGTTTTCCAAAAAGAGGTTCACATTCAAGTCTGACATTTTTTTTCCCTATCTTAAAAACTGTTGAAATGTAACGATGATTGATCACTCATCGAAAACAACTGCGTGTAAAATCTTGAACATGTATATTTTTCTTTCCATGTCTCCTTTCAGTATAGATCTTAGTGGACAAGCACTTCCTTATAGGACAAAGTGTATGGACTTCAATATTCAACCAATTTTGTAGTTTTTCCTTTTATGTTGACTTGCAAGCCCTAAGAGTCTCTTTTGTAACTTTTTTCCTTTTCTTTTGATTTGCATGTCCCAAGAGTCTCTTGAGTTTTGAGGTGTTGAACCTATTTTCATGGAAAATTATAGATTTTGAAAATATTTCAGAGTACAGCAATAAAAATTTTCAGATTTCAAATTATTTCTATGATCTTCCATCCAAGAAGAATAATGAGCTTTATTACGAATCAAAAGCTACCCAAAAGAGAGACTCTACCCCCACAGTAGTTAGGTTATCCATATTTCGATATTTGTAAACTAGTGAAGTTTCATGAAGTAATGATATTTTAGTTATTCTTATTTAATTTTTCGGCCGAGGGAGCACCTGATTGGGCAGTGCACGAGACTGAGAGGTAATTAAATTTATTATTAAATTATAGAATACACAGAAGAAATTATAGAAGAACAAAATACCCATGGAATTAAATCCTAAGGATATGACAAGTCGAAGACATAGGAACCTGGAAATTTGGAGAGGTTGAGGCTGCAATGAGAAGAATACAAGCAAGAGTTAGAGGACGTCACGGATTACAAATTACTTTCAAACAAAAAAAACAAATATAAAGTTAAAATAAATAAAAAAATCACAACAAAAAGAAAACAGAAAACCAACAATAAAAACAATTCACAACGAAAACAACACAGAAAAACAACACTGACCTATGCCTGTGACCTTGCAACTGTGCCTATGAACCTACAACTGTGACCTGCAATAGCAAGCAACTGTGACCCAAGCAACAACAAGCGCCTGTGACCCAAGCAACAACAAGCAACAACAAAAAACAATGATAATAAGCCTGAAACCCATCCACATTTCTAGGCTGGTGTATTTATAAACTAAAGTTTGGTCGGATTATTTTAAAAGTTTGGCCAAAAAAATAGTCAGGCCGAGCTATTAGTTCGACCAAACTTTATTTGTTGGATTTCTCATCTCCGACCAAAAATTTGTTTGCACATGCTGTCAATGTAAATGATGGAATGAGTTCAGCCAAACTAATTTCGAAAGAGTTCGGCCGTAATTTTATAAACGTTCGACTGAATTGTTGGGAAAATGACTTTTCCACCCCTTATTCTTAGAAAATTGTAACCCACCTTCGTGGATTTACCCTGGTGTCAGAATGAGGTCAAACTTATACACATTATTCTCAAAATTTTGCAAGGATCTCAATTGTGAGATCAGGTTCCTGTTTTGAGTTGCAGATTTCTAGATTCCTGGTCAAGCAACATCTTTGAGGAATCTAGGGGGAATCTAAGAGATTCTCTATGCCCCATATTTTGACGGTGTCAGAATTCAGCGAATTGGAGGTTGATCATGCACCTCTCGGCGACACAATTTCAGCAGTGTCGTTAGAGTTTCAATCTAAACCTTATGTTTTTTGGCCACTTTACAAAGTGGAGTTCCAGGTGTTAGCATTCAATGTGTGAGAAGTTTTTTTCAGGATATTCAACGCCATGAAATTGATGGTACATCTAGATCCAGCAGTTTATCATCCTTTACTTCAGATAGCTCCAGGATGTGAGGTATATGCAATGTGATCATGTACTTATTTGTCTCTTTGTTATGAGATGCATTGTGTTGTATAGATCCTTGTTTGATGTGTGATGTGGGATCTTGTTTTGTTCTTGATGTGATATGTAATTTCTCTCATGGATTGTGTTATGTTGTTTGAGATCCATTTGTTTCGATGTTCGACAGGATACTCTTAGTCACCATTGAGTGAGATTTTAATACTGATAGGAGTCCTTTTTGTGAATGAGATTTCTTGTAGTGAAATATCTCGTGAAGAGGTCTAGCCACTATTGTGTTATGAAACCAACTCCAAAAATAGAATAAAAGAGAGATCAACGCCTTAGAAATCAACCACTTCAAGGGGGAAACCTCCAATACGTTACATAAATGAATAATTATTGGGTGCTACAAATGACCAAAACCTCCTTCTATATATAGGAGTCCATGGCCCCACAATATAATCCTAGCCAACCTAACCATAACAATGTAAGGGCACAATAATAACAATATTGGGGTTACAGGGGTACAAAAATAGCAATAATGGGGCTACACTAATAACAATAACGGACTAAACTAGTAACATATTGACCTAACATGCCCATCTCCTTCAAAAAATCATTGTCCTCAATGCTTGAGTAGCTTTGGGCACTTTTGTATAAAATTCTCATCCTCCCATGTAGAATCTTCAGTGGGTAAGTTCTTCCACTTGATGAGATACTCTGAAATTGATCGATTCCGTAGCTGTCGAGTTCTTGTTTCTGTGACCGCTTCAGGTTCCAATATGATTTTTCCTTCCTCATCAAGTTCTGGCAATATTGTTTGAACTGGAAGATTTTCACCTATAACCTTCTTTAAGCATGAAACATGGAAAACTCGATGCACTCGCGAAGAAGCAGGAAGCTCCAATTTGTATGCCATAGTACCAATCTTTTGCAACACCTTGTAAGGACCATAGTACTTTGGCGATAATTTATTATCCTTCTTAGCTTGCTTGAGGGACATTTGTTTGTATGGTTGTAGTAGTAAAAATACCCAATCTCCTACATCAAAAATTCTCTTGCTGTGATGTTGATCTGCCTGTTGTTTCATTCGATTTTGTGCCAAATTTAGGTTATCCTTTAAGAGTTGGAGAACTTCTTGCTGATGCTCGATGTGATCTTCCACTGCTTGAACCTTTGAATTTTCTCTTAAAGATGATGTGATCGATAGTGGATGATATCCATAAAGTGCCACAAATGGGGTCATTTTTGCTGCAGTATGGAAGCAAGTGTTATACCACCATTCAACAAGAGGTAACCACTTGACCCATTGTGTTTGTTTATCAGATACAAAACAACGAAGATATCCTTCCAAACATTTATTTACGATCTCAGTTTGACCATCAGATTGAGGATGATAAGATGAGCTATGAGCTAATTGAGTACACAAACAAGAAAATAACTCCGTCCAAAAATTTCCAGTAAAAATGGGATCTCTGTCGCTCACAATAACCCTTGGGCTTCCATGTAGCTTTTGAATTTTGTCCATAAATGTAGTAGCAAATGTACTTGCTTTAAATGGATGAAATAATGCACAAAAGTGTGCATACTTGGTAAGTCTATCAACTACCACCATGATGACATTCTTTCCTTCGGACTTAGGTAAACCTGTGATAAAATCCATTGAAATCTCCTACCAACGTTGACTTGGAATGGATAAAGGTTGTAGAAGTCCCGGGGTCTTAATTGTCTCCACTTTATTCTGCTGGAAAACCAAACATTCCGCCACAAACTTTTGAATATCAGATTTAAGGCCATCCCAAAAAAATTCTTTCTTCACCCTGTGGTAAGTTTTTAAAAATCCTGAGTTTCCTCCTAAAGGAGAAGTGTGCAATTCCAGAAGAATCTTTTGTTTTAGTTGGGAATTCTTACAAAGATATAAGCGATCTTTGTACCATAAGGAATCATTTTTCCAACTAAATGTATCAGATGTACTAGGATCTTGCTCCAACTTTTGAATGGGCGTCGATACATCTTTGTCCTTCTTCCATTCATATCTTGCTTCGGTTATCCAATCTGGTTGGATAATAGAAATGGCACAAAGCAATTCTTCCACCTCTTCATTATTTCTTGAGAGTGCATCTGCAACAACATTAAGCTTTCCTTTTTTGTAGATTATTTCAAAGTCATAACCCAACATCTTTGTGACCCATTTTTTATGCTCTTCTGAAGATAGTATTTGTTCCAAAAAGTGTTTAAGACTATCATGATCAGTTTTTACCTTGAAGTGTCTTCCCATTAGGTAAGTTCACCATTTCTTTAGTGCATTTAGTAATGCTAACATTTCCTTCTCATAAATAGGTTTCAGTAAATACTTTCCTTTGATTGGATGACTTTCAAAAGCAATGGGTCTTCCTTCCTGCATTAAAACCGCACCAATTCCATTTTCTGAGGCATCACATTCCACAATAAAGGTTTTTGTGAAGTCTGGCGTAGCTAAGACCGGTGCTAGGCACATTGCCTCTTTAAGATGCTCAAAGGCCTTAATTGCTTCAGGAGTCCATGAAAATGCATCTTTCTTCAATAATGTTGTTAGAGGTGCTGCTATTCTCCCATAATTCTTAACAAACTTGAGATAATACCCTGTTAACCCGAGAAATCCTCGCAACTGCTTTATGGTTGTGGGGACTTTCCATTCCTTAATGGCTTTAATTTTGTTAGGGTTTACCTTAACACCCTCGTGAGATACAATATGACCCAGATATTCCACCTCTTGTACTCCAAAGAAACATTTGGATGTTTTTGCATATAATTGTTTCTCCTCCAATAGTTTGAGCACCCTGTCAACATGTTGAACATGATTTTTCCAAGACCTGCTGTAGATTAGTATATCATCAAAAAATACTAGCACAAATTTTCTAAGGAAGGGTTTGAAAATGGAATTCATCAACCCTTTAAATGTAGAAGGTGCATTGGTAAGGCCAAAAGGCATGACCAAAAATTCATAATGACCCTCATGAGTTCGAAATGTTTTTTTTGGAATATCTTCAGTCTTCATTCTAATTTGATGATATCCTGAGTGAAGATCCAACTTCGTAAAATAAACTGCTCCATGTAATTCATCCAATAATTCACCAATCATAGGAATGGGAAATTTATCTTTAATGGTGAGCTTATTGAGCTCCCTATAATCCAACACATGTGCCATGATTTATCCTTCTTGTGCACCAATACTACTGGAGCAGAGAAAGAACTTTGACTATGTTGAATTATACCAGCCTCTAACATTTCTACAATCATATGTTCAATTTCGTTGTTTTGGACATAAGGATATATATAAGGCTTGATGTTTGGAGGAACACTTCCTGGAATCAAATGAATAGCATGATCATGATCACGAATAGGTGGGAGTCCTTTGGGAGTTTCAAACACCTTCGAATGATTGTCCAAGACTTTTTGGAGATCTGCATAAATAGATGATTTTGATGTTGGAACTTCTAGTGAGCATAATTGTGAAATTATGCCTCGTTATTATTTCTTCAGAAGATTTTTCATGACATTAGAGCTTATTATCTTTCATAGCTTCCCTGCGATACCTCGTAATTCGACTTCCTTTCCTTCTAGAAAAAAAAATTCAAGAAAAGTTCTTGAAAATTAAAGGCTACCATCCCCAAAGATTGTAACCATTGTACTCCTAATACAACATCAACAACTCCCATAGGAATGGAAAGAATTGGACTATTCAATACATATTCCCCCATGGTTCGCTTGATATTATGGCATTTTCCAGAGCAATTTATAGTTCCTCCATTTGCAACCATCACTTGAAATTTTGACGGTGGGTATAGGAAACAATTCAGTTCCTTGGCTACCTTACAATGAATAAAGTTATGGGTACTACCCGAATCAATCAACACTATTGCTTTTTCTTCTTGATATGTCCAACTATCTTAAGAGTTTGTGGAGTGGTAATTCCTACCAATGCATTACATGATATGTTCGGACTCATTTCTTCCTCTTCTAGGGTTGGTTCCTAGTGTATATCCTCTTCTTTTGAAGATTCTTGTTCATTTTCTTCTTCCTCTTCACAATATATGTAAAATAATTTCTTCTCAGCACACTTATGACCTTTACTGTATTTGTTATCACAACAGTAGCAAAGCCCTTTTTCTCTTTTTTCTTCCAATTTTTGTGTTGTCAACCTTGTAGGTTGTGGAATTCTAGGAGTAGAAACACTTCCATGTTTATATATGTGAGTGGTAAGCTAACTTGTTGCCATAATTTTACATTTAATTTTTCTTGCCAACCTGAATGCCTTTTCCAATGAATCAAGTTCCCAAACTCGAACTTCATATTGGATATTATCCTTTAAAGTCCCTATGAAGACATCAATCCTATGTTCCTCTGGAATATCAGTTACCCTTATATTCAATTTTTGGAAGTCCTCAATATGCTCTGCCACTAAACCCTTTTTTTTTATATTTATCAATTGGCTAAAGAAGGTATTTCTTTTTGTATCCTTGTAATGTGCTATCATTTCCTCCATAGAAATTGACCAAGTGACAATTTCTTTACAGGAGCAAAGCCATCGATACCATACAAATGCATTTTGTTCTAAATGTAAATTTGCAATGTGTACCTTTTGTGTGTTTTGCACATTATTGAGATCAAAACATTACTCCACCTATAGTATCCATGTTGTGGGAACCTTGCCATCCAAATTCCTCATATCCATATTTGGAATATGGTGGCTCTTCCATCCAACATTATAGTTTTTGAAATCACAATTAACATTTATTTTGTTCTCAACATGAGTTTCCTCTACTATCTTTTTTCCATTAGGAAATATTTCTTGTATCCACTTTTCCAAACCTTCGATGTCTACTTTTAGATCATTCTTCATGTTTTCCATTTTTTCATTGATCTTAGCCTCCATGTCATCTATCCTAGCTTCCATGCGAACTACCATGCCCTCCATCTTAGCTTCCATGCCTTTCTTCAAACCATCCATCTTATTTTCCAAGCATTTCTTCAAAACATCCATTTAATTTTTTGCTGCTCTTTGCGATAGGTGCACTTGCTCTTGTAATTTTGACACCTCATGTTGCATTTCTTCGTCTTCATGAGTCATAGTAGAGCCTTCCGAAGGCTTAATTGGTGTTGAATTCTTTTTAGGGGTCATTTTAGAACCCAATACTGATATCTATTCTTTAATATTCCCTTGGAATAAATTCAAACTAATTGTTTTCAAATGAGGCTTATGTAATTCGAAAACAAATACACACCTTTTTCTTACTTTTGAGGAGCCCTATATTGAAACATAATTATCTCTATGATTTCAGATCTTCAATATTTGAAATTCAGCCCTGAGGTAGCCCTATAAATCCTCTTTCGAATGCCACAGGTCAGACCTGATTTGGACTCTTCAAGGCAAAGTTATGTCCAATCTCCAACAATGACCTAATTATGGACTAGTTTAGTATGGTGAACTTGTACAACTTGCCACATGTCATTGTTTCCTCCTTCGGCTATGATATTTATAGATAGGACACTACAGTCCATGTACTTGCAGACACATTTTACATAATCTAAATCAGATGCTCTTAGAGAGAGTTATGACGTTTTTCCCACGGTCACCTCTTTGAGATGAAATTCAGGTCTAACTTCCAGAGATCATATCTCCAAAAATGTTGCCAATAAAGATCTGAAATTTTTATTGGAGGTTCTTCGGGATTTCGGCTTCGCTTGGTGAAAATTTCATCTTTTGAAATCTTGTAGAAAAATATTTATAGTGAAAATTCCGCAATGACCTGTTTAGGTTAAATTCACGAGCCTACAAAAAGCCCTAACTTCCACATATCATATATCTGAATATATTGCAAACCAAGCTTTGAAAATTTTCAAATATGTTCCTCCAAATTTCAGCTTCGCACTCTAAACATTTCAGCTTCTACCTTCGTAGAAAAAATGTTATAGCGAAAATTTCATGGTGACTTGTTTGGAGCAGCGAAACCCTAGAATCCAATGCTCTGATACCAAATGTTATGAAAGCAGCTCCAAAAATAGAATAAAAGAGAGATCAACGCCTTAGAAATCAGCCACTTTGAGGGGGAAACCTCCAATACATTACATAAATGAACAATTCTTGGATACTACAAATAACCAAAACCTCCTTCTATATATAGGAGCCCATGGGCCCACAATATAATCCTAGCCAACCTAACAATAACAATGTAAGGGCACAATAATAACAATATTGGGGTTACAAGGGTACAACAGTAATAATAATGGGGCTACACTAATAACAATAAGGGACTAAACTAGTAATATACGGACCTAACATACTGTGTGAGGGAATTTTCCTTGTATGATAAGAAAACAACTTCCATGTACATATTCACATTTATAACACTGAATGAATCGGCCTACACCATCTTGAAACTGAGGCCTGGAGACGTAGTCCCTCATCGAAAAACTCTGTTATCAATATCTTATGTTGTTAATGCTTGCTATGTTCATCTTCTTTAAAACATGCAAATGTTTATTTATGTTCATTAACAATTTTATTAAATGCAATTCTAACACATCAGCCGAAGGAAAAGGTCTTCATTTAAAGGGTAGAAAAATTTACCTAGATCAAGTGATATCAGAGTTGGCTTCTTGCTAATGTGAACCGCAAGCATGAATCATTTAATGTGCAGCAATGGGGGATGTTAAATATATGTACGAGACCATCCTTAGGGTGTCCAAAAAGGTGAACATGTTGTACGAAACTTGTGAGAAACATGCATCAGATAAAACTAAGTTGAAAACATTGGAAATTGGGTTCAATGCTCCCGGTGTGTTTTGTGAAATGGAATAACCACCTCTCATGGATCCTAACTCTGATGATTGTAGCGGAGACTAATGCCTGTGGGTTTTGTTCTAATGGAAATCGTGTTTCCAACAATTGGTAACAGAGCGATAGGTCTGGAGTTCGAAACTCACCCAGCTCACATTTGGGGAGATATTGTTGGACATTGGGTTCAACGCTCCCTATGTTTTTCACGACATGAACTAACCGCCTCTGGTGGATCCTAACTCTGGAGATTGTAGTGCAGAATAATGCCTATGGGTTTTGGTCTAACAAAAATTGTGATTCGAACAGAAAATTATTCTACAAGAGGAGAAGGAGGCGAACATTGATCGCATCTTCAATTGAAAGCCACAATAGAGGAATTGAAATAAATAAAGCGCGACAACAAAAGTATTCAAACATATCATGTTGCATTAAAAACACTCCTACAGGAAGAGAAGCAGGAGAATCAATGATTGCAGCTTTAGCTACAAGTTGTGACAGATGCCTTGGAGGAAGTGAAGCACAACCATGGCTCAAAGAAGCCCTCTTCACCTATTTCCAAATCGATAGCTGAGGTAAATAGTGTTGATTTATCATCAGTTTCATCTTCACATGATACCATTTCTATTGGAAGTGTGGATATACCCATTAGAGGAACCGACATGAGGCTCCTTACCAGGATGGGGTACCAAGGAGGACTTAGCATTTGTGTCCAAGGCATAAATGAACCATTGGAGGTTGTGTAGAGACCTTTCTACGTAGGTTTGGGATGCACTGAAAGAGGATGGTCGAAGGACATCAAAGGAAAAAAAACATTGTTGAGCTCACCAGGAAGAGGATAGATGGGAACACTCTACCATCATCACATGGAAGTGCATGTTGTAATAGAAGAGCTGAGGCAAGCTCTCATCACCATGGTCGCCCCAGAGACCACCAGGAAAGGTATAATAAGTCTCAATATCTACAAATTCATTTTGATTATAAGCACATTCCTAAAGATGAATGTAAATCATAGCATAAGAAAAATTGTCATTTTTATGGTTTACGTAACCATGTTATTTCTCAATGTTGGAAAAGAATGGAAACAAAAAGGCGGATGAGGCGTGAAAAGCCATCTTCATAGTAGGGAAATAAATTGGATAAGAGGAAGAATACTCATTGTAGTTATTATGACTGAAGTGGCCATCAAAGAGCCACGTGTTGGAGACTCCATCTAGACAAGCGCCTCAAAGACAAAGTGTCTGTGCAAAAACCAATCAAAAGAGTTGATCGATAGGCGAATTCCCCATAGGGGGATAGCCCATTCACTTTGCCAAAGAGCGGTTTTCCAAGATTATTTTTCTATATGTGTTATCTTTTCATGGCCTTATTTTTATAAATCATGTGTTGCATTTCTTTATGTAAATTGATGATGTGTTTTTCCATCACTTGTTAAACAACAATGATATTTTGGCCTTTTTTTATAAGTCGGATGTATTTATTTTATGTAAAAGTGATGATGTGTTTTCCATCACTTAGAAATGTGACAATGATGTTTTGGCCCAGTAATGATACCTGGGGTGTGATTTCCATTTCATGTAAACTTCACCATCGAGTACATGTTATAAACTCGTGGAAGGTATGGAAATGTTTTAGGGCCATAATTGGTCAATTTGAGCATGTAATGTATAGGAGATTGTACTACAGGCTTGCAAAGGATGCAGGTGTAGGCTAATCACTTAAGGCTCTGAAGAACAAAGGTGAAGGAGATGGTAGGGTGACCTTTTTCTCGACACTTGTGTTGTAGACATTGTACACAGTGGTTGCAGATTATTTTCAATGCTTATGGAGGAAAATAATCTCCTTAGTGGGGAGGAATGATCCAGGTGGCTTGAGAGACACACACAGGACAAAGAGGGATGATGAAATCTTGAAAATTGAAGTGATAAGAATTCCTTTGAACTAGGACCAGAGCCTGGATCTTGTTGTCCTAATCGCAATGGTTTGAACGGTTCGTCAAACCGAGTCTGTATGAGGAGGTTAGAAGTAGTCAAATTTCTAGGTTGACTTGATGAGCTGACAGGCTTAAGGAAAGCACAATTTTGCATATTTCTGACCACCAGATTCTAGCCAGCTCCGACCAGATTCTAGGAGATTTTATGGCCTCCTTAAATCCTCTCCTTCGGTCAAAATCGAGAAGATTTTAAAAAGTTTGTTTTTTTAATTTTAAAACAAAAAAATAATAAAAAATGGGTGGTGGGCCATGACCTTTTCCACCCCCACAGGTCAACACATATATTAAAAAAAATATATTAAAATGGGCCAGCGGGTCGTGATTCCCGTCGCACCCCACACCACACCCACCTCCGCATTATATATAAGTATTGGTTGGGGGAAGGGTGGTCAAGCCTGTCACCCCAAACCAAACTATAACAAATGGAGCCACCTCTACATTAAATGGGAGGGGTGCAGGCTGTCAACCCCACCACCCCGACCGTACTCTCCATATATGAAGCGATGGATAGGATGGGTGAGCCACCTGATGCAGGTATGGCCCTGGGAAACATTTGACCCCGATCTCTCCTCAACAAATTCCTAACTTTACCAATGTTCCCAACGGGTCTTGTTGGGAATTCCACCCAACCTTTTACATTTAAACTTTGTCTTTTCACCAATGTGCCCAGGCCAGAGGTAGCCATGTGTGGGCATACAGTTCAAGGCAGAGACAGAAGCAGAATGGTGGCATGATTTTCTAGACAGAGAATGTCCTTTTGATGGCATGAAGATTCCTTTCAAGGTAATTTTCATTTTTTTAGAAAATATTCAATTTTACAGTCACTTTTCATATATTTTTGCTGGGAACATCATGGCAATGTCAAATTCACCTTTTGAACATTAGTTTTGTAGATTCTCTGTGGAGGAGATTCTTCAGGAATATTGATGGAATATTTCAGATTCCTTGGAGGCCAAAATTCATTGATGTCAGAATGAGGTCAAACTTACAATCATTCTTCTCATAATTTCTCAACGATTGAAATGGTGAGATCAGATTCATGTTTTCAGTTGCATATTTCCAGATTCTTGGTGGAGCAGCATATTTGAAGAATCTATGGGGAATCTAAAAGATTTATTACACCCCATATTTCGACAGTGTCATAATTTAGAAAATTGATAATCGATCCTACACCTCTCGGCGATATGAGTTGAGTGGTGCAGTCAAATTTTCCATATGAACTGTATGTTTTTCGGCCTCTTTTTAAATTGGAGTTGTAGGTGTCAGCGTTCAGTGTGTGAGCGGTCATTTTCATGATACTTGATACCACGAGATTAATGATATAGCGAGATCCAGGAGTTTATCATACTTTTCTTCACATAGCTCCAAGATGTCAGGTATATACAGTATGATAATTTACTTCTTTGTCTCTTTGCTATGAGATGCATTGTGCTCTATAGATCCATGTTTGATGTTTGATGTGGGATATTGTTTTTTTCTTGATGTGAGATGTAATGTATATCATGGATTATGTTATCTTGTTTGAGATCCCTTTTTTTCCATGTTCAGCGGGATTCTCTTAGTCACTATTGAGTGAGATTGTCATACTAATAGGAGTCCTTTTTGTGAATGAGAGTTCCTGTAGCGGCACATCTCGTGAAGAGTTCCATCCATCCCTGCGTGAGGGAATTTTCCTTGTGTGATAAAAAAACAATGTCCATGTACATATTCACATTTACAGCACTGAATTAAGAAACCTACACCATCTTGACACTAAAGCCCAGAGACATAGTCCCTCCTGGATGAACTCCGTTATCAATATATTATGTTGATAATGCTTGTTATGTTCCTCTTCTTTATAGCATGCAGATGTTCATTTATATTCATTAATGTTTTGATTAAATGCAATTATAACATATCAGCCAAAGTAAAATGTCTTGGTTTAAAGGGTAGTAAAATTTACCCGGATCACGGTACATTGAGCTAAGCTCTTGTGCGTAGTCGTTATGCCTTCTATTCCTTCCTTTTTTATTATCGCAACTTCCACACCCTTTTATTCTCAAAAGCTCCCCCAAAACCTTGAAGTTCACCTTCTATCCCTTATTTTCACTTTGCGCTACTATCACAACCATTTTAACTTGAAGACCCTGCAAACACTTTAAAGTTTGACCTCCAATATTTTATTTTATAATTTATTGCTTATCGCATCTCGGATACCACAGATCCTCCCTCTCTCCTTTCTTTTGTCACTCCTCTTTGCGATTGCGATAAACTTTCTGCCTTACCACTATCATTTATTATCAAAAAAGCTCCAAAAATATTAAATTTTGACCCTTCTTTGTTCTTTTCACTTACTAGGGCTATCGTTACTGTAAACCCTTTTGCTCAATCGCAAATCGCAAATTCTTACGATCCCCATTAATGTTATCTTCTCCTAAACCCCAATTGTGAAATATCGCAATCACATTTTGGTACCACACGGAATTGTCACATTACATTATCACAATCGCATCACCTTCCTATATCTTATTTCGCATTTCACATCCACCTCCCGAACTGCACTTCGGTCACTCTGTCCGATTTTTGATATTGCGATTGTGATTTCGCATATCGCCTATCCCATTTCTATCCACCAACTATATCTTCACCATCGCATATTTAAACCTTATCACTCCAAAGCCTATTTGCAATATTATAAGCTTTAATAAATTCCAAACCCCTATTTCCACACTTATAAGCCTTGTCCTGCGGGTTTAAGCCCTCCATTAGCCTCTTTAGCCCTTTTTCCTCCAAACTGCAAGCAACATTTTTTAAATTTTAGTTATATCATGAATAGTTCCATGGTTAGAAGCATGATATCATGATAGATAGATCATAGGAAAAGTAGAGTATGTTTAACGTTTTGGCCAGCTAAGTGTGATTAGAATTAGTTTTCATTCTGTCATTCCCTTTCAACACTTTAGATTAGCTTCCTTTATGTCATTTCCTTTCTACAATTTAAATTAGTTTCCTTTCTGCCATTTCTTTTCAGCAAGTTAGAATTAGTTTCCTTTCCTATCATTTCTTTTCAGAAATTTAATTTAGTTTCCTTTCTATCATTTCCTTTCATCAATTTAGTTTATTTTCATTAAAGTGTGGTAGAATTCACCAAGAAACTCTAGAAGTAGCACCCTTTCGTAGAGTGGAAGAGGCCGACATGAGTAGAATGCATCTGTTGTGTATATATCACTATCACCTCCAAGTTTTTATGAACCCCGGGTTGATAAATTAAAGTATGGAAGCCCCTGGGAGTTGCAACAGTCTTGGCGCAAAACCAGGGCTCACCACATTTTGGTGTTGTTGCCGGGCAGGTGTCTAATAGATGCTTTCATTTTGTTTTATAATTCATTTATGCTATACGTTTTCATTTTGTTTCGGAAATATTGAAAAATACAAAAACAAATATTATTTTCATGCCTCATAGGAGTAGGGATACTCAAATTTTAAAAAAAAATACTTATCCAATACCAACCCTCCACCCCTCCCCCACACACTTGACCATGTGGCGTAGTAAGAACCACATCACCATACAAGGTAGAAAATATGGATGGATATGATGACAATGAAGAAGATCTTATTGGGTTTCCCATCCAAGATATGGACATCAGTGTACATATGAAGAACATCCCTCTATCATTCCTTCCCAACTTCCATGGTATGAGGACAGAGGATCTAGAAAAATTTCTCTTTTAATTTGATATACCTTGTAGATATTATGGCTACTTATCACGCACTCAAAAACTAAGATTGTTTCCTACAACATTGAAGGATAGAGCTCTTACATGGTTCATGAGTCTAGGTACTAATTCAATAAGATCATGGAATTATATGAAAAATAAATTTCTATAAAAATATAAAGATTATGATTTTAGAGAATAAATTTTTAGAATGAACCAAGAAGAAGATAAGAGCCTTGAGGATCTAATAGAGAGGTTCATGTACAATGTTAAGAGGGAAAAAATGCATCATCTATGACTTGACACACTAAAAACCCTCTTACTTAGAACAATTAAGGATGAGTGGATTGATCTCCTTAATCTCATGAGTAGAGGAGATGTATACCAATTTCCATTGAAGAAATTTGTGAAACATGCAAGCGCATATCAAGAGGAAGGGAAAGAGTAAGTAAATCAACGTCAACATTGGAAAGGCAAGAGGAACTTGGAAACTTGCTTGATAACTTTAAAACATAAATTCTTAGCAATCTAAGTGAACAAGTAGAAATGTTAAAAAGAAAAAGGAGCAAAAAGAAGATGTTGATATATTTTTTATCCATGTAGATTCATATGCTACTAACTGTTGTTCATCGTTCCCCAGGTTTAAAGAAGTCAATAGGGGAATTTTGAGGTCTAAAATGGGCCTCCTAAGAAAAATGTACAACTAAAATAAACTTTATAAGAACCAATAGGATTCAAGATGATGACGTCAACCATGGGGGATGAATCACAATTTTTAAGTAAAAGGGTAAAAATATCAAAAAATAATAAAATAATAAAACCACTTTTTCAACTCCTATTTTCAATTTATTTCCCAAATATTTTACTTAAATTTTGAGTGGGAGTACTCGTTGGATGAAAAATTCAATTCCTCATCCAGTGTGTACCCATTTCACATACTTTTTATGGGCCTTGCTACATGAAAAATGATAAATACATGAAAAAATATGATTGCAATCATGTTTTTCATGTATTTCTCATTTTTCATGTAGCAGGATCCATCGAAAGTATGCAACATGGGTACTCCTTGAATGAGGAATTAAATTTTGCATCCAACTAGTACTCCCACTCGAAATTGGAGTAAAAAACTTGGGAGATAAGTTGAAAATACAAGTTGAAAAAATAGTTTTTTTCTTTTTTTCCTCTAAAATTTGATGATGTAATCAAATGTTATTTTATTATTTCCACTATTATTATATAATTTCCTTAGGTGGCCCTTTGTAGACCTCAAGATTCCCCTAATTTTTACCAAGAAAACTATGGAGCAAGGAAATCACTAAATAAGCTATGTAATGTACCTCCAAGGAGACCCTCGTAGCCTATTCAACTTGATATGATGCAAGGAATCACTTCAAAATTTCAAGCTTATTCACATCCATCTCAAACTAATTGGGAAACACTCCATCCTTGGAAACCTTGGCCATCTCAAACCCAAAACCAATCTTGGCAACATGGTTGGCAAGGACCTTTTTGGGAAAATCCACAATATCCTCAATATTTCCCTCCATATCCTCCATGCCTAACTCCATGTTATCCCTACCATCCACCTCCACCACAACATTCATCTCATATATTCGCCCCCACTCAACCACCTGTACCACAATTTCAAAACCCACACCATGAAGTAACCTAGCCCACTTACAATGTTGAGTTACAACACTTCCAAAAATATCCTCTTGATCTAGATGGTATTTATCTTAGTTCAATAAAGGTATTGCAAAGAAGATATTTTATTAATTTCATTGAAGGAAAATATCAAGAAGAAGTAGATCCAAATGAGGGGATAAAAAGATCAAGGGATACATTTGATGAAGAGACAACATCATAATCATATGCTGAGGAAGTTTCCTCATGTTTACTGGCATTTCCTACATGTGTTCAAGAGAACAATCATCAAAAAGAGGAATATTTGAATGTCATAATATAAGAGGACATCCAAGGTAATCCAATTCATCAAGTGGACTAGAGGCATCACAACTATATTGACATATGGTTCCAAATAGTCATTAGGTTATAACAACATTCTCTTCTTCAACATTACTTGATACAATCCCAGTCAAATAAATTCATCTCTCATATTCAAGTACATGTCAAAGCATGCATTTTAAGTGTGCACATGATTTTATATTTCATCTTGATCTGTACATGGCTCCATTTGAATTATTCCTATACTTGGAAAAGGTTTTGTTTTTCAAGTAGAGAAGGAAAGTGAAAAAAAAAGGAAAGAATAAAATCTTAGGTGAAAACCTCTTTTGAGAAGTTTGAGATTGGCTCATTGATTGGAAACCTCCATGAGGTGGTCATTGGGTTGAAAAAAAAGAGAAAAATAAAGTATACTAGGTGAAAGCCTCCTTTGAGGCACCTAGGCAGACCTAATAGTGTAAAACCTCATTAAGGCAGCTAGCAGGCCTTAAACGAAAATGTATTTCTCCATGTATCTATCTCTAATGAATGCAGGTGATCTCAAACCTTTGCAAGTAGAAAAAAAACGAGTTGGCACAAAAATAAATTTTTTCAACACCGTGGTCAAAGATAGACAAACTTTGACTTCCTCCTGCTGTGTTCAGAAGCTCTAGAAGGACCTCAAGCAGATTACCACATGCAGCTTTAGAGCAGCTTCATAAACACTGAAGACAGCTTCAACATCCATATCAGCAACTTCAATATCACCTGCAAAAACAGATCAATGGTAAGGCTCAGGTATGCAATCATCTAACCCTTTATTCAAATCTATTTTAGCTTCAGAAAACATTAAAAAGTGTGAGAAGGAAAGTTTTTTTTATATAGCCAAAATCAGTAGTAGAGCAACCTCAACATTATCTAACAACCAGCCTCACTTTTTCCACCAAGAAGAGGAACAAG
This sequence comes from Pinus albicaulis, assembly GCA_034641835.2. Taxonomy (NCBI): domain Eukaryota; kingdom Viridiplantae; phylum Streptophyta; class Pinopsida; order Pinales; family Pinaceae; genus Pinus; species Pinus albicaulis. The sequence continues at coordinate 1,861,816,678 of CM076578.1, read as the reverse complement.
GCAAAAGTAAAAGGGATTTGAGAAAGTGGGTAGTAAGCAGTTCATTATAATGGAAGACGAGGAGTGCCAAAGGGGTAACCAAAGGTGAACTCATTTCACAGAAAAAGAACTGTGATTTTATTCTCAATGAAATTAAAAGAAAAAAAAATGAAAAAAGGGAAAAATACAATAAAAGGTGGATCCACCATCTCTTGGCATATGAAACATAATTTATTAAGGCATCTAAGGACCTCCATGAAGCATCTACGAGAAGAAATGCAAGAATAATAACAAGAATATTAGCAGGAGGAGCAACACATGGGCCAATAAATAGAAATCAAAATAAGCCAGCATGTAGGAAGAACCAGAAGGTAGGGAAGATGACTAGGTTGCTCAAAGGATGAGCAACAGTTTCAGTAGGGGGCTGATGATGGGCCTCTAAACTATACATAAATTAAGGACCATATAAACATTCTTAGGCCCATATACCTTCATTATGCCCATGAAAAGATATATTAAATCTCTCCTTCTTCACTTAATAATGTTTTCTTATGCTTTAATATGTTCTGAGGAAGGTTTAAAGGTAATTTCATATTTGTTCCTAATATTGGTTATTTTTGTAGAATGTTGTGAGAATATTGGAAAGATTGTGTAGATTTGGAGAAGGAGATCATTTAGGGACTTTATCCATTCCAGTGGAAGATCAATATTGAAGAATAAATGAGCACAATATTAGGAAATTATGGAGAAATATTGGAGATATTCAAGGGGTTTGTCCACCCTCCTTAACTATCAAGGTAGCCAACCAAGCTGAAGATGAAATGCACTCAATCTATGGTTTACTTGGAGTCAAAGTGCACTCAATCACTATTTTCTAAGAAGATTTTAGTAGCTGCACTTGAGGATAAATAAAGTTGATCAAGAGCTAATTAGGGTTGATTTTGGTTGATTCCGATCCATTCGATTCCATTCGGAACCTTTGTTGCAAGCCATTATGATTTTGTTGTTTAAGACCTTTGAGATGTAATAATACTGTATTTTTGTAATGCAATGAGTATTTAGATGACTTTTTATTAATCTAGTTCCAAAGAGCTGGGCTCGTGGGTTAGGGCCCAACCCATGTGCCTCAGCTTCTCTAATGTTTCAATATTTTCTTTCATGACATTTAGCAAGTTTTTCTTTTGAACAACTAGCTAGTTTGTTGGTATTTTCATTGTTGTTTTAGTTTTCTTCCAATTGTCTTTCGTTGTAGATTTAATATGCTTACATGGTCGTAGAATAGTTGATAAAATTCATAAATAGGTGAGGCCAACCTTCCCCTCTCAACTCTATCAATAGAGCTCGAGGAGGGTAGACCTTTCCCCACAAACCAAAAATTCTTTCTCACTTATGATTTCTTGGGAATAGATTAGATAAGTGCCTATATTTTCATGAACATATTTTCTGCATTTCTTGCATAAATAGTTAGTTTGATTGCAGGTATGGGAAGTATCTCCCAGGAGAATTTCTTCAACACCTCCCATTGCATCTTACATCTCCCTTCCATCTCTGTTGTTATGCTCTCGTACACTTTCTTACGCACCTATGCATAGTGGTTATGCCTTCTATTCCTTCCTTTTCTCTTATCGCAGCTACTGCACCCTTTTATTCTCAAAAACTCCCCCAAAACCTTAAATTTCACCTTCTATCCCTTATTTTCACTTTGCGTAGCTTTCACAACCTTTCTAACTTTAAAACCTTCCAAACACTTTAAAGTTTGACCTCCACTCTTTTATTTTATAATTTCTCGCTTATCGAATCTTGCATACTGCAGATCCTCCCTCTCTCCTTTCTTTTGTCGCTTCTCATTGCGATTGCGATAACCTTTCTGCCTTACCACTATCAAAAATCTCCAAAAAAACATTAAATTCTTACCCTTATTTGTTCTTTTCACTTACCATGTCTATCGTTACTGCAAACCCCTTTGTGGAATCACAAATCGCAAGTTATTATTATCCCCCTTAATTTTATCAGCTCCTAAACCCCGATTAGGAAATCTCGAAATCACATTTCGGTACCGCACTAAATTATCACATTACATTACCACAATCACATCACCTTCTCGTGTCATATTTCTCATTTTACATTTGCTTCCCAAACTTCACTTCGGTCACTCCACCCGATTTGCGATATTGCGATTGCGATTTCGCATATCGCATATCGCATATATATCCACCAATTATAAGTCCGCTATTTGAATCCTACCAATCCAAATCCTATTTTCATTATTATAAGCTTTAATAAAGTACAAACCCCTCTTTCCCCACCTCTAAGGCTTGTCCCGTGGGTTTTAGCCCTCCATTAGCCTCTTTAGCCCTTTTTCGTCGAAACTGCAATGAACATTTTTTAAATTTGAGTTAGATCATGAATATTTGCATGGTTAGAAGCATGATTCCATGATAAATAGATCATGAATATTAGAGTGCGTTTACCCATTTGGACAGCTAAGTGTGATTAGAATTACTTTCCTTTCTATCATTTCCTTTCAGCACTTTAGATTAGTTTCCTTTCTGTCATTTCATTTCTGCAATTTAAATTAGTTTCATTTCTGCCATTTATTTTCAACAAGTTAGAATTAGTTTCCTTTCCTATCATTTATTTTCATAAATTTAATTTAGTTTCCTTTCTGTCATTTCCTTTTTGTAATTTAGTTTAGTTTTGTTTAAGTGTAACAGGCTTCACCGAGAAACCTTAGAAGGAGCACGCTTTCATAGAGCGGAAGAGGATGACATGAGTAGAATGCATCTATTGTGTATATAGCACTGTCAGCTCCAAGCTGGGATGAACCTCGGGTTGATAAAGTAAAGTAGGGAAACCCCTGGGATTTTTAGCACTCTTGGCGCAATACCAGGGCTCACCACACTCCAATAATTAATTAATGTTGTGTCCTATGTAATATTATTTAACAGTTATTGATCAATGTGAATATATATATTTCTACTTCAGAGTTTTAAATATCTAACATGGTATCAGAGCTCAGCCTGTATAAGACTCCTTGAGAGAGTAGCAGAGATCAGAGGTGAGGTTGCATAAGAATCTTTGAGAGTAATAATGTGAGTGAATATGAGATAGCTATGAGAAGGCTTTTCTATTTGAGGAAGCCGTTGTTGTGAAGAAGGGTGGTTGAGTGAGAAAATTCATGGAATGAAGTGATTGTGTTGTTGGACAAGAGTAGTCTAACTTTAGTTTAAAAAATTACAGAGGGTAAAATTTCACCTTTACAAAAGGAGAAGATGTGATGAAAGTGAAGATCTTACGAAAATGAAAATTTCTTCTATTAATTGCATTTGTCTATATCAGGAGGTGCGACATCAAGTTAGCAATAAAACTTCATGTTGTCTACAATTAATCACATTTGTCTATGTTGGAAGGTGTAAAATCAAGTATGCACTAAAACTGCATGTCGTTGAGTCGAACAATGTAATGACGCATCACAAAGTTTGAATAGTCAAAAGACTTGACGTGAGTCAATTATTAGAATGCTAATGCAACCTCAACCGTTGGTGGGTTATAGCAGTAAATTATAAAAAAAAGACACCATTATGGTAGTTTCATGCAATTTATTCAACTTAATAACCTAATTTGCAAGTTTGAAAATGGGATTTTGGATCGCTGATGAAGAGTATAGTGCCACCATGTAGTAGGCAACCCCATGTTTCAAAATTAAAGCACGAGGCCACTACAACACTAGGTGTGATATTTCAAAATTTCGTTTGAGAGCACGAAGAATGGTTTTATATGATCAGCCAAAGCTTTTCAAAAATTATCTTTTATTAAAATTTTATTTAAGAAAAGGGGCACGACATATTAAATATGAGGTACGATTCTCATGATATTATTAAATATATTTAATAATATATATTTAAAAAAAATGGGATATCATTTTTTTTTTAAGTCCGTTAAAAAAAAATGAGTGGTGCATTTGAGTGAAATCAAAATTTGAGGAGTCGTTCTTTAAAGGAGGAATCTTTTCTTTAGAGGAAATTTTTTTTTTAAAGGTGGAAGCCAGGGTAGAGTAAAGAGAGGTGGAGTTGTAGTGTTATACTTGTATGTGAATATCATCTAAAAATGGGAAAATCCAAGAGGATGAGAAATTATTTAAAGCAACAATAAGAGTTTTTTGAGATCTATTTGAACAAGTTTTTAGACAAAGGGAAAAATAATACCTTAGCATTGAAATCAATAAAGGGATGGCATATGAAAACATTATTACCGTCATTTTAAATGTATAGATAATCAAGGAGGCCTGGGATACCCTTGAGATGTTTTTTGGTGTACAGGGGAGTATTCAAGTTGAATATGAAGGTGGATCTATAGCAACGGACCTACAATGAGATGAAAAATTTGGTGAATCCCACTTCAAAGTGGATGATAATGATGATTGTGAAGAATTTGCAGAAGAAGTAGAGAAAGAGCACACATATTCTCCTGAATCCAAATATTCACATCCATAAGTGGATGAAAATCAAGTGAATCCAAGGACAATGCTTCCTTATGAAAATGAAGTTGTCATCGGAGCAACTAGTGTTATGGTGAATATAAACAATTCAATTTTTTGATGTTAAGTCTGATGAATACTAATTGGCTAATGATGGATGGTTACATATGATGCAACAAAAAGCATCTTACTAACAAATTTCTATTTGGTGAGAGAATCCCACTTGGGTTTGAAAACCAAGTGGAAGAAAACCTCAATGAAGTAGTAGAAGTTAGTAAAAAAGTGGAAGCAACATAGGGATAGAAGGAAGCACAATGAGAGAAATCTCTTAGTTTGGAGCTTAAAGAACATAAATGATATGGTTCTGCAAATATATATAATCCTAACATTTATTTCCCTTTTGCAAGTAAACATGATGTTATGAAGAATAAATAAATTTCCTTGTAGCATGTCGTGCAACAACATATTTTGATAAAGTCTGCATATAAGTTGTAGAAAATGAATGTTGATGACAACATGGACGATGAAAAAAATAATGAATTTTTCTTCTATTTGATTCTTCAAGAGATAAAATTTTATTATAGACTTATGCTGCACCAGAATATTGATGATGAAAAGCACAAAATAGAAGATGACATGTGGAAACCGTCCACGTACAAGACATTTTTTGAAGAAGTCAAGGACATGCTTAGATAGTCTGGAAAAATGGAAGAATTGCAGAAACAAATCAAGAATATGAAGTTTGAAGCCTACAACAAAAAGAAAAATTTTAAGAAATTTAGAGGCTACAGTATCTAAAAGAAAAGAAAAATAAAAGATAGTGTAGTTGATGTCAATTATTTTTTAAATTTGTAAGACAAGTTGAGACTTAGATAGTATGCATCTTAGTTTAAATTTTTGTGGTTTTAATTAAGGGGGAGTTTTGAAGAAACTAATTCCAGCCACCTACTAAGTGTCATAACAATACATCCAAGTGGCATGGTCACTTTGATTTTAGTCACGATGAGTTAAGTTTACTTGAGACTTTCACTCTAGTCACTAATTACTATTGTCTCCTATGTAATCTTATTTAGCAACCACTGAGTAATGTGAGTATAGAGACTTTTGCTCCACTTTTTCTCAAGATTTAACATGGTATCAGAGCTTTGTCTGCATAAGAATCCTTGAGAGAGTAACAAATATCATAGACGACATTGCATAAGACTTTTTTAGAGAGAAACAATGTGACCGAATGTGAGGCAGGTGTGAGAAGCCTCGAGTATTTGAAGAATTTTTTGTTGTGAATAAGGTAGGGCGAGTAATAAAATTTATGGAATGAAGTGAGTGTATTAATGGAAGATATTAATCTGACTTAAAAAAATATATATTTAGAGGATACCATTGCACCTCTTCTAAATGAGAATATGTGATGAATATGGAGAACTTACGGAACTGAAAAATTTCTTCGATTAATCACATTTGTCTATATCGAGAGGTGAAACATCAAGTCCCCACTGAAACCACATGTCATCTTCAATTAATTTCATTCTTCTGTGTCAAGAGGTGCGACATCAAATCATCACTGAAATTCCATGTCACCAAGTCAAAAAATGGAATAACGCACCATGAAGTTTGAACAATCAAAACACTTCACCTAAGTTAATTCTCTGAATGCTAATGTAGCCTTAGCCATAGGTGCATTATAGAAGTAAATTAAAAAAAAAATGCCTCATTCTTACAGTTCCACACAAGCGATTCAACCTAATAACCGACTTTGCAATTTTTAAGACATAAGTCTAGTGCAGGCTTTAACCCTGTACAGAAATTATCTCCGAACGAACCTTAAAAACATAAAATAAACAATAGTGAGAGCATAAAACATAAAACATATATATACATAGATATTTTCCCCTGGATCCAAAATCGGGACTACTAGCTTGATTTTTCATTATATTCCTTTTAGTGTTATAACAAATATATATACATGTTGAAGCATTCATAAAACCCAATCCATTAACCCTGGATTAGAACATAACTGTATTTCCTTTGACCAGATCTAAAAAATACTAGGGGTCTGAAAACCATCATGCCCCAAAACCATGTGCAAACACATCCACAAAACAATGGGCGGGTCCACCCACCAAAAAATAGGGTCCAAATTGTTTTTCCCAGGGCGCTGCCCCAGACCCTGAACAGGGGGGGTTGTCACCCCCGTTCTGACCCCCCTACTACGCCCGACACAATGTATAGGTGGGGATATCGCAACACCCTTTTACCCTCAACCATATCTCTCACAAAGTGATATTGAACATCAATGTGCTTTTTCTTTGAATGATAAGTAGGGTTCTTAGCCAAGAAAATTATACTTTCGCTATCATAGTTTATCCTTATAGCTCACTACACCAACCCCATACTTGAACAAAATATCTGCAACCAAACTGCTTCCTTTCTTGCATGAGTAGCTTCCATGTATTCTGCCTCTGTAGTTGAAAAAGCCACTACACATTGTCTCTTACTCATCCAACTAATTGCACCTCCAAATAGGCTAAACACATATCCACTTGTAGATATTCTTTGGTCTAGATCTCCAGCCTAGTCTCCATCAACAAAACAATGTATGTCTAATACTCTGTCCAATCATGTTCTTCCTTGGTAGCACAAGACATAATCACTAGTTCCGTGCAAATATCTGAAAACCCGCTTCACTGATGTCCACTGCTTCTTTCATTATTTTTACACAAACCTTCTCAATACTCCCACTGCATGTGCAATGTCTGGTATAGTACATACCATTGCATACATCAAGCTACCCACAACACTTGCATATGGAAAACATGACATATCTTCCTCTTCTTCTTGTGTCTTGGGACATTGTTCAGTAGATAGCTTTACACCTACAGGAATAGGAACCTTCATTGGTTTATTATCCTGCATATTGAACCCCTACAATATTGTCTCAAAATACTTCCTCTAGTTTAACCAGAGCTCCCTCTTTGCTTGATCTCTCTTAATTTCCATGCCAAAAATATAGTTTGCAACACCAAGATCCTTCACGTCAAATTTCGAGAACAATTGGGTCTTCAAATATTGGATAATTTATTTTTCATTTCCAATCAGCAACATATCATCCACATACAATACCCAATAAATACCTTAGTAATCCTTAATTTATTAAGTTGTTTATGGTCTAAACCTGAAACCCCATGAGGAAGTATTGAATAAATCCATATTTGTTTGATTTTCCTCAAGGAATAATTATTTAAACAACAGTTTAATTAATATTCCTCGTCATATTTAACCCAAAACAGGAAAATTAATTAAATAAATCATTATTTATCTTAATTTTTTCTAGGAATAATTATTTAAGCCTTATTTAATTAATATTCCTTGTTAAATTTGACTAAACCATTTATAAATAATTGAATAAATAACTATTTATTTAATTGTTACTCAACCACATCCTTAAAATAATAAATAAATCATTTATTTATGTATTATTTACAAATAAATGGGTTTGACCAAATTCAAATTCTTTTTCCCTCCAACAAATACAATAAAATATTCCATAAAATTTGGATCTAGATTTGGTTAATAATATTTTAATTATGCACCAATATCTAGACTAACTCAATATTTTGTTAAAAATAGGAGGGTTTTTCCATTCACTCACTACCTTTTCTTGCCTAAAGATCACTCTGGATTTATACTTTTGGTCTAGCTTTGATCCTCCATCATTGTCATATTTTTCTACCATTTTTCTTGTGAGTTCCCTCTGAGTTCCACTTTTTTCTGGTTTTCTACACCATCAAGAGAGAGAGATCTTAGATCTAAAGTGATAAGGACTTACAAGAACTCATCCCATTGAGGGGGACTAGTAACATCTTTCTTTGTTCACTTCCCAGGTGTCAAAAATACAAAAATTCTTTAAAAATATTCTTGTCTTGTCTGTTGGATGCATGGAGAAACTCTTGCTTTAATTTACTCCTTAATGTCTTTTACTACATAGATCTGGATTTTGAAGCATTTATCTTGGTCAACTAACTGCAGATCTAAAGAAATTGGCAGCCATCTTTGATGTTAGGGTTCCTTGTTATGCACATCTAAAGAGATATTTCTTCATACAATTGCGATAAGAATTCATACTAAGACACGGTCACCAGTTAATTTAAAATAATCACAGTGATGCTCCTTACTTCTGGTGAAGCTAGGTCCCCTTATATAGGTATCAAATTTTTGATACCACATCCTTGGTGACTGTTTTAACCCATTCAAAGACTTTTTTAACCTACATATTAGTTATTTCTTACCCTTCACTGCAAAGCCTTCAATTTGATTCATGTAGATCTCCTCTGCTAGATCCATGTGAAGAAATGATGTCTTCACATCGATCTGTTCTACCTCAAAATCAAATGGAGTAGCAACTAATAAAAGTAATATAATAGAAGTAACCATGGCAATAGGAGAAAAAACATCACCAAAATCAATTCCTGACACATAGGAATAACCTTTTTCTACAAACTGAGATTTGTATTTCTCCACCTTGCCTTCTACATTCATATTCTTCTTAAACACACATTTTCAACTGATGGGATTCCTTAAAGCCAACAACTCCACCAGATCCCATGCCTCATTTTTCTGTAAGGATTCCATTTCATCAACCATGGCCTCCTTCCAGAGTTTTCCAGCCTCTGAATCCACTGCCTCCCTCACAGTTCTAGGATCATCATCAGTGATAGTTATAGAAAAATTTGAATGGAAAGAAAATGGACTATACATTTGTAGCTGTCTTCTCTCCCGAACTGATCTTCTCTCAACTGGAGTTTCTGGCTCTTCCTTTTCTGAATATTATTTTTTTGTAGAGTCTGATTCATCCTCCTCTAGCTCAAACTCTATCTTCTCAGGTTCCTTCGATAGGACTTCATGTTTAACAACATCTTTCACCTCTCTAAACACCACATATCGGTTGTACAAAACCTTCCTTGGTTCTCGGTTCTAAAGCTTGTAACCCTTTAAACCATCCTTATACCCAATAAAGATGCACCTTTCAGATTTATTATCCAACTTGGTCCTTTTCTCCTTTGGAACATGTGCATATGAATCACATCCAAATATCCTCAGATGTGAAAGAGAGGGTTTCTTACGATTCCATACCTCATGTGGATCCTTATCCTCCAAAAATGATGAAGGTGATCCGTTAACCAGGTAACATGCAGTCTCCATTGCCTCTGCCTAGAATTCTTGTCCTAACCCAGTACCAGTGAAAATTCTTCTTGCCTTTTCCATCAGTTTTCTGTTCACACTTTCCGCAACTCTGTTATGCTAAGGTGTGTATGGAGTAGTCTTCTTCCATTCTATACCACACTTCTTACAGAGCTCTTTAAATTCCTTCTTGAAAAACTATCCAGCGTTATCTTTCCTTAACACCTTTATCTTCTTCTCTATCTAGTTTTCCAACAGAGCCTTAAATTATTTAAATTTGTAAAAGACTCCATATTTCTTCCTCAAGAAATATATCCATGTATTCCTTGAGAAGTCATCTATTAATGAAACATAGTACATATATTTACCTAGTCACGGAACCAACACAGGTCCAAACACATCACTGTGCATAAGCTCTAATATCTTGCTCACCCTCTTGGCCCCAGAAGGAAGACTCGCCTGATTCTGCTTCCCATATACACAATGTTCACAGAAAGAAAAATCTAGAGAGAAATTGGACATACCTTCTACCATACCGTTACAATGCGGTATCTAAAGGCCTTCTCTCTAATATGTCCAAGAATTTGATGCCATAGCATGTTCTTTTCTCTAGAGATTGTTAGGCTTTCCACTCCGCTTTTCGGAACCACAGAATTGTTGCACCTGTCAATAATAGTGATACCCTAAATCTTGTACAGAGTTCCAATCTGAACTCCCCGCATTAATACCAGTGCTCCCCGAACCATCTTTTAGGTATCTTTATCAAACACTATTTTTACACTTGCATCATCTAACTTTCTTACAAAAATCAAATTTCTGGCTAATGCAGGAATATCCAGAACACCAAGAAGTGTTCTAATGATTCCACCTTGTAGCTTCAACTTGAATTTTCTACATTTTATGATTATAGCCTTCCTATCATCCCTTGAGAAGACATCACCACCATCATACTTCTAATACTCGCAGAAACAGTCCCTATGGGGAGTGAAGTGAAAGGATGCACCTAAGTCAATCAACCATGCCTCATGATCTACATGTGTATTTGAATAAGAAGACAAATACACATCCCCACCTTCATCTGAGGTGTTTTTTAGATCTGCAGAAGGAGCATCATAATATTCCTTTCCTTTCTCAGGAGCTTTAGATCTGAAGTTCTTTTTGTGGTGCCCTTCCTTTCGACATTTCCAACACACTTTTACAAAATTTCCTGGAGATTTAGATCTCCACTCAAATTTATTTTTTTCTATTTTGGGACCTTCCTCATATAGATAAGGAATCTCCATTCTGGCCCTCCATATTTCTCCATCTCTTTCCTCTGACAGAAAGGCTGAGACAATTTCATCAAAATTCAAGGTAGTTGTATTGCTACCTATTTCAATAACCATACTGTCCCATGAATCTGGTAGAGAGCACATCAAACTGATGCACTTATCTTCATCTAAGATTTTAATATCAACATATGACAATTGAATTACCACAGTATTGAAGGTGTTTAGATTATCTATCACTGAGTCTCCATCCTTCATTCTCATGGCATACAGATTTTTCTACAGGAACAATTTGTTCACCAGAGACTTAGATTTGTACAAAGTCCCTAGCTTTTCCCACAAATTATTCGTCGTAGCTTCCCCAAATACATTCAACAATATTGAATCTGAGATACAAAATTGTATTGTTCTCTTTTCCTTCCGATCCATCTTATTCTAGTCTTCATGTGACATTTCTGTTGGTTTAGTACCCGGATCTACCGTGATCCACTGATCTTTATCCACCATCAGATCCTCCATCTTGAGAATCCACAACTCAAAACTTTGACCATTAAATTTATCCATCTCTATCTTTCCACTGCTCGTCAGCTTCTTTCACCACAAGAATCAATTTTGTAGATCTCCCGCTAAATAGGGTCGACCACAGTCCTGAGAAAAAAACCCCTTAGCAGCAAAGGCGTCCCCTTGAAGCCAAAACAGATATGGTGCCAAATGTAGGTTTTAACCCTGTACATAAATTATCTACAAAAGAATATTAAAAATATAAAATAAACAATAGCAAGATCATAAAACATAAAACATATATACACAAATATTTTCCTCTAAATCCCAAATTCAGGACTACAAGCTTGATTTTTCATTATATTCATTTTAGTCTTACAACACATATATATATACATGATGAAGCATTCATAAACCCCAATCCATTATCCCTATATTAGAACATAACCATAGTTCCTTTGAATGTGTCTACATAATACCATTGGTTGAAAACTATCATGCCCCAAAACCATGTGCAAACCCATGCACAAAACCATGGGTAGGTCTACCCAACGAAAATGGGGTCCAAAAATATTTTCCCGGGGCCGTGTCCCAGACCAAGAACAAGGGGGGGCTGCCACACCCCCCTTTGACCCCCCTATTGCACCCGGCATAATGTACATGTGGGGCTAACGCCCCACTGTGACCCCCTCGCGTGTGCGACTAATCATGAAAATAATATAACACATACCCAACATCTAGATCGCTAGCTAATAACACATATCCACCATGTAGTAGGCGACCCCAACTTTGAAAATTAAAGCATGACACATGATATTTGGAAGCCCAAGGTCACTACAACATTAGGTGCGACTTTTGAAACTTCATTTGAGAGAGCAAAGAATGGTTTTATACCATCGGTCAAAATGTTTTCAAAAGTTGTATTTTATTAAAATTTTATTTGAAAAAAGGGTCAAGACATATGAACTATGAGGTGTGCTTCTCATGATACTATTAAAGCTCTTTTAGAATAGATATTTTTTATAAACATGTTTTTTTTAAGTCTATTAAAAAAAAGGAGTGGTGTATTTGAATGGAATCGAAATTTGAAGAGTCATTCTTTAAAGGAGGGATTTTTTCTTTAGAGGAGAAAAGCTTTTTTTTTAAAGGTGGAAGCCAAGGTAGAATAAAAAGAGTTAGACTTGCAATGTTCAACTTGTATGTGTATACTATATAAAAAAGGGAAAATAAAAGAGGTCAAGAAACTCATTAAAGAAACAAAAAGAGTTATTTCAGATCTATTAGATACAGTTGGAAGACAAAAGGAAAAATAATTCCTTCGCATTAAAATGCATAAACAAATGTGTAGATGACAACATTCTTCTCCTCATTGCAGATGAAAATACAACCAAGGAGGTCTGGGATACCCATGAGAGGTATTTTGGTGTAGGGGGTTGTATTCAAGTTGAAGGTGAAGGTGGATCTATAGTAGCAAATCTATAGAGACATGAAGAATTTTGTGAATCCCACTTCAAAATGGATGGCAATGATGATTGTGAAGAATTTTTAGAAGAAACAAAGAAAGAGCACACAGATGCTCCCGAATCCCGCTGTGCACAACCATAATTGGATGAAAATCAAGTGAATCCATAGACAAAGCTTGTTGATGACAATGAAGCTTCCATTGAAGAAACCAACGTTATGGTGAATCCAACAATTCAATTTTTTGATGTTAATTTTGATGAAGACTAGTTGGATAATTATGAATGGTTGCATATGATGCAACAAAAACATCTTATTTATGAACTATTATTTGGTGTCAGAAGACCAGTTGTGTTTAAAAACCAAGTGGAATAAAAGCTCATTGAAGCAACAAAAGTAAGTAAAAAAGTGGAAGCACCAAAGACAAATAAGGAAGCATAAGGAGAGAAAGTTATCATTTCAGAGCAGAAAGTATTGAACCGGTATGGTTCTACAAATATTTTTAATCCTAACATTGATTTCCAATGTGCAGGTAAATATGAAAATTATGAAGAGGAATTAAAGTTCCTTGAAGTATGGCTTGAAACTCTGTGTTTTGATATAGTCTACATAAAATTTTCATAAATGAATGTTCAAGAAATCATCGAGGATGAAAACTTTAATGAAATTTTCATATATTGGAGTCCTGAAAAGATAAATTTCTATTTTAGAGTTGTGTCACAGAATAATATTGATGACAAAAAGAACACAATAGAAGATGGCATGTGGCAGCAGTCCACATTCAAGACGACTTTTGAAGAAATCAAGGAAATTCTTTGACAACCTAGAACAATAGAAGAGATGCACCAGTAAATCAAGAATCTCAAATTTGAAGCCTGCAACAAAATAAAATGTTGAAGCGATTTAGAGGCTACAGGATCTGGAAGAAAAGAAAATGAAAAGTGATCTAGATTTATGTAGGAACACAATAAAATACATAAATAAACATAAACACATATATGCATTGGAAATAAAACTTCATTTCATTAATATCAAATGACAGAAATATGCTTACAGACATAACGGAAATAAACTAGCTAGGGTGTTGGTAGCTTATCTCTGAGAATAGATGTGGCGGGTACAAACCTCTGAACTATGTTACAATGAGACTCGAAGGCCTATTTATTGCTAAGAAACAATGGAAAATCATTAACATCTAAAAACCTAACCCGAGGAGATGAAGCGCCAAAACTATGGGCCTCGGTTGGGTAAATTGGTACATGAACTTCCCATTAGGGGAATTTTGAGGTCTAAAATGGGCCTCCTAAGGAAATTATAAAATAATAGTGGAAAAAATCTAATAAGATTTGATGACATAATCAAATTTTAGAGGGAAAAATGAAAAAACTACTTTTTCAATTCATATTTTCAACTTATCTCCCAAAGTTTTTACTCAAATTTCGAGCAGGAGTACTCGTTGGATGTGGAATTTAATTCCCCATCCAAGGAGTACCCATGTTGCATACTTTCGATGGGTCCTACTACACGAAAAATGAGAAATACATAAAAACGCGTGATTACAATCACGTTTTTTATGTATTTCTCATTTTTCGTGTAGAAGAGTTCATCAAAAGTATGCAACATGGGTACTCCTTGGACGAGGAATTAAATTCCGCATCCAACGAGTACGCCCGCTCGAAATTTGAGTAAAAATTTTGGGAGATAAGTTTAAAATACGAGTTGAAAAAGTAGTTTTATTATTTTATTATTTTTTAATATTTTTACTTTTTTACTCCAAAAATGGTGAAACATCCATTATGGATGCCATCATCATCTTGAATCCTATTGGTTGTGATCAAGTTTATTTTTGTTGTACATTTTTCTTATGAGGCCCATTTTAGACCTCAAAATTCCCCTAATGCGGAGACGTAACTTTGGCATATTATCTCTGTTTGACATGTTGAATGCCTAGTTAGAAAGATATATCTGATGACTACAACTTTTAAGTGAGTAACCTTTCATTGATGTTTCTCCCCATTTTCCCAAAAATGTCATTTAGGGCCTCAAAATGGCTCCGGAAGTTCACGACTCGAAAAAATGATAAAAATAGTAAGTTATGCTGAAACTGAAAAACTTAAAGAACTGATGGTGGGGGTTCAAATGGAATAGGTGGGTGGAAACCAATATCCACCTAGACCATTCCTCCCCCCTTAGGAAGCAATGGTCCCCATTTCTTTGAG
The DNA here is from genome assembly GCA_034641835.2 of Pinus albicaulis. Lineage (NCBI taxonomy): Eukaryota > Viridiplantae > Streptophyta > Pinopsida > Pinales > Pinaceae > Pinus > Pinus albicaulis. The sequence continues at coordinate 1,861,801,595 of CM076578.1, read as the reverse complement.
TTCCTCCCTGGGATGAGGCAAATTTTGTTGAGCTTGCTACTAGATTTGTCAAAGATTTCATGGACCTGCTGGCAGATGTGCTCGATGCATTCAATAAATTTTGTTTCTTTATCATCCTAAGATAGTACATGTGCTGATTTTGTCTATGTGGTCACATGAGGTATGGCAACATCAGGTGGCTGTGCGCCTGGGATCAAATCAATGGATTGCTTGACCTGATTGTGTAGAGGAACCTCTGTGGGTGAGAATAAAATGTCCTTGTATTCCTCCACAACTTTTTCCATATACTACTCCCATGTAGGCGAGTCCTATTTTCAGGATGTGGCCACAATATTATTCTTGCCTTGTGGCTGAATTGTAATGCAAATAAATTTCCTGCTTTTGGAAACAAGCTTACTGCGTTGTTTTGTAGTAGTCAATGAGATGGAAGGAGGCGGTACTACCTACGGTATCCTGTACAATTTATTTCCCAAAGTAATGAAAATAGAACGAGGCCTACACTCATTCAGAATATGTTGGTTCCACAAGTATGGTTGACCCAGTAATACATCAAACACATCAAGAGGAGAAACATCACATAGTACCTCATTCGTGAATGGGTTGATGTTGTGCAGAAGGAAAAACGGCTTGCGGACGTGGAGATATCTTCCTTGGTGAATCCACCCAATGGTATATGGCTATGGGTATGCTATGGTCAGTAGGATGAGCTTCTTCATGACCTACACTAAAATTAGGCTTTTTGGCTTCCGCTATCGACAACGAATTGCAGTGGAGAACCCTTCACCCATATTTGTGAATTGAAGAGGTTCTTCCCCTCCTCTAGATCCTCGAGATCCACCTCTGGACTTTGGTGATGGAAACAATGGCACTAGGATCCGCATCAATAATTTTCTTCCCTTTTTCATTTCTCTTGTCTAGTTCTGACTCGGGATTAGAACATGCATCTGATTTGGGTGCCTTTATTTTGGCCACCAATGACTATTTGGCCCAACAGTCATTTGTGCTGTGAGTGGGGTTGTTATGAAATTCACACCAGTTCCCCATGTCCTTCTTTAGATTTTTGGTGTTTTTCTGATTCACCCCGCTTTGGCTTTTCCCCTTGTTTTATGGTTCAGAGGCACCTTTCCCTGTCATCGGATTCGTGGATCCAAAGTCTCACTTCTTCTACTTAAATTTCTGCTCAATCTTGGCAGCATAGTGATATGCCATGCTAAGAGAGGTAATGTTGAGGAACTACAGTTCCTCTTCAATGTATATGTGCAAATATTTGTGGTACTTGAGCACAAAATGTCTCTCTGAATCTCTAATGTTAAACTTTTTGTGGAGGGTATGGAATATATTCATCAGTTCATGCACATATTAATCCCTTTGTTTCCGCGGCGTGGTCCATTGCATGTATTTGTCCTCATAGCTCCCCACAGGGTAATATTGTTCCTTGATTCCATCTCAAAACGAATCTCAATTGGGTGCGGCCGAGAACATAGAGGGTTCCCTCTCATCCTTTTGCTCACAGTAGGTTTCCCATCAGTCTGCGACATGGGGGGGAACCTGGAGGAATGAAAAGGTAATCTTGTCTCGATCAAAGAAATCATGGACTGAGAAATACCCTTTGAGAAAATTCAATCATATATCTACGACGTCTGCATCTATGTGTCCTTAAAATACAGGAATGTCAAAGTTGAATTGTACCTTGAAAGGAGTGGTACCTCCATAGTGGTTGTTGGATGTAGATGCACCACCGGTGGGAATTCGTTGAAGGATTTGGGCAAAGATATTCATCATCAAGTTCCTCTATCTCTCGATGGACCCCTTAAGCAATATTTTTTAGGATCTCCTACTCCCTCATCTTTATTTTCTTTCTCCATGGGAGGTTGTTGGGGTTTGCGAGGCTGATATTGCAAGGGTTCAACCAGATCGAGCCCTAACTCCTTATACCCTGAACTCATTGGGGACATGCAAAGAAAAACAGAGAAAGGGAAAACCACTGGAGGTATGCAATAATATATAGAAATAAACATAAACACATAGATGCAATGGAAATAAACTTCATTTCATTAATATCAAATGACAGAAATATGCTTACAGATATAATGGAAATAAACTAGCTATGGCATTGGTAGCTGATCTCTGAGAAGAGATGTGGTGGCGACAGACCTATGAACTATGTTGCAATGAGGCTCGAAGGCCTATTTATTTTTTATAAATAATGGAAAACCCTAAACATATAAAAACCTAACCCTTGGAGATGAAGTGCCAAAACTATGGGCCCTATTTGGGTAAACTGGTACATGAACTTCTTGGGGATGTAAATTTGGCATATGATCTCCATTTGACACGCTCATTACCTCGTTAGAAATATCTATCCGAGGAACAAAAAATTTTACTGAGAAAATTTGGTCAAAGACTCTTGTTTCTCCTATTTTTTGGAAAAAAAGTCGTTTAGGGCCTCAAAATGGATTCAGAAGTTCATGACCCAAAAAACTGCTAAAAATAGTAAGTTTTGATGAAACTGAAAAACTGAAAAAAACGATGGTGGGGGTCAAAATGGAATAGGTCGGTGGCCACCAATATCCACATGTATCAAAAAGTTAATGTAGCTTATGTCTATTTAAAAAAAAAAAAATTAAGCCTAGTTGAGACTTAGACTAGGAGACATTTTAGTATAATTTTTGTTGTTGTAATTAAGGGGGAGTGTTGAAGAAACTAATTCCAAAAAAAATATAAGTGTCTGTTGATGGTGCTTGACCTTCCAACATTTATGGGATCTCCCGAATATGGATTCCCAACTATACCTCACACCGTTTGGAGTAGGAGTCCTAGAAATGGGGTGTTAATGATCTGCCTTGGTTGCAATACGCATAGAGTGGTGCATGGCGTCTTTGGTGAAAATAATTGTGTGACCCTGTGGAAATTCAAGTGCTATGCATGACATTTCAAATGCATGAAAGGGAAAGGAAGTGTGCCCCTTAGAAACCTGTAGTACTACGCATCTTCAAAGGAACACATGAGTATAATGACATCATACTAATGAATATAGAGAATACTCCACAATTCAAGGCTATGAATTAATACATCAACACATATCCAAAAATATTCATACAAATGAAAATAAAATAGTTCATAAGCATATGTGTAAGTTCAATAACATATATTGGAAATATAGCGAGAATAGTCTTACTATATCCACACATATGCATGAAAGCATGTCGACTCTGAGTTTTATTAAAAGTGATAGTTCCAATCATACATACACCACTAACGAACCACTTTCCCCAATAGTGGAACATGAATTCCACATCACCTTCTCCTCCAAAGAAGTATACTCTCTTTAGTCTATGGAGCAACCAAGGCTCTTATAGAACTCCCAATATGTTCCTAAGCCTAAGTCTAGCCAAAATCTTGGATCCCAAAAGCCAAGGATATATTTATAACAAAGGGGGTTGACTCTTCACATGCCCCTTTGTGACTCTTGGACTCCAATCGTGACTCTTCAACTTCCCTACAAAATGACTCATTACATTACATTATGAATCTTCACATTCCAATATGGACACTTTGAATTTCACTTTTACAAACAATATTACATTTTCCACTCATACCCATATGATACAAAATAGGGTAGAGACAACTTGACATCCTAACAAAAAAAAATATTGTGATGCTTCAGCTTGGGTGAACTCTAGCTCAACAAATTCTACTTGATGCTTCTCGGTCACGTATTGATTCCAATCTCAGTATTGTGTGATGACCTCCCCAAATTGTGTGATGGTGTCTCTTTAGAAGCATAATCTAACATTGATAGCATCCGAGTACAATTATTTGGAATGAGTATCAACTTCTTTTTGAAGAAGCTACCACATTGTTCTGATATGGACCAGAACACTGATTTAGTTTTACATTTTATGTCTTTTCATATCCAAGTCCTCCTCGGTGGCGATCTGTTTTAGGTTCTCAAAATACTCTTCAATATCTTGCCTGGCTTTACGTTTGCATTTAGCTTTGATGAGTGAGTCGATTGATGGGATCTTGTGGGTTCTCACCATGAAATCCAAAATTTTATATATTCGTACATATGAGGCCTAAATAATTCAAATCAAAGAGAAGAGATACTTATTTTTCTGGATCAAAATTTTAACTCTTGCTTTCTCCATCTCTCCTTGTGGCTTATTTTAATTTACCAATGTAAGAAGTTCCCCCTTTGTATTCTTACATGACGGTGATGAAAACTTGCTCACTCTTAAGGTTCTTGACAAATTATTTTCTTTACCATTGTAATCCATGCATGTAGAAAACTACATTCTGTAAGGTCACTAGCTTCTCGTAGAGGTCTCGCATGGTCTTTCCAAGTGTTGATAGTTTAGAAAGTATCACTACTCCCATTTCCTCCAAGTAAGCTTGTGTGGAAGTTGCAATCTATGTTGTTGTGCGGAGTTGTTCTATATCTTTCTAGGAAGCCTACATATTTTGTACCGACTACTTATTCTTGGCCTTCAAATACTGAGTGTTTGATCTTGTTGCACCCATGAAGGCCAAGTTAGCATCGACAATGGAATATGGGTTCCTGCTGGTGTGTACAATTATCACCCTCTATATAATGAATGAAGGTGATGCATGATTATCCGAGAAATTATTTCTTCATGCTTTTATAGTCCTATTCTGGATTTCATCATATGATAGAATGTATACATCCATTACCAGATCATCATCAAGGGGAACTATTTCCCCTTCGTCGCTTGGTGATAACTCTGTGGCTGGTGGTGGTGGAGATTGAACAATGACCTGTGGTGCATTGGGAATCAGGTCAATATCTTCATCCCGCGGCTCAGGTTCCATATCGATGGCCACAACTTCAATCAAGTCTTCAATCTGTTGAGCAAGCTCCTGATCTTTCATCTTCTCGCTCTCTCCTTCTGCTGCTAGATCAACTTGAATTGGTGTTGTTTCTCTTGCCATTACAGTTTACCTTTATTCGTATTCCCGCTTCTTCTCCTCTAGTTCTCTCCTCATTTTCTCCAGTTCTTCCCTTTGTTCTTGTTCTCGTTTTTGTTATCTCAATTATGCTCCCTCCAAGATCTACTTTTATCTCTTCCTCTGCTCTACTCTTTGTTCCCCCTGCTTCCTTATTTCTTCTACTACCAAATATTCTTGTGTGAGGATTGGATCCTCTTTCATCTTCCATATTTGTTCTTCCTCTATGATGTCAAAAAAATATTCTCTTTCCCTTGTCTTGTACCAAGATTTTTCCTTCTGTTGTTGTTGCTTCTGGAGTTCTTACTGTCTACGCAGTGGCCTATGAAGTCCTAGCTATACTGACCGACTCATTGGGCTTGAAGGAATTGTAGAAATTATTCCAAGGATCCTCCTCGGGCCAATGAAATTCCATAATGACCCAATTGTAGTAGATTGTGTCATAGTGTTCCTTTAAAATTCCCCGCAAATCATATGTTTTGAAGTATTTTGTACCAAAATCAAAATATTCTATGGATTTAGCTGCAATATATGTGACGTTGAGATATATAATAGGATCTACAAAGGAAGAGTGGTCTATGGTGCTTTATTCTTCCTATGTAGAGCTGCTGAAAACTCTGTGGTGAGATGATATGACACTTATTACATGAAAATATTGTTGCTGGAATATCTTGGCAAGAGATAAAATGACTTTTTTCGATCGAACATTCTGATAAGTGTGCCATTCAGTAAGGAAAACCAATCTAAGATCTATAATATTGCCTCCATTTCTCCTCATGACAAGTAAGGTGGGTCCTCCTCAAATATAAACTTGTATAGCGGATTTGATGAAGTGATAAGTTAGTTTTTCCATGACTCCTCTATGGGTGCAATCTGAAAGCAACTTACAATAGATATACACAAAAATTTCCTACGGTTTTCATTTCCAGTTCATGCAAGGAAACTTATTATGTATACAAATTGTGTCTAGTAATTATGCAGTCATATAAAACCTTACTTTATCACCCTTGGGGGGATCCCAAACTTGTGCTACATGGGCTCTCAACTGATGAGCCAAAAAATATTACCAATTTGAAACCTTCCCCTCATTCACCACTAGTTCAATAAAATTTCCCACCCTTCAGGAAAGGTCTTTGTGCTCTGCTGACCATATATTATGGAAGCTAACATAACCAAGAGCTAGTAGACCTTCCCGAGCAACCTTGTCTTGTATGAATGGATGGGTGTCTGTTGAAACTTTGATGGCTCCTTCACCCAACCTTTGATGATATCTCGTGTGTTCCCATAGTTGTGGGTGGGATAGAAGTATGAGTCCATGATATTTACTGTCTTGGGAATATGATATATGTGTTGATAATATTCTGCGAGAAAGGTAGCAAGATTCTATCTACTGGCACTGTTTAATTCTATAGTATTCTCGTCAATGTATGAAACAATACAACAGATGACATATTCACATGGGAAGGCTTGATATTTTCATGCAAACTTGCATAATACTGACCACTAAATACTGAGATATACATTTCTATCATCTAGATCTATGTCAAATTCCTTTGCAAAATCATCTTTAACCATCTCCCATGCTAGTGTTGGCTCCTTTTCTATAAACAATTGAGTGTCTACATATACTGGAAATATAACTCGGGTTTTATCAAATACTTCCCTATTACTGATTTTAGTGGTATCTTTTGAAGAAAAACTCTTTGATTCGATGGTAACAATGAATACTAGAGAGAAGAGCTTAAAAACTGCGGTAACTGTTGGACAAAAAAGATACCCGTGGAAAGCAAAAATCAGTCTTAAGGATATCTACTTTCAAGGCATGATCAAGCAGCAAACCGAGTAATTGGAAAGAAGGAGTATGCAATTTTTAACAATGATATGGATTGGCATCCTATGGGAACTATTCACTACTCAGTCCCAGTACCCAGGAATGAAGCCGAAGGCTTTATACTAGGCAACGCACAATTCAGCCTAGGAAATGGACTGGGAGAGATTGCGCATTGTGTAGTCTCGTTGGCCAATGAAGCAGGTTGAGCCCTGGAACTAGGAAATGTGTAGTTTGACTAGATTTTACCATGCAATTTGGAGTTCTAGAGCCCAATATCTTATCTTGAGCCTTAGGATTGCGCAGTGCCCACCTGGGAAAAGTGAAAACCCGCTAAGGAAAGTGCAGATCTTCCAAATGGAAGTGTGGAAGATGAGAAGATATAATTGATGGTGTGATATTGAGTGAAAATATGACTAAGTACGAATGAATCAATGTAGATCAACTGCAAAAACTGAATAAACTAGATGAAAATAAAATCGGTGAGGAGAGTCACCGCAACAATGACCATTAGTGAAAAAAAAAAAAATCGATATGACATTTGTAAAGGGAAAACAAAAACTTGAAACAAAAATTATACAAACTAAAAAAAGTTAAAATTCTAGCATGCATGAAGATAAATAAGAAAAAAATCACTCACATAAGAAAAACAATAAAAAGCAACACAAAAAGCGGTAAAAGACGAGAAAAGAAAAACTCACCCAGAAAAGCAACGACGACCACACCGAAGGTTTCCTGATCTCCTTGGAAATGCTATAGTTCCAATATCAAATTTGAAAATGGGATCTAGGGGCACCAATTAAATAGATTTGAGAAAGTTAGGTTTTATGGCGTGCAGGCCTAAAATCAAGGGAAAAGTGACACTTGGCAGAAGTTTCTAAAAATAGTTAATGTGCCTCCTTTGGGATACTAAAAATATATCCCTATTTTTAGGGATGATTTTTTCATTTTAGATATTTTTTTTTCTACTTTTATGGAAAAACATGTCCATGTACACTTTTTTGAAAGATTGTGCAATTCTGGGGAACTAGGCAACTTTTTGGCTCAGTGAACTGCGTGGTTTTTGAGCTTAGTGAGGGATTGCATAGTTTCTAGGCTCAGTCTTGGGATACCTTCCATGACTATGTAGTTTCTGAGCTCAAGGCTGATTTCTAGTATGCACTTCACAATTCCAATCATTAAGGCTTGGCTTGCCCTCATGGATTGTAGAGTTTATGGAAGCAAGCCCAAAACTACTACAAGATCAAGTTAAGACTTTAGCTTTTGACTTAGAAATATCATTTAAGTGAGAAAAAAAGAAAACACAAGAAGAAATGAAAATGATAAGTATCAATCACAACATGATTACTTGATATTAGTGCAAGATAAGCTTATGTGAGTAGAAGGTTAGGCTCCAAAATCTAAACATAAGAAATTTTTTGCAGAGTGTTTTTAGTCGCTACAACATTGATGACACACTGGTAGAAATCCAACTCTTTGAATGAATCTTGTCTCATGAAAAATTGGTCTAACCCTTGCAGAAGTAAATATAAATTAATTAATTACCAAAACTTATTCACTTATTATGAGTTAAAGACGTAGTACCTTCCATCCTATTTATCGATGGCACACTAAACAAGCAAAGTCAAACTAAGTTGTTTCGGTTGGGGATGAGGAGTATCTAAATTCATAAGTAGAGAAATTGACATAGCCTTATTTTTCATCTCTAGTGTTTCCCCACTTCAAGCAGGCCTGGACAATACCCTGATAGAGTCACTTCAAGAACACACGCATTCTTCCACTGCTAGTGATCCTCAACAATACCCTGGCAGAGTTGCTTGCTTGAATTCTCTATGCAGGAAGCCTTTCTCTTCTTTTTCCCTTTATTTTATTTTTTCATTTTTTCATTTTTTAAAGAGTTGTGCATAGACACTTATTTATTTCATGGGGCAGAAGAGGGATCCCGAATTATTGAGAGAATAATAGGTTGTTCCTTCAAATAAGGATGCTTATATACACCTCTCACATACTTGTTGAGGTTTTCCTCCCCTGCTTACTCTACTCGACTAAGTTTACAAGGATTAACCAAAAGGATAAAACCGATTAGAGTAGGCGGTACCAGTTAAAATCCAAAAATTGTGATTTCACTGCAATTTTCTCCAAAAGGGAACATATTTTCCATTAGAGTATCATCGACTAAAAGAACGCAAGGTTTACACAAAGAAATGGAATATATAGGAAACCAAGCGCTAATAATAGCACAACTTCCTCTTGGATTTCACCATGCTCGATTTAGAAGCCAAACACGGTTTCATGTGAAAGCTATTCTATAACTAAAAGGAAAAAAGAAAAACAAAAGGAAACAAGCAGAGTAGAAATCAAAATAATATTGTATTATAACTTCTTATAATTTTCAATTTCAATAAATTAATATTAATTTTTTTTCCTAAATTTCTCTTAGGGTTTATAATATTTATATTAGGGTTTATATAACTTGAATTTATAATATAAATCCTTTGGGTTCTTAATCCTTTGGTGTTTTATTATTAATTCCTTGGTTTTTTTATTCCCTTTTGTTTATAATATTAGTCTCTTGGGTTTATTAATCTAAGAACTTATATTCCTAGGGTATAATATTATTTATACGACATGATTCTTGAAACTCGGTCACTTAATGAATATAAATTTGACATTAATTTCTATGTACAGTAAAATATGGTTTTATCATTTTGAACTTCATATGTTTTTCATTTTATTTCTTATAAAATATATATATAAATTTTCTACTACATCAATAGTGAAATCTCAAAAAAGAAAAAAGAAAAATGCACAGCTTATAGTTTATATCCCTTGGATTTATAACATTAATCCCTTGTGTTTGCAACAAATATTTTCTCAAAGTGGAAATCAACCATGGAAAATCAACCATGGTTAACCATGGTCCAACATCGAATTTTGACAAACATTGTCTCAATATGAAAATTATTCATGTTCAACCATGGTACAACGTCACATTGTGACAAAGATTATGCTGACATGAAAATCAACCATGGTCAACCACATCTATTTTATGGTTTCTAATATTTGTATTATGGTTTATATACCTTAGGTTTATAATAGTAATCCCTTAAGTTTAATATTATTCTCTTGCGTTTAGAATCCTATGGGTTTATACTATTAATACCTTGGGTTTATTAGTCCCTTAGGTGTATAATATCAAACCCTTGGGTTTAATAATATAAGCTTTCATATTCCTAGGGTGTAATATTATTCATAGGGTTTATAATATTAATCCTAGGGTTTAATATAAATCCATTGGGTTTATATCCATGGTCAACCATAGTCAACCATGGTCCAACGTCACATTGTGACAAATATTGTCTCATTATGAAAATCAACCATGTTCAACCATCATTAACTATGGTCAAACATGGTCAAGCATGGTCCAACATCACATTGTGACAAATATTGTCTCAATATAAAAATCATATGTCGTCAACCATAGTCCATTGTCGCGGCATGACAAAGATGATCTCTATATGAAAATCAATAATGGTCATTTCTCGTCAACCATGGTCAATCATGGTCAATATGAAAACCAAACATGGTCAGTCATGGTCATTCATGGCCAACCATGGTCCAATGTCACATTGTGATAAAGATTGCCTCATTATGAAAATTGATCATGGTCAACCATCATCTACCATGGTCAATCATTTTCTAACATTGCATTGTGAAACATATTGTCTCAATATGGAAATAAGCCATGCTCAACCATGGTAAATCATGGTATTCCATGGTCATTAACCATGGTCACTTTATGTAAAGTATTGTCTCATGGTCCAACGTCACATTGTCACAACCTTGGTCATCCATGGTCAACCATGATCCAATGTCGCATTGTGACAAATATTGTCTCAATATGAAAATAAACCCATTAAAGGAAATTTCATCCTAAAAGTGGCCTCCTAACGGAAAATAATAAAATAAGATTTGTGAATTTTGAAGGGAAAATAAAAAAACTACTTTTTTTAATTGTATTTCTGGCTTATCTCCTTATAGTTTTACCCAAATTTCAAGTGTTCAAATGATCTAAATTTATGTAGGAATGCAATAGAATACAGATATAACCATAAACATAGAGATGCAATAGAAATAATGCTTCATTTTATTAATAAAAGAATGACTGAAATATGCTTACACACATAATGGAAATAAACTATCTCAAGTGCTGGTAGCATATCTCTAAGAAGATATGTGGTGGCTATAGACCTCTGAACTATGTTACAATGAGGCTTGAGGGCCTATTTATTATTTATAAACAATGGAAAAACTGAAGCGTCCAAAAATATAACCCTAGGATATGAAGCGCCAAAACTGTCGGTCTCGTTTGGGTAAATTGGTGTTTCAACTTCCCGGGAACATAACTTTGGCATCCGATATCTGTTTGACGTGCTAAATAGCTCGTTACAAAGATCTATCCAAGGAGTAAAACTTTTTATGTGAGAAAAATTTCTCCATGGACCCATGTTGCTCCCGAATTTCCCAAAAAACGTCGTGTAGGGCCTCAAAACAACTCCAGAAGTTCAGGACCTAAAAAACTGCTAAAAATAGTAAGTTGTGCTGCAACTTAAAAGCTGAATGAAATGATGGTGGGGGTTCAAATGGAATAGGTTGGTGGCCACAAATATCCACCTGGACATTAAGCCCCCAAAACGGCTCCGGGAGTGCATGACCCAAAAAACTGCTAAAAGTAGTAAGTTGTGTTGAATGTGAAAAGATGCAAGAATTGATGGTGCTGGTCCAAATGGAATAGTTGGGTGGCCACCAATATCCAATTGGATCATTCCTCCCTCCTTAGGAAGCAATGGTCCCCATTTCATTGAGATCCTCCATGAGACGAGGAAAATTCTATTGAACTGGGTATTATATTTGTCGAAGATGTCATGGACCTGCGGGTGGACGTGCTGGATGCTTTTAGTAATTTCGGTTTCTTTATCAGACTCAGACAGTACATCTGTGAATTTTGTATGTGTAGTTGTAGGAGGTATGGCAACATCAGGTGGCGGTGCATCATGGGTCAGATCAATGGAGTGCTTGTCCTGACGATGTAGAGGAACCTTTGTGCGTGAGGAGAAAATGTCCTCGTATTCCTCCATGACTTTTTCCATTTGTTGCAGTTGTGCAGGAGAGCCCTATTTTGAGGTTGTGGTCACAATATTCTTCTTTCACTGTGAGCAAGCTATAAGGAAAATAGATTTCCTGGCTTGGGAAACAATCTTACTGTGTTTTTTTGCAGTAGTCAAAGAGATGACAGGAGGCGGTACAACCTCTGGGTTCCTGTACAAGTTATTTCCCAAATTAATAATAATAGCATGAGGCCTAAAATCATACACATCATGTCGCCTCCATAAGTATGGTTGGCCCAATAATACATCAGCTACATTAAGAGGGGAAACATCACATAATACCTCATCCGTGAATGGCTTTATGCTGCACAGAAGGCGGCACTGTTAGCAGATGCAAATATCTCTCCCTGGGTGAAGCCACCCGATGGTATACGGTTACGGTTGTGTTATGGTTGGCAGGCCGAGCCACTTCACAACCTCTAGTGAAATGAGGTTATTTTGGCTTCCACTATCGACAAGGAATTGCATTGGAGAACTCTTCACCCACATCTACGAATGGAAGAGGCACTCCCCCTCCTCTGGATCCTTGGGATCCTCCCTCTAGATCTTGGTGGTGGAAACAATGGCACTGGGATCCGCATCAATGATTTTCTTCAATTTTTCACTACCTTTGTCTGGTCCTGACTCAGGATCAGAAAATGCATCTGATTTAGGTGCCTTTAGTTCGGCCACCAATGAATGTTTTGCCCGACACTCATTTGTGCTATGAGTGGGGCTATTATATAATTCACACAACTTCCCCGTGTCCTTCTTTGGATTTGTGGTGTGGTTCTGAGTCGCCCCACTTTTGCATTTCCCCTTGTTCTCCAATTCGGAGGCACCTTTCCCTAGCTTCGGATTCGCAAATCCAAAGTCTCGCTTCTTTTGCTTAAATTTCTTCTCGATCTTGCAGTATAGTGATATGTCATTCCAAGCGATGTAATGTCGAGGAACTCCATTTCCTCCTGAATGTGTCTGAGTAGACAGCCACGGTACTTGAGCACCAAATGTCTCTATGAATATTTAATACCCAACATTGTGCACAGGGTATGGAACAAATTTGTTAGTTCGTGCACATCTTGATCCCTTTTCTATGGTAGCATGGTCCATTGGATGTATTTTTCCCCATAGCTCCCCATGGGGTAATATTGTTGCTTGATGTCGTATCAGAATGAATTCCAAGTGGGTGCCCTTCATCCTCTTGCTCACAATAGGTTTCCCACCAGTCCTTGACATGGGGAGCGGCTTTGAGGAGTGAAAAAATAATCTTTTCTCTGTTGGAGAAATCATGGAACGAGAAATACCCTTACAGCAAATTTAACCATCTATCTACAGTGCCTGCATCTATCCGGCCTTAAAATATAGGAATGCCAAAGTTTACCTGTACCTTGCAGGGAGTGGTGCCTCCAGAGTGGCTGTTGGATGCAGATGCGTCATAGGTGGGTAGTCATTGAAGGATCTTAGCAAAGTTATCCACCATTGTGTTCCTTTGTTTCTCGAGTGCCTCCTCGAGCAATATTTTGATCGCATTTCCTGCTCCCTTGTCTTTATTTTCTTCAACCATGGGATTTCGTTGGGTGTGCGAGGCTGATATTGCAAGGGTTCAACCAGATTGAGCCCTATCTCCCTATGCCCTGACTGCGTTGGGGACATGCAAAGAAAAACAGAGAAAGAGCAGACCGCTTTGATACCACTGATCTAAATTTATGTAGGAACGCAATATAATATAAATATAACAATAAACATAGAGATGCAGTGGAAATAATGCTTCATTTTATTAATAAAAGAATGACTGAAATATTCTTCTAGACATAATGGAAACAAACTAGATAGAGTGTTGGTAGCGTATCTCTGAGCAGAGATGTGGTGGCTATATACCTCTGAACTATGTTAAAATGAGGCTCAAGGGCCTATTTATTATTGAAACCTAACCCTAGGAGATGAAGCACCAAAACTGTGGGTCCCGTTTGCGTAAATTGGTGTTTCAACTTCCCGAGAACATAACTTTCGCATCCGATCTCAGTTTGCCACACTCAATAGCTTGCTAGAAATATCTATCTGAGGAGTAAAACTTTAAATGTGAGAAAAATCAATCCATAGACCCATGTTGCTGTCTGTTTTCCCAAAAAATGTCGTTTAGAGCCTCGAAACGGCTCCAGAATTTTAGGACCCGAAAACCGCTAAAAATAGTAAGTTGTGATGCAACTTAAAAACTAAAAAAACTGATAGTGGGGGTTCAAATGAAATAGGTGGGTGGACACCAATATCCACCTGGATCATTAAGGCCCCAACAACTCCAGGAGTGCGGGACCCGAAAACCTGCTAAAATTAGTAAGTTGTGCCGAATGCGAAACTCTGCAAGAATTGATAGTGCTAGTCCAAATGGAATAGGTGGGTGGCCACCGATATCCACTTGGATAAAAAAAATAGTTAGATGTGTAATTAAATAACACTTCCACTAAATACCCATTATTCATACTTTTGATAAGACCCACATTGATAAAAATGGAAGATACATTAAAAAAGTGTCTTGAACATGTTTTTTTAATGTACCTTCAATTTTTATCGATGTGGGTATTCTCAAAAGTATGCATAATGGGTACTTGTTGGTTGTGTAATTTAATTCAGTATCTAATGACAATATACATGTGAAATTTGGATAAACCTATAGGAGATGAGCCAAAAATACAAGCATAAAAAGTATTTTTATTCTTTTCCGTAAAAAAAAATTACATGTACCTCCTTTAAAATTTTAACGATTTTGATTGGTTTACCTATTATGATATGGAAATTACGTGAAATTTTCATGGGCACTTTTACACTAGAATTTTTTCTAATGATGGTCTAACATCGCATTGCAACAAAGATTCTGTAAATATGAAAATCATTCACGTGAACCATATTCCAACTGGCGTGGCAGGAGGGTGATGGATTCTCATAAGTATCAATGAAAACATCGAAGAGAGGTATGCCCAGATTTTAGGATGGAAAAATAACAACCAATATGAGGCCTATGGGTTACTCTATCAAACTAAAATGACAATTACCAATGGAATCAAGAAGCTCAAAATCCTTGGAGACTTCATGATAATAATAAACCACACGAGAAAGAATACCTCGGCTAAAAACACTCTTGTAAACGAATTCATCAAGAGAAATCAAGGTTTTATCCATCTATTGGATGAAGTAAATTTCTTTCATATTCTCAGGGGAAACAACAAAGAGGCAGACAAAAAAGCTATTTTGTCTTGTAGAATCAAATAAGAAGCTATGGTGGTGAAAGGAATTGAAGGTTACCTAGGTATTCCTTAACTATGACTAATTATCCTAAGGAAAATAATCGATATAACCATACAAATGATAATATGGATAACTTCATCATTTCATTGATTATGTTTGACTACATTTTATTCCACTCCCCCCAATTTCCTCCTCCCCCTCCCTCCATCCCTAGCCCCCTCTCTCTGCCCCCCCCCTCCCCAACCCAACCTAGAGAATTGGTCTATATTTTGGCCTCCTTGTTGGCCCTCTCCCCTTATCCCTTACCCCTTTCTCTCTCGCCTCCCTCCCCCATTCCCCCTCCCCTACCCTCCCCGATCCCCCCCCCCCCCTCCCTTCCTCCTCCCACTTACCCCTCCAAGTTTCCACGAAAGGCATTTCCTCCCACCCTCCAACCTGTGGTTTCATCTTGGCCAACCCCTTAATTGAATCACTATGCTAAGTATTTTCACTACTAACCTCCCCTTCCTCAACCTCGGCTCCTTAATTTAATCACTATGCTAAGTATTGTGACTATTAACGTCCCCTTCCTCACCCTCAGCTCCTGTGGCAAGACATATAGAGTAATAAATATGAAAAGTGGCATCATGAATCTTGACAACTAGCCACATGGTCCCTACATCATCTCAAGTGTATGCTTACATAATCCCACTAATCTGGATCTTGGGGTGAGGCCCCCAAGATGTAAAAAAATGAAATGGATCTGGAAATATGTGAAAAATTACAATGCTAGAAAAAAAAAAGAGAGAAGAACACATAGCAAATAAAAGCACAAAGAAATTTTTTATTAAAACGGAGAATAACTGTAGAAGCTACATTGCGGTGGACAATATGTCCTTTTACAAAGTGAAGCTTTTTATTTATAACCTTTTTTTGAGTTAGAATACCATGGGTAGATACCATAGGTGGATACCATGGGTCAATACCATGGGAAGATACCATAGGTGGATACCATGGGTCAATACTATGGGTAGATACCACTGACAATACCATGGGTAAACTTCATGTGTGGATGTATACCATGGGCGGATAAATACCATGGGTGGATGGATACCATGTGTGTAGGCCAATTTCATTCGGATCATTCCTCCCTCCTTAAGAAGCAATGGTCTCCATTGCATGAAGTTTCCTGCTGAGAATCCATTTTTGAATATGAAGATCCGATGAAGAGAAGGGTTTTGTGTGGTTAACCCATAACCGTGATGAACGAAGATCCGAGGATAGACATACCCTGTAATGCTTCTGACCAACTGTGATACTGACAATGTGCATCCTATAAAATGGACTTAGATGAATTGTGGGTTTGTGGATGACCCAGAACCATGAAAAATGAAGATTCGAGGATAGAGATACCCGGTAATGCTTGTGACCAACTGTGATACTAACAATGTGCGACCTAGAAAATGGACTTCGATGAGAAGGATTTTGTGCAATTGACCTATAATCGTGACGTTGATTGTTGATGAAGTAGAAAGTGCCTACATAGCTTTGGGTGGGAGGGCACATCCCCAAATAACCCAAGTTGAATGTTGCTATGCTAAAACTGATGAATGTGACATAGGT
Source organism: Pinus albicaulis (assembly GCA_034641835.2). NCBI lineage: Eukaryota > Viridiplantae > Streptophyta > Pinopsida > Pinales > Pinaceae > Pinus > Pinus albicaulis. Next base: position 1,861,784,810 of record CM076578.1, on the reverse strand, counting down.
GCCTACTAAAGCGGGGTGGGAGGGCATGTCTCCAAAGAGAACCCGCATTGAATGCTCCTACATATTTAAAATGGGCATAACTCAATCAAAATAACTTAGAATATTTATTATAACCTATTTTTGGAAATAGAATGATCATTTTTCATCTTCCAACATGTTTTAAACTGCTATCCGGACAATCTAGACTCTCATATTTGCGTTGGAACTGTCCCGTCGTCACAAAATTTCTGAAACAAGTAGTTGATTTTAAATCAGCAATAATTCCCTCATCTGGACTCTGCTTCGATTGATTTGTTTTTTTAAATCGGGTGATTTTTCAAGGGGAGCTCAGATATATAACCTTTTCTCTGAAATTTTTCACTGAAACAGCAAAAAATGACAGGAGAGTCATCGTCCACAAATTGTCATCAAAGACACTTCTGCAACATTGATGATTTTGAATCAACGATATCTCCCTCATCCGAACTCCAATTTGGCCAATTTGTTTTTTTAATTTGGGTATTTTTTTACAAGGAATCTAGATCTAGTATTTTTTTCTGTAAATGTTTCACCAAAATTTTCAGAGATGGTCTGCAAACTCACTACCCAAAAAAATTCATGGAGTTTGTTGAAGGTTGCTACAAAACATTGAAACTGAAATATGCTTCAAACCCCATTCCCATGGAGGTATAACCTGAATCATATACCACTAATCTGGATCTTGGGGGGATGCCCCCAAGATCTAAAAAAATTAAATAGATGTGACAATATCTGCAAAATTACAATTCTAGAAAAAAGAAGAAGAGAAGAACACACAACAAATAAAAGCACAAAGAAACCATTTATTAAAACGAAGAATAACTATAGAAGCTAAATTGTGGTGGAAAATCTGTCCTTTTACAAAGTGAGGCTTGTTATTTATAGCATTTTTTTTAGTTACAATACCATGGGTAGATACCATAGGTGGATACTATGGGTAGATACCACTTAAAATACCATGGGTAAATTCCATGTGTGGATGTATACCATGGGTGAATGAATATTATGGATAAATGTCACTTATAATACCATGGTCAGATAAATACCATGGGTGGATGAATACCATGGGTGTAGGCCACTTTTCATTTGGATCACCCACCTTCAAATTTTATCATAGTCGCCAGCATTTTGGTACCATGTTCGTGAGAATTTTGAAGCCGTGGGGGAAGCATTTACTCCTCGGGCTCTGGAAAATATAGGAGAAGTGTGGGAATATGGTGGCAATTGATCCAAGTGGATATTGGTGACTACCTACCTATTCCATTTGGACCCGCACCATCAGTTCTTTCAATTTTTAGTTTCAGCACAACTTACTATTTTTAGCAGTTTTTGTAATATTCCCAAATAGGGAAAATCAACACTATTGGGAATATCTTAAGATATTCCAAAAGTGGAGCTACAGAAATCCATGAACATAATAATGAAAGAGAAGTGTAAATGAACTCATAAACATGAGATACCAAAATTGAGACATTAATCCATGTATTATATCAACAAATCCATACGTAACAATGAGGCATTGATCATACACAATGAAAGAACAAGCCTCCCATAAGAAATCACTCTACAAATTAACTATTGTCACAATACAAGAATGCTAAAGACTTCTACAACGCAGTTAAAAACACACTTCTACAAAAAAATGATGTACAAAATATGTAGGGTTTTTATAAGACTTAAAATATATGCTCAATACCAACTCCTACAAGAAATTTGGGAAGGGGTTTTTAGAAATACACTCTATACAAGAAGGGATCTAAAGCCCAATGGCTGAAGATACACTGAAAACTGAGGAACAAGAGTGTAGAAGGCTGAAATATGATAGATCTGAAGTAGACCCACTCAAAGGTCTCCTCCCATTAAAGTATTAACCCCTCAATCACAAGGAAACACCGCAAAAGAACCACCAGAACTCCTGTTGAAGCTGCCTTCAAAATAATGCATTCCCTAGCTGGAACATTGTTGGGAATGAGGGGAAATGTATGGCCTAATGCCAAGGATCTGAAATTTTCCCAATAACTCTCCAAACAGATCTCCCAAGAGAAGGAAACCTTCCTCCTATGAGAAAATAGCTCAGAAAGTGGGGTTCTAACCCCTCCACTGCTACACCCTGCAACACAGCACAATAACCTACATAAACTGCGCTAGTGAAGAAGCAATAGCTTCACCTGAAAACCTAAGTGTGGAAATGAATACAATACTCCTCCAAGAGGCCCCTCAAGGAAAGAGGTGGGATTCTCGCTCGGGAACACCCAGTGCTAAACAGCATAGCTACCCTGCTAAACAGCAAGAGGAAGCAATAGTCTAAGAAGACCAACCACAAAATAATAATCTAAACATAAACTCAAATGGCTACCATCATTTTCCTTAAATGGAATTTGATATTTCTTTCCCTTGGCCCCACTCAATTAGGTCATTTCCTTCACGAGATTCATCTCCCTCCAAAACTCTGTTATTCTCTAATTGATCTCCACTCCTCCTTATCAGCGTTGTTGACTTGGTAAAATTTGACTGAATCAACATGCCCCAAACCCTGTTCACACTTGGAGGAGCTTCATTTAACTACTAAAAGGGTCTCTTTTCACACTTGATGTGTTTTTATTACTTCTCAAGAGACTTATGGGCCTCCCCACCCATGTATTTATTGACCTAGTGATAAAAATACTATAATATTCTATTTAGATTGGAGGCTAAATTTTTGGAATATTATAGTCCTCCCCTCCAAAATTTCGCTTGTCCTCAAGAAAATGTATAAGGAAAGAAAAATTCCTTCCCTCCTCCTCTTGTCGCCCCCTCATCAATAGTTCCCACCACTGCTCAAAGAAATCTACAATAAATATGTCCTCCAATACTCCCTCCCAAGCATGCAAAACCAAATGGCTCACATCATGAAAAGGTGGAAGGTGTAAGTGGAAACCTTCTTGATGTCCAATGGCCTCCTCAAGATAGGATTTATGACAAGCATAAGGGATCTCATGACCAATGAGAGACTCCCAAACCCATGATTTCATCCAAATGAAATTATCCATTCTAGGTATCTCATCAAAAGAATCCTCAACACCCTCTGTATGCAATGTGTTGGGGCTACATGGAGAGATTGGATTTTACCATTAAAGTGGTTTCTATATCCACTTATGGTAAGTATGGGGTTGTTGCTGATCTTGGGCTGAAATGGTATGGCCTCCAAGATTGGCCCAAATTACCCCAGAAAGAAAATCAGCCATGAAATGCCTCCTCCAAGAACGCAAATTCTTCAAATGGCTCCTCCCATGTGAAGACAAGAAGTGTGGTGTGGAAATCATGGTTTGCCCATTGTTTATCTTGAAACATAAAACATGTAAAGTAGGGATCATCATACTCCCAATGGGAATTTCAAACTCATCTAGCACTCTCCAAACAAATCCCCCCAAGAATATAAGAGTATTAGCAAAATATGGAAGCAAAAACCAGTAAAAACAAGCTGCCATATGAAAACTAGAGAGTGGAACATAGTTCCTCACATGGAACCAACGAAGTACATCCCTTGCCTGCATCAAAACAAGTAAGAACAACTGCTCTCCTAGCCACTTGTTTTCTGCCACAATCATTATATGGGATATAAGCATGAAAGTACAATGTGGTGTCAATGGTGCACACCAAGAATCATGTGGTCTGCCCCACAAACCACCAATAGAATCGCCAACATCAATGCTGAAAATGGCCTCAAGTACATGAAAATACAATAAAATAGAAGGAAATATCCTCCTTACTACAATATATTTCTCACAAAAGGTAAAGGAATGCAAATTAGGGTGCATAAGTGTACATCATTTACTATGTACTTTGGTCCTTGAGCTGAAATGGCTCAACTGGAAATTCTCCCTCACTCTCAATGAGTAGGGCAGTGGTTGTGCCAACCTCTCCATCACCATCCGGGCTATGCATCTCTCCACATGCTGATGTATATCCTGTTGGATGCCCTCCCAAGTGAACTCCTCCATCAATGAATGAAATGCATCAAGGTGCATGGAAAGAAAGTCCACATGTGATGCATGTAGGAGCTTCCTCTTGAGCTTAGAAAATCTTGTCAAGAAGACTCTCCCATAAGAATAGATGACCTCACCAACCACCATGTACCTATCATCTCTATCCGAGTCATCAAGTATCATGCATGCACTAAGATCCTTGGAGTACTCTACCAAAATTTAAGACCTCCAATATGGATCAATCCTCCTAAGAGACAGTGCTGGAGATCTAGAATGTGAAGCTCTCCACATGGTGTTGTCTACTCCTTTTACATCTCCTATGTCAAAGCCATCCTCCAAAGTGTTTTTATGCCCATCATGCAGCTGCTCATGCTGAAATAAAAGTGGTGTCCTTCAGTAGTCGGCCTCCCATGAGAACCTATCATCCACAAAGTACCTCTCGATCTTGGCCAATGTAAGCATGAGTGGTCTCCATCTACTCCAATGTATGGAGGATTCCTTCCTCAAAGGAGGTACCCTCTATTTCTCCAAATCCATGGAGAAGCTCCCTCGCACCATGAAGGTGCCATCCTCCATCACTGCAACAACTTCTATCAGTGCAGTACATATAGTGAGAGTGGGTGGTACTGAAAATGGGAGAGTGCCTCCCTCCTCCTTGAGTCTATCCCAAACTCTCTGTGTTGTACTGGATTCATCCAAAGTCCTCACCTCTCTGGAATCTAAGAGTGGTGAAATAAATGATAAAATGTCTCCCACCAACTCTAGATCTGGTGGCCTCCCAGGTGGAATGCCCCCATGTAGTGAGACATCAAAATCGGAAGTGGACCGTATATATGTGTGGATTGATTTGTCCCACTCTTCATTTTACAATATAGTCTCCTTATTTTCTGCAGAAACCTCCTGGAATAGATAAGGGTGAATGATCATCATCCCTTGATGCTGATCCTTCCTTTTCTTTCCTTCCATCTGCCAAGATTCACAACCCAAAATAACTTATGCATGCTGCTTTGGAATTGTGGTTTGGTTCCCACATCTTTGATCATTTGGAATTCCTTGCAAAGGCACAAGGGTTCCTCCAATGGAATAAATTGCTCCCTTCCTATCTCCATGTGGTGATGGATATTCTCCCAATGGTACAGCACTGTTAGCTCTTCTCTTCTCATCCTCTTAATCAATATGTGATATTTCCTCATCATCAATGAGAGACCCTTGATCTTGGTCTTCCCTTGAAACAAGTTTCTCCATGTCTTCACCAATAGAAGAGGGTTCTTCAAAAGGTGGGGATATTTCCCTTGGCAAGGTACCATGCATTTTTTTATCCCCTTCATCCAAAATATGGAGTGGAGTTGGCAAGATAGATCTCTCCAACTCATGCAAAGGTTTTAATTTTTTGTGTTCCACATGAGATGTTTTACAATTTTTAATGTCAAATATTTTCAAAAATTCCTTAGTGAACCCAACATAAGTGTTTTATTTACATGATAAAATGAAGAAGAACTATAAAACCACCAATCATGGGCCATACCTTTGAGGTGCAACACTTCTACTCTAATGGCCTCCCTTTCCGAAACTTGGTGTAGCTAAAAATATGAATCTAGCTCCTCCACCCAAGCTTTGGTTGTGCACTCTGGTGATCCATCAAAGTTAGATAGAAATATTCTATCCCTCTTGCTTCTATCATGGTTGTTGGATCTTCTAGATTCCTTGAGTTGGTAAAACCCTTGGAAGTCCAAGTGCTCCTTGAATCTCCATGATTGAGACTCATACTCCTGCAGATAGACACTCAAGGTCTCCTCCCTTGGTGCATCTCCTTCCTCCATCCTTCTTGCAGTGAATGTGGAAAATAGACTGCGTTGTGGATATTCATGTGTGACTGAATGCTCACACCCACCATATGAATAAATAGGGCTTGCTTCACCTTCAAACCCTCTTGGAATGTTCCTACACTCCTCCCTTTTCATCTCCTTGAGATCTTCTTTGATAATTTTCATAGTTTGGAAAATAAGCTGGGAGATCCTCTCTTCCTTCATCTTTCCAAATAATGGAGTCTTATCTTTGTGCCTTCTATAAATCTCTCCTTCTCCTTCTTATATTATAATGGTTGAGATTCCACAGGCTAAGCCAAGACTATGCTCTGATACCACTGTAATATTCCCAAAAAGGGAAAATCAACACTATTGGGAATATCTTAAGATATTCCAAAAGTTGAGCTACAACAATCCATGAACATAATAATGAAAGAGTAGTGTAAATAAACTCATAAACCTGAGAGACAAAAATGGAGACATTAATCAATGTATTATATAAGCAAATCCATACATAACAATGAGGCATTGATCATACACAATGAAGGAAGAAGCCTCCCATAAGAAATCACTCTACAAATGAATTGCTATCACAATACAAGAATGTTGGAGACTACTACTATGTAGTTAAAAACACACTACTATAGAAAAATGATGTACAAAATATGTAGGGCTGTTATAAGCCTCAAAATATATGCTCAATACAGATCTATGCTCAATACCAACTCCTACAAGAAACCTGGAAAGGGGTTTTCAGAAATACACTCTATACAAGATGGGATCTAAAGCCCTATGGCTGAAGATACACTGAAAACTAAAGAACAAGAGTGTGGAAGGCTGAAATATGATACATATGAAGTAGAACCCCTCAAAGGTCTCCTCCCATGGAAGGATGAACCCCTTAATCACAAGGAAACACTGCAAAGGAACCACTAGAACTGTTGTTGAAGCTGCCTTAAAAAATAACGCATTCCCTAACTGGAACAGTGCTGGGAATGAGGGGAAATGTATGGCCTAATGCCAAGGATCTGAAATGTGCCCAAGAACTCTCCAAACAGATCTCCCAAGAGAAGGAAACCTTCCTTCTATGAGAAAATGGCTCAGAAAGTGGGGTTCTAACCCCTCCACTGCTGCACCCTGCAACACAGCACAATAACCTACAAAAAATTCACTGATGAAGAAGTTGTAGCCTGGCATGAAAAATTGAACGTGGAAATGAATACAATACTCTTCCAAGAGGCCCCTCAAGGAAATCACAAGAGGAAGCAATAGTCTAAGCAAACCAACCACAAAATAATAATCTAAACATAAACTGAAATGGCTGCCATCATCTTCCTTAAATAGAATGTGAGTTTGCTTGCCCTTGGACCCACTCAGTTAGGTCATTTCCTTCATGAGATCCATCTCCCTCCAAAACTGCATTATTCTCTAATTGATCTCCACTCCTCCTTATCAGCGTTGTTGACTTGGTCAAAGTTGACTAAATCAACATGTCCCAAACCTTGTTCACACGTGGAGGAGCTTCATTTAGCTGCTACAAGGGTCTCCTTCCATGCTTGAAGTGTTCTTATTACTGCTCAAGAGACTTATGGTCCTCCCCACCCATTTATTTACCGACCTAGAGATAAAACAACTATAATATTCTATTTAGCTTGGATGCTAAATTTTTGGAATATTACAGTTTTTTGGGTCACGAGCTTCCGGAGCCGTTTTGAGGCCCTAATGATCCAAGTTTATATTTCTTGCAACCCCCCTATTCCATTTTAACCCCCACCATTAGTTATTTTAGCTTCCCAGATTCAACACAACTTACTATTTTTAGCATTTTTTTGGGTCTTCAACTTCCAGAGTCATTTTGAGGCCCTAAACGATGTTCTTTTGGGAAAACCAGGAGAAAAATGGTTCTATAACCTAATTTTTCTCACCAAAAATTTGTATTCCTCAGATATATCTTTCTAATGAGGTATTGAGCGCATCAAACATAGATCGTATGCCAAAGTTACATCCCTGAGACGATTGATGTGCCAATTTACCCAAATCGGGCCCACAATTTTCTCACTTCATCTTCTAGAATTAGGTTTTTGGATTTTTAGGGTTTTTCATTGTTTCTCGACAATAAATAGGCCTTTCAACCTCGTTGTAACACAATTTATAGGCATTTAGTTGTCACATCTCTTCTCAGAGAAAAGCTTCCAACACCCTAGCTAGTTCATTTCCATTATGTCTGTAAGCATAATTCCATTATTTGATATTAATGAAATGAAGTATTATTTCTGTTGCATCTCCTTTTTATGTCTTTTTTTGTATTTATTGCATTCTTGCATAAATCTGGATCAACAATGGATTTTATAGAAGCTGTGAAAATTTGGGAAATAATGGATCAACATTGGGAATCTAGAAACATAGGTACAGTGACATCATTCCCCCTTCACTAGTGTATAGTAGGTGGCTATTTAAGAGATAAAGGTTCAAGTAAAATCAGAAAGCCTCTCGCCGGGGAAGAAGAGGATTCCTTGGCTTTTTCCCTGAGTTTACGACTGAGGGTCGAGAGAAGTGATATCACTCTGCCTGAGGGTAGGGTTGGTGGGATAAATGTCTAGTTGGATGTGCTCTAGGGGCTCTCAGTACTTCTTGGAAGCCTCTGAGTGCATTCAAATGATAATATAACTAGGGGAATTGGCAGGGAGGGTCTAGTAAATTACCAGTCTACGGGAATTGAGGTGGCAATGAATTACTTGTGCAATGGCTTATGTATATGCTCCTTTTACTTTTGGTGCAGCAGGTCTATGTGGAGGTCTGGGGTCATCTGTGCTCTAGTGTTTGTGATATCTGGGGTCACGAATTACCTGTTTGTGGGAATTGAGAGTTTGGTTAGTTACTAATGCATTGTTTTATGTGTATGTTATGTTTACTACTGGTGTTTCAAGTCTTATAGGAGTTCTAGGGTCAACTGTGTTCTTGTGTTTGTGACTTCCAAGGTCGTCAGCCAACTTGGGTCTGGGTCTGGGGAAGCCAGCCTTCCATTGTGTGTCAAGATGACTGAGTCCTCTGTGGCCCCAAGACTAGGAGTGTTAGTGCTGAATGGGCTTGTGGAACTAACATTAGCAAGTTTAATGGTGAAGCATGTGCCATGTAACATGGTGAATTTAGAAATGGAATTTCAATGTTGAAAAAGTGTGTGCACCAAAACCACAAGGATCTCATCGAGATTAAGGAAGGACAACTGGAAGAAAAATAAAAATTTTGAAGGCTAGAAGATGAAGTGGAAGCCCTCGGGCTGGAAATTGATGGGTTGAAACTAAATTTAGCAAACACCTGCAAGAAGGACGAGGAGGTTCCAAAGTGAGTGGACCTCAACTCCCCAACTCCAATGGAGGAATATACACCCATCTGCCACCAGCAATTTTTTTTACATGTTTAACCATACTTTTATATGTCTCCTATCATAGTTCTGTAAGGTTTATAGTAGCAGGAAAATAGTGCTAAATTTTGAGAATGGGATGGTTAATGAAAAAACTCGCATAAGGGTTGCAACAATTGTATCATCCACAACCAAGAAAAAACATAGTTTTTTGTAGTAAAAGTATTGCCTTTTTATGACGTGCAGATGTGCTTTAATACAAATATATATACTCTTTCCCATTAAAAAGAAAAAAAAAATGGTCCAATGTCATATTTTGACAAATATTGTCACAATATGGAAATCAACAATGGTCAACTATTTTTTACCATAATCAACCATGGTCAATCATGGTCACATTATGATAAATATTGTCTCATTATGAAAATAGATCATGGTAAACCATCATCTACCATGTTCAATCATGGTCCAACATTACATTGTGAAAAATATTTTATGAATATGGAAATCAACCATGCTCAGTCATGATCAATAACCATGGTCACATTATGAGAGAGATTGTCTCATGGTCTAATGTCACATTGTGAAAACCTTGGTCATCCATTGTCAACCATGCTCCAACGTAGAAATGTGACAAATATTGTCTCAATATGAAAATCAACCATGGTCTATTGTTGCATTGCAACAAATATTATCTCAATATGAAAATCATTCACAGTGAATCGTGGCCCAACACCACATTGGGACAAATATTGTCACAATATGGAAATCAACCATGGCCAATCATTGTCGACCATTATCAACCATGGCCAATCATGGTTAGTCATGGAAAACCATGGTACAAAATCATATTGTGATAAATATTGGCTCAATATTTAAATGAACCATGGTCAACCATGGTCCAAACTCACATTGTAACAAAGATTGTCTCAATATGAAAATGAACCATGTTCATCCATGTTTATTTTAGGGTTTATAATATTTATCTTAGATTTTATATACATTGGGCGTATAATATTAATCCCTTGGGTTTAATTTTATTCCCTTGGGTTTATAATACCTTAGGGTTTTAAATATTATCCCTTGAGTTTATAATATAAATCCCTCAGAATTATTAATCTAAGGGTTCATATTCCCAGGGTATAATATTATTCATAGGGTTTATAATATTAATCTATGGGTTTAATATAAATCCCTTGGTTTATAATCCTGGTCAGCCATGATATAATGTCACATTGCGACGAATATTTTCTCAATATGAAAATCAACCATGGTCCAATGTAGCATTGTGACAAATATTGTCTCCATATGAAAATCACTCATGGTCAACCATGGTCAAACATTGCATTGTGACAAAGATTGTCTAAATATGAACATCAACCATGGTAAACCATGGTCAAACATGTTTATTTTAGGGTGTATAATATACATATCTTAGGTTTTATATACCTTGAGTTTATAATATTAATCCCATGGGTTTAATATTATTCCCTTGGGTTTATAATCCCTTGAGTTTTTAGTATTAATCCCTTGGGTTTATAATATTATTTCTTGGGTTTAATATAAATCCTTGGGTTTATAATATTGGTCAACTATGGTCCAACGTCATATTGTAACAAAGATTTTGTCAATATGAAAATAAACCATGGTCTAACGTCGCACAGTGACAAAGATTTTCTCAATATGAAAATCAACCATGGTCTAACATTGCATTGTAACAAAGATTGTCTCGAAGTGAAGATTATTCATGCTCAACCAGGTCAACCATAGTCCAACATCGCATTATGACAAATATTGTCTCAATATGAAAATAAATCATGCTCAACCATGTTCAACCAATGTCCAACATTTCATTGTGACAAAGATTGTCCCAATATGAAAATTAATCATGGCCAAACATGGTCAATCATGTTTATTTTAGGGTTTATAATATTTCTCTTTGGGTTTATATAACTTTGGTTTATAATATTAATGATTTGGTTTTAATATTATTCCCTTGGGTTTATAATACCTTGGTATTTTAGAATTTATTCCTTGGGCTTATAATATCAATCCCTTGGATTTATTAATCTAATGGTTTATATTTCTACGGTATATTATTATTCATATGGTTTATAATTGTAATTGTTTGGTTTAATAGAAATCCATTAGTTTTATAATCATGGTCAACCATGGTCAAATTTCACATAAGACCATGATTTTATTAATATGAAAATCAACCATGGTCCAGTATCGTGTTGTGACAAAGATTTTATCCACGTGAAAATAAATCATGGTCAACCATGGTCACCCATGGTCCAACGTCGTATTGTGAAAAATATCGTCTCAATATTAAAATCAACCATGGTCAACCATGTTTATTTTAGGTTTTATAACATTTATATTTGGGTTTATATAAGTTGGGTTTATAATATTAATCCCTTGGGTTTAATATAATTCCTTAGGGTTTATAATCCTTTGGGTTTTTAGTATTAGTCCCTTAGATTTATTATTCTCTTGAGTTTATAATATTAATCTCTTGGATTTATTAATCTATGGTTTCATTTTCCTATGGTATGATATTATTCATAGAGTTTATAATATTAACCCTTGGGTTTAATATAAATCCCTTGGGTTTATGATCATAGTCAACCATGGCCCAACATGGTATACCATGGTTTATTATCCCTTGTGTTTTTAGTATTAATCCCTTGGGTTCATTATTACCTTTGGGTTTATAATATCAGTCATTTGGATTTATTAATCTAAGGGTTCATATTCCTTGAGTATAATATTATTCATAAGGTTTATAATATTAATCCTTCAGTTATAATCATCGTCAACCATAGTCCAATATCATATTGTGATAGATTTTCTTTATATGAAAATCAACCATGTTCGAATGTCACATTGTGAAAAAGTTTTTCTCAATATGAAAATCAACTATGGTCAAACATGTTTATTTTAGGATTTATAATATTTATCTTTGGGTTTATATACCTTGGGTTTATAATATTAATCCCTTGGGTTTAATATTATTCCCTTGGCTTTATTATATCCTTTGGTTTATATTATCAATCCTTTTGGTTTATTAATCTAAGGGTTCATATTCCTAGGGTATAATTTTATGCATAGGGTTTATAATATTGACTTGGTTTTAATATCAATATGTTGGATTTATAATTAATTAGTAAAAATAATTAATTAGTAATAATAATTTAATTAGTAAAAATAATTAATTAGTAATAATAATAATTTGTTAATTAATGAACTACATTCATTACCTAACTTAATTAATTAATTTAAAATAATTAAGTAATAATTATCTATATATATATATATATATATATAGTTAATTAATTAACATAATTCATGATTGTTATTATTATTATTAATTAATCAATAATCATATAAAATTTAATTAACAATCACATTAAAGATATTAAATGATAATATTTATTAATAATACTAGTAATATTAATTAATAATAATAGTAATTAATTAGATATAAAAATAATGATTTTTAAAGGATTATAATAATAATTTTTATTATTATGAATATTTTTATTATCGTTAATATTAGATCTATATCATAAATGCATGTTCATATTTTTCAACCACACTTACGAATATGGTTGTGTATGTAATTGACATTTATTAATGTGATTGTCTTACTTTAATATAAGTTAACTTACCGGTAACTTAATTAATTATAATATATTATGAAATATTATGTAGACCATAAAATTTAAGGTTCAAATTCTCATAAATCAAACTAACAAAAAAAATTTACAAAAAATATAATTTACTTAATTTTGATAATTAATTTTAATTTAGTTAATTTTAATGAATTATTTTATTTTGTTAAGTCCTTCTAGCAAAATTGGTTGAGGATGCGCCTTTTTAGCAAGGCAACCCAGGATCGAGCCTCACGGGGGGGTGTTTGAGCCTTGTGTTAGGGGGAGGAGACATGCTAAAAATTCTAGTTAGTAAAAGGGTTTGTGTGAGCCAGGCTGGGTGTGATCGCTAGTTGACTTTGACAAATTAGATGCCCTTGGGTCACGCTCCTAAAGCCACAGGTCAAGCCTTGAGGATCATAGACAACTTGAAAGACAAAAAAAAAAATGAATTGTTTTATTTTATTTTATTAATGTAACTTTTAATATATGGTAATTGTTTTGATATTTACTGAAATTAATATTTATGAAAAAAAATAAATCATTTAATTTAAATATAATACCACTAATATGTATAACAAATAAAATATAGAACAAAAAAATTGTTAAGAAAAAGACTATCTTACTTTGACATGATGTTTGATTGCAATCACAGTAAATTTAAAATTAAATAAAATAAAATTAAGTATTTTAATATTAATGGTTGACTTTTCTAAAACTAAATATCAAATTAAAAAAGAAAAGGTGAAGCAAAAACAAATAATTTCAAATATTTCAGAGACAAAGCACTCTGAATTTCCATCAGCTTTGATGAAGTTCTCTCTTTGAATCACATTCAGGTCATGGACGTCCAAGGTTAGTTCTCCACTAATTTCATAAGCAAGTTGTCTTTAATGAGATTTTTTGGTGGATAATTCCAGCCTAATTTCTCTAAAATATGATAAGAATTGATTGAAATCACAATTTTTATGGGTAACCCCTTCCTTGATGGAGATTGGGAATTCAGTGGGTCGTTTTGTGTATATGGATCCTCGTATTCTTCGTGCTCGTGATAAGTGTGTGGCATGGCTATTGATCGATGCCAACTTTTCGGGAGGGCTCCACGAAGACATCAATCTGGAATGGGATTCATGGCACATTTGTCAGAGGATTGACTACCGAGGCATTACATTTAGTGTCTACTCTATCACTAGATGGGGCATCTACTAGAGCAGTGTCCACGATGTCACCTTCAATGTCCGAGGTCTACAGAAAGGGTTCGTGATATGCTTGTGGGTCCTTATTCGACACATGGATCAGGTACTTCGACTTCCTCTGAGGACTCATTTTTACTATTCAATGCCCCCCCTCCTAGTCTTCCTCTTTCCCCTCTAACTTCCCACATCCCTCAGCCCCTGGTCGGTCAAGCTCTGCAGCCTTCTCCCACGTTGAATATTCCTCTCCTCTGTCCTATTCCCCCACCCGCTCGGGCCACTCCCCTACTTCCTTCTACCTAGGCACTCCCCTCGATGCCTCGAGCCCTGTCTATTGTATCATCTACGACCAGTGTACTAGTCCCTCTCCCCACATCTATTCTCCTTCCCTCACCCCCATTGTTGGTTCCTCACCCATGCCCTCATCCACTGCTCGAGGATCATACTTTCCTTTCTTCCCCTCACAATTCAGTTGACAATGATATTGAATTTCTACTCCGGAACCCTACTGTGGGATTTTCATCAGGGCCCAGGTCATCCTTTTGTTCCCAGTACAAACTGAGCTCAACACGTTAATAGTAAACCAGGGGCAGGTCATCCTCGTCATCGAGTTAACCACTCGGGAAAAAAAAATTGTGACGAATTTTTGGTCTACAAGGTATTAGTATCCTCAAACCCTTAATCTTCTAGGGGCCTTAGAGCTAGTTCCCCCATTTTTTTCTTTCCCGGATGACCATTTTCTCTCTGAATATGTATGAGTTGGGCGACTTACCCAAAAAATTGTCCCTCCATCATTTAATTTCCTCCTTCCATCCATTATTTATTCTCATTCAAGAAACCATGACTTCTTCTTCATGAGCCATATCCTACTTTCACTCTATATTTCCCACTTGGTCTATTTTAGCAATGGATTCAGTGAGACTGTCGAGGTTCCTGGTGGCACTTTGGGATCCTTCATGGGTTAATTTTCGAGCTCATGGATTTTTTTTGGTATGCTACTCTCTCGTCATTTTTGGGGTATCGATTCTTGGGTACATATGTGGAACATATATGCACTATATTTAGATATATCATATTTTGGGGACTACATTCAGGTTTCTGTCATATTGGGATTGGTTCCATCATAATTGGTCGTGATTTTAATATGATACTAGAAAATGTAGAAATGTGTGGTGTGGACTGTCAGACGGATCCCATCTCAACAAGACTTCAACAATTATTTGATTAAAATAACCTTATGGACATTACACCTTCACCATAAGTACCAAATTTGTGTAATGGTAACAGTGATGATCGGTACATTGAGAAAATATTGGACCGGTTCTTTGTCCATGAAAGTATGTGTGAAGCTTTCGGCGATTTTTGGTCTCGGGTCGAAATGTCTCTCATATCAGGTCATTGCCTAATCCTTCTATTGTAGAGGAAGGAATCGGTAAAAAATGGATTTATTTTCAAGTTAAACCAGATGTGGATGTAGGACCTATCATTTCATCAGGTGGTCATCAAGATGTGGGGTTCCATTGACATTCAAGAAACTTCTTCCCCCATGGTGCACCTATCTATGAAGCTCTCTCTTCTAAAGCACCAGATTCGGACTTGGGAAAGGGTTAAACATGGCACATATATTTTAGATCGCTCTCACATTCAGGAGGAGATAAAATCATTGGGGCCCCATCTTTCTACTCCTTCTCCCCCCACTATCATCATGGATCGAATCAAGTCCTTAGAGGCACGCCAAAAACATATTATTCTTTTATAGGAGTCCAATTAGTGTTTAAAGATTCAGGCTACATGGATTCAGGCGGGGGATCAGAATACGAAAATTTTCCATAATTATGCTAATTATAGCTACAATAGGAATGCAATCTGGAAAATTCTTTGTTTCGATGGTATTGTGGCCACCTATGAACTTGACATTTGGATGGAGGCAGTCCATTATTTCTCAAATATGTTCAGGGCTTGAGGGGATGTTCCTCTGGTTGATATGATGTGGGGGATCAAGCACTATCTAGTTATGTTCGAGGAATCAGACAATGACTCGATCTTCTGACCTATTTCCATTGACAAACTACAATTTTTGCTTCATTCATTTACAAAGGACTGGTGTCCGGGTCTGGACGGGTTGACCGTCAAACTATTTATTGCTTTCTTTGAAACTATGAAGGTTAACCTATTGGCTATGGTGGAGGAATCTCGAATCCTTCGAAAATTTGTGGGTGCTATCAAATCAACATTCATTGCCTTTATTCCAAAGGTATTTGATCCATCCCCCTTCTCTGAATATAGGGAAATTTTTCTTTGTAATGTGACATAAAAAATCACACTGAAGGTGATTGCTAAGTGTCTCAAAGGGGTTCTCTCTAAATATATTTCTCCAGAAAAATTTGGGTTCCTACCAAACTGATTTATCCACGATGCAATTGTGATTGCATAAGAGAAACTCCACTCTATCTAGACAAAAATTTTGGAGGCTTTGGTAATTAAAATAGATCTCCAATGTGCATACGATTGTGTGGAGTGGACCTTCCTCCATTTGGTCATGCAAAAGATCGGTCTCTTAATTCAAATCATAGAATGGATTATGGCATGTGTGTCTAAATTTTGGTTGTCGATTCTTGTTAACTGATTTCTTTCGGGCTAGTAGGGGTTTAAGGAAAGGATGCTCTCTTTCTCCGTTGTTTATCATTCTAATTATGGATGGGATAAGTCATCACATTGCTATGGCTAAGGCTGGTCACTGGCCTCAGATTTGTTGGAATTTAATTTCCAATTGCACACTAGTAGGAAGGACAAAATTTAAAGTCTGATATGAAATTTTGAAGGATAGTGGTAGTTTTCTGTTGTGTGCACTCCATATCTAGATTTAAACCCTGCAAATCAATTTATGCTTAAGTTCATAGCCATACCTCTGTGCAGAATCTTTTTTTTTTTTTTTTTTTGCTGTGGTTTACACCACGCAAACTCTCCATCCCCGCATTCAAACCTGCCATACCGCGTCGTCAAAGTTACACCAACCTGCATTAAAATATCGCACGTTTGTTTTAATTTTTGAAGACCTCCAAGTCAATAACTACGGGGTCCACCAACGAGCCAATCAAAACCGATCACATAGGAATAGAGCTGACGTGGACAAGCTCGATTCGGAATCGATAAGGATTTATAAACTCGATTAAGGATTTATCACGCATCCATGAGCTGACGTCACAGTAGCCCAAATTGGAATGCAAAATTTTTATGAAAAGGGATTTAATTTTATATTTTGAAGTCCGCAATAAAGGTTTTAAAACCATAGGTTAAGTTTACATGTTTTATTGCTTTAAAGTTTCGCGGCATATGTTTTGACTTTTTCTTTTTAAGAAAACTTCACGTTATGTGTTTTTATTTTAGGATATATGTATAAGTCCTAATATATATATTGTAAACTTACAAAGTTTATAATATCTATAAAAAAAAATTATTTTTTTTAAAGGAGTTTGTAATAGAGTGTGAAAAAGCCTAAAAAGCACAAAAAGGAGAGACTCTGTATTAAAGAACAGTGAGAGCATTTTTAAATGTGTCAACTGTGTATTATTGAAAAAAAACCAGAAGGCTAAAACAAAGAGTGATGATTGTGTTATATTTTTTTTAAAGTATGCCTGAAGTCTGTAAGAAAAATGGAGTGTAACATAGTGAAGCACAGTGACTGTGTGTGTGCATTTTTACTAATAGAGAGAGAAAGTATTTTTTTTTTTTGTAACACTGTGTTTTTAGTAGCTGGAGTAATTTTTTTTTGAAAGCCAAAACATCAGTTCTGAGCCATTTTCTAATAGATTTTTAAGTTTAATGAAAGAAGTAATTTTGTGCCATCTTTGTTCAGAATTATACAATGAATATCTTTGTTGATATTGGGGAATTTTTACTCCTCTGTTGTTTGTAATACTTCAGAAATTTCAACATGGTATCAGAGCTAGTCCAGGCTCTTTGAAGTTTGTCAATGAATCTGAAGGAACAATTTTGTTGCAGCTTTTGACCAGCAGTGTGAAGGTTCAACAAAGATCGGGTATTTACAAAACAGAGTTTTGTTTTGTATTGAAAAGTGTAGTCTAGATAAGTCTTATTGAAGACAAAGTTTACCTCTCAAGGAGAGAGAAAGTTTGTTGAAGAACACAGTCAATTTTTTTAAAAAGGCATAGTTCAGTAAATTAGCCATGGCAGGAACCAGCACAAGCACGAGTATTGGAAATACTGAACTCCCATAGTTCAATGGGAAGAACTATGACTATTGGGAAATCACAACGAGAGCGTTGTTTGCTTCTCAAGATTTTTGAGAGCTAGTTAAAAATGGTCTAGAAGAACGAGCAGATGAAAAATATTTTAATGCCTTAACACAGGCAGAGAAGGATTTGTTGAAGAGAAATAGGAAGAAGGACTCAAAATCCCTCTTCTATCTCTATCACGCAGTGCATAAAAGTGTGTTTCCAAGGATTGCAACAGCAAAGAGGGCCAAGGATGCATGGGATACCCTCCAGAAAACCTACCAAGGTATGGAGAAGGTAAAGACTGCAAAGCTTCAATTAATGAGAAGGCATTTTGAAGTTATTTTCATAAAGGAGTCTAATACAATAGACTCATTCTTTACTCTACTGATTGGGTTAGTTACCGAAATGAGATCTCATGGAGAGGAAATAGAAGAAATAAGAATGGTGGATAAAGTGTTTGTTGTGTAACCAACTCCAGAAATAGAAGAAAAGAGATATCAACACCTTATAAATGAGCCACTTCGAGGGGGAAACCTCCAATACATTACATAAATGAACAATTCTTGGATGATACAAATGAAAAAAACCTCCTTCTATATATATGTATACTATAACCCAAGAAAAACCCTAGAATCCAAAGCTTTGATACCAAATGTTGTATAACCAGCTCCAAAAATAGAAGAAAAGAGATATGAACGCCTTAGAAATAAGCCACTTCGAGGGGGCAACCTCCAAGTCAACAACTGCGGGGTCCACCAACGAGCCAATCAAAACCGATCGCATAGGAATAGAGCTGATGTGGACAAGCTCCATTCGGAATCGATAAGGATTTATAAACTCTATTAAGGATTTATCACGCATCCACGAGCTGATGTATATTTGGGTTATCCTATAACCCAAGCAAAACCTCCTTCTATATATTTGGTATCAGATGTATACTATGTGCCTGGTATGAAGTGTAACCTTTTGAGCATTGGACAACTCATTCAAAAGGGTTACAATGTTTTCTTTACAGATGATGTATGTACCATCATGGATAAAACACCAAGCAAGAAATTAATTGCACAAGTGAAGATGACAAGGAACAGAATGTTCCCTCTGAAGATGAGAGCATATTTGAAGAAAGGAGCTGAAATGGTAGCAATGACACAAGAGACATTTCAAAGAGAAGAAAATGATGAAAAATGGTTATGGCATTTGAGATTTGGACATCTCAACTTTGGAGGTCTGAATTTGTTGCATAGGAAAGGAATGGTAAAGGGATTACCATTGATTGAGAAACCGGATAGCCTATGTGAAGGTTGTGTTAGCGCTAAAATCTACCTTAGGTTGAAATAAGGTAAAACTCAAGGCTACATCAAACCACGCTCAGCCTCGTAGCTAGCCCTACGAGGACAGGAGAGGGCTCTCTCCGGGTCTATCTCGACAAAAGGTTTTCAGAGGGGCTAAGATGACTTATAATGAAAAATGAATATTGATTTTAGGCTAGTAAAGAGATAGGTAAGTTTTATTTTGATTTTTTGTAATTTTGTTGGACAAATGGGAAAAACAATTTTTGGGTCCGGGGATAAGGCCAGATCTTTGCAGAATTCGAGTTGGGGCGAGGTAGGCAATAGTCTTGATGCTTTTGATTGAGTATATGGATGGATCAGAAAGACAAGGAGCTGAAAAGGGCAAGGATGAACATGGATCCTTTTCAAACAGGCAAAAACATACAAAACCAAATGAATTCAAAGGCAGAGCACTGTAAACAATGGATTCAACCTCATCTACTCATTCATTTTAGTTTCAGAAGCATAAGAAGGGATGGCATACATTAAACATGAAATAACTTACAATAAATTGAGAGAAAACACCATCAAGAACTGAAAGCCACAAGAATCCCAACAGGTGCTGCAAAACCTCTGATCTTTCCTTAGCCAAAATATGAAAAATATGTACAATGTGTGCCAAAGTTTCCCAAGAGTCCAACCTGTAGAATGTCTCAGAAATTACAATATATAGATCACTCTAACCCCTCCCCACACCTCTAGGGGTCGAAATCCTCCTTCTAGGAGCAGTTCCAACAAATTCTAATCAAGGAGCTAAAATCTAGGCAGCTAACAACTTGCCTCTAAAAAAGTGGAAACTGATTCATTTACATGATTTTCACTTTTTTGAGAGTGAATCTTCTAGAATAGGTAAAAATGAGCCAAAGTTACATGCCAACCATCGTTTAGCACATACTTCCCTTAAAAGTTCTGTCCACAAACACAAGCATAAAAGATTCCCCTAAATCCAAAAATTACAGTACGCGAGTTTGAATTTTCCTTCAAATCTATATGGGTAAGCGGCGCTTTGACTATATATGAATTACGCGCTTAGCACCTTTAGACTGATTTTAGGCACTTCCAACATCAAAAATGAGCTTATGATATCTAAGTTACTAGAAAACTCTGGATGTAGATGATGTTTGGCTGTAGCATCCAATGCCCAGAAGTGGAATTTTTCAATTGGGACTTCATTTTCCTTGTCAGAAATCAAATCTCCCAAAACTTGTCAAAATGAGAAGAATGAGGCTGCCTCAAGGCAGAGTGCTGTTGCAGTCAACTTTTTAAGGTCTTCCTCAACTCAAAATTGAGCTCATGATAGCTCATTGGAAATATATTTGTGTCTAGTTATCCGTTGACTCATCAAGAAAGTCATTTAGCCAACCATGCTAGGAGAAATCTTGATTTTCCCAAAAGGTCTCAGATTTTCATTCCAATTCTCGAGGAAGCGTGTAAAATTATTTTTTGAGAAATTTCATAAACCACTTGATACCTGTGTAAAAATTGAAAGATTTTTTTCTTCCTTGGGATGTTGTGGACAAAAACCTCTCTCAGGTTTCCAAAATTCATCTTTGATTGCTCTGAAACATCTTTTGAGTGAAACTTATCCTGATGTGTGAAACAAGGGATTTTGTCGAAATGAAGTGAAATGAATGGGATAAGGGACTTATAAATTCTTGGAGAAATTTTGGGAAGTAGGGGGGGATGTTAGGAAGTAGGGGAAAGGGGAATCTCAGATATTGAGTGAGGGGAAGGGGTCCAAAAGGGCAAAACACAGGCCTAGCCTAGAAAATTGCCAAGTTGTGGCAAGAAACTTGGGTTTGTGCAAAAATGAGGAATTTGGGGAATCTCAGTGATGGGAAGTGTTTAATAAGGTACATTAATGATAGGGGAAGGTGTATGAACATCAAGATACAAATTTTTTCGATGATTTGACCATCCAAGAGAAATTACCTCCAAAACCCTAGGAGAGGGAAATGGACCTTACCTAGGCACAACTGAAGCATGAACAAGCTGTAAAATGACTCTTTGGAACCTGACATGATGATTACAACCCTTTGAATGATGGTACACTCAGCTGAATGGTGACATGGACTGACATTTGGACAACTTTGATAGGAGTAAAAGCAACCCCTAGACCTAATGCCTAGTGACCAAATTTTGCTTGAAAACTCTTTGAAATGACAAAATTTGACCTTGACACCTTAAAATCACTTTGTAAGAGAATGTTTGATCACTGAAGGAAAGGTGCAAAGGCTGACTCTAACATTGGCTCCAATGGGGATGGTAGCTCCTTGGAGGTGCCAAGAACGACAGATCTTTGGGAGAGCAGACCAGTGCCTTATCCATTGGGCAATGGAATAAAAAAATCAAACTGAAATGCATGACTGAAAAATGATGACTTGATGACACAAACTGACTCTCACTCAACTAAAAACTGACTCGATACTTAAATACAACCCGAAAAACTGGAAATATGCTCAAAGTAGAGCTTATTCAATACAACCTACTCTAATTGTGCTTTACACCACCCGATCAAGTGTAATGGAACAACCAATGCAACCATGTAAGCATGTTGGCTACTGTTTGATTTCTTCCCAAATGCTTGCTTATGAACAACGAGAAATAACTACTGAAAGGCAACTCCCATGGAAACTTTCAACCAAGTGGACTACTGATAAACTTGCAAAGCATAAATTGACTGGATGACTGTAAGAATACCGCGAAAGGATCTTCATAAACATAGCTCTGGTCCAGATAATCTCCATACCTTGATCTTAAAATTTTCCTCACATCTGCGGTGCTTTTTTTTGGTGATTGCAACAAGCTATCAAAAGGATCCTGAAATTCATGAAATACCAAACTCCGTTGCTGATTCTAGACAGAGAAAAAGTCTCCTTTATTAATCTCCTCATATGACTGGAAACCTTGATGAGAGCTTTGTAATGAAAAATCTGTTAGACAAGACAATGAAGGCAAATTTTGAATAAGATTATCATCAACATTCTTTTCCGGCACATGGTTAGCTAATGAAGGAAAACTTTTATAGCAAACATCATCCAACACACGAGCAATAGGATCATCAAAAACTTGAGAAGACTGTTGCACTGTATCCCTTGAAACTGTATGACATCCTACTGGCTGTTCCTCTTTTCCTTGAGATATATTACGAATATTCTGCCTTATAAACTGAAATTCCTCGAAACAAAAGGGTATAGAATTTTCCTGCATCATCAAATCATGTATTTCATCTTCCACACCTTCATCTGTAATCCGACCTTTAATTGCATTGGATGGCTGCAAATCTGATGCTACAAGCTGCTCATCTGAAGATTTACTATGAAATTTATCTTTCAAAAGCTGAAATGATTCAAAACAGAAAGGTATGGAGTCACCTTGAATCATTAAATCATGTGTGCCCACTTCCAAGTCTTCAGCTGCAACTTGACAATCAATGACTTTTGGGGGCTGCAAGTCTGAATATGAGAATTTTTCGTTGCCCTCAAGACGATCTAGATCAAGACTTGTTGACGTTTGATTTTTGATTGCATGGAAGTTATCTCTAATGAACTGAAACGAATCAAAACAAAAAGGCAAAGATCCTTCACTTACATCAAAATTTTCTGCACTTTCCTCATCATTGCCATAGCTGATATGCATCGTTTGATCATTGTACTCGAGCTGCTGAAAGTGAACTTCCTCCTCGCACAAACTAGCTACTGATTTGTCTGCAAGATTAGCTTCTTTTTGGAGAACATAATCATCATCATACTGATCAAACTGAGGCAATTCATCATTATACAACACATCATCAAGCATACACATCATATCAACAGCTCTCTCTTCTTCACAATGATCTATAAAACAATCACTATGACTACTGGGATCAGAAACAAAATGTTTTGGATCAGCAACTTGTTCTTGAATGTCATTTTCATTTTTTGCAGTCATTTTTCGCACCATCTCTTCTACTGCGTTTACCAACATGTCAAGATTTACCTCTAGAGATGTCGATTTCTCCGGATCCATGTTTTTCATCTCTTCTTCCTTCAACCTTGCCCTCAAGATCAGCAAATGAGCCTCTACATTCACTACCTTGTTCTGCATCTCGTGAAGTGTTGCAATATTCTTTTCTCTCAGCTGAAACTCCATTTCCGGATCAAAGGCACCCGGGTAGTGCAAGAGAGCAGATCCAGGAGAAGGTCTTATATCAACTGGCATCGAATAATAAACTTGGTTAAATCTAGCAGAAAATTGTTGTACTCATGTCTCCCCTGGAAATATTTTCAGCTGGTTATACTCCTCTATAATCAACAAAAAGTTATGTCCGATCATCCACCTGTCAAGGAAAAATTTGACCAACTGCTGGAAATCTGAAATGCTCGCATCAGGCAGGGCTTTAAACCAACTCTTCACTTGGCCTTGCAAAGAAAGAGCAAAAAGTCTGATACTAACATCTTCATCATCAACTTCAAAAAGATCTAGAAAAGTCTCAACATTCTGCACATGTTGCTCAGCGTTGACATTGTTACATTCACCGTCAAATCTTGGTAGATATAGGTCATAATTTGTAGGAAAAGCATGAAGAACAGAAGGTAAAACAAGAGGTTTGTACCGATCTGGAATTTTACAAGGTGTAGGGCCATGTACAAGAGCTGTGGGATCAGTTTTTTTTTCTGGCTCATCACTCAGAAGAGAGTCAAAATAATATGTGGGAAAAGTAAGGAGACCAGGATCAAAGGGAAACTCAACATTTACACTTTTTGAATGGGTCGAGTGAAGATTTTGATCACCTTTCTCATAGAACAAATTCTGAAAAACTTTCAGGACAGCTTCAAGACCAGCGAAGAAGTAATTTACAAGAAAGCAGATTAGATCCTGAATACCATTCCACTTTAGATACCTGAACTTTGTGTAAGATCCTTCCATTTTCTCAGAGAAAGAGTCAATCCTCCAGTGGAGTCTCTACTTTGAATTGGAGTCACCAGGTGAATGATTTCAGCCTTCCTATGTCTGATCATTGTCCACCATCAACCATCAGATCTGAACTCGATACATATACTGGGGAAATTTATAAGTTAAGGGTTACGATTACAAGCTAGACCGGAGATCGACTGAAGCAGCGTTTATCTACTATGCACTCGCAGAGCAAGAGCAGTTCGAAAGCTACCTGGCGTGACTTCAGGCTCCGTCTGTAGCTATAAATCAAACAACACTAACCATCAAACCAATTTCTCCCCAGTATGGTCGCCAATATGTTAGCGCTCAAATCTACCTTAGGCTGAAATAAGGTAAAACTCAAGGCTACATCAAACCACGCTCAGCCTCGTAGCTAGCCCTACGAGGACAGGAGAGGGCTCTCTCCGGGTCTATCTCGGCAAAAGGTTTTCAGAGGGGCTGAGATGAATTATAATGAACAATGAATACTGATTTTAGGCTAGTAAAGAGATAGGTAAGTTTGATTTTGATTTTTTGGATTTTTGTTGGAGAAATGGGAAAAACAATTTTTGGGTCCGGGGATAAGGCCAGATCTTTGTAGAATTCGAGTTGGGGAGAGGTAGGCAATAGTCTTGATGCTTTTGATTGAGTATATGGATGGATCAAAAAGACAAGGAGCTTAAAAGGGCAAGGATGAACATGGATCCTTTTCAAACAGGCGAAAAGATACAAAACCAAATGAATTCAAAGGCAGAGCACTGTAAACAATGGATTCAACCTCATCTACTCATTCATTTTCGTTTCAGAAGCATAAGAAGGGATGGCATACATTAAACATGAAATAAATTACAATAAACTGAGAGAAAACACCATCAAGAACTGAAAGCCACAAGAATCTTAACAGGTGCTGCAAAACCTCTGATCTTTCCTTAGCCAAAATATGAAAAATATGTACAATAGTGTGCCAAAAGTTTCCCAAGAGTCCAACCTATTCAACCTCTGAAAAGGATTGAGAAATTACATCATATAGAGCATCCTAACCCCTTCCCATGCCTCTAGGGGTCGAATTCCTTCTTCATGGATCAGTTTCAACCAAATTCTAATCAAGGAGCTAAAATCTAGGCAACTAACAACTTGCCTCTAAAAGAGTGGAAACTGATTCATTTACATGATTTTCACTTTTTTGAGAGTGAATCTTCTAGAATAGGTAAAATTAAGCCAAATTTACATGCCAACCATCAATTTACATCACTGAAACCCAAAAATTTCATCCACAAGCAAAACTGGTCCCAACTGACCGAAATTCTGAGCTGGAAGTTGAAAATTCAGCCAAAAATCTATATGGGTAGCACGCCTGAGCTATATGGGTAACGCGCCTTTCATCCTGATTTTGAGGCACTTCCCGGCATCCAAATTGAGCTCATGATAGCTTGTGGGAAAGCCCTAGATGATGGGTATCCAACCCAGGTTGAATTTGTCAATTTTTACTTCATTTTCCTTGTCAGAAATTAAATCTCCCAAAACTTGTCAAAATGAGCAGAATGAGGCTGCCTCAAGGCAGAGCGCTGTTGCAGTCAACGTTTGAAGGTCTTCCTCAACTCCAAATTGAGCTCATGATAGCTCATTGGAAATATATTTGTGTCTAGGTATCCTTTGACTCATCAAGCAAGTCATTTAGCCAACCATGCTAGGAGAAAACTTGATTTTCCCAAGGTCACTTCAGAGGTGCATTCAATTCTCCTGAGGCAACGGTATTTTTGACATTTCTCTAAACCCATGATACCTGTGTAAAAAGTGAAAGAGGTTTTCCTTCCTTGGGATGGTGTGGACAAAAACCTCTCTCAAGTTTCCAAAATTCATCTTCGATTGCTCTGAAACATCTTTTGAGTGAAACTTATCCCGATGTGTGAAACAAGGGATTTTGTCGAAATGAAGCGAAATGAAGGGGATAAGGGACTTCTAAATTCTTGGAGAAATTTTGGGAAGTAGGGGGGGATGTTAGGAAGTATAGGAAAGGGGAATCTCAGAGATTGAGTGAGGGGAAGGGGTCCAAAAGGGCAAAACACAGGCCTAGCCTAGAAAATTGCCAAGTTGTGGCAAGAAACTAGGGTTTGTGCAAAAATGAGGAATTTGGGGAATCTCAGTGATAGGAAGTGTTTAATAAGGTACATTAATGATAGGGGAAGGTGTATGAACATCAGGATACAAATTTTTTCGATGATTTGACCATCCAAGAGAAATTACCTCCAAAACCCTAGGAGAGGGAAATGGACCTTACCTAGGCACAACTGAAGCATGAACAAGATGTAAAATGACTCTTTGGAACCTGACATGATGATGAAAACCCTTTGAATGATGGTACACTCAGCTGAATGGTGACATGGACCGACATTTGGACAACTTTGACAGGAGTAAAAGCAACCCCTAGACCTAATGCCTACTGACCAAATTTTGCTTGAAAACTCTTTGAAATGACAAAATTTGACCTTGAAACATTAAAATCACTTTGTAAGAGCATGTTTGATCACTGAAGGAAAGCTGCAAAGGCTGACTCTAACAGGTTTCATCTTGGGAAAACAACACAGAGAAATATTTCCATCAGGAAAGAGCATAAGGGCAAAGGCACCCTTAGAAATTGTCCATTCAGATTTTTGTGGACCAATGCAAACACCATCAGTAGCAAGCAGCCACTATATGCTGACTTTTATTGATGATTTCATAAGAAAAACTTGGGTTTATTTTTTGAAGTTGAAGAGTAAAGTGTTTGAGAAATCATTCCACTTTACGGCTCTTGTTGAGAACCAAAGTGGGCAGAATATTAAGGTCTTAAGGAATTATAGAGGAGGAGAGTAGATCTCAAAATAATTTTTGTGTTTTTGTAGAGAAAATGGGATACACAAGAAATTTACAGCAAGGTATACACCGCAGAAAAATGGTGTTGCTGAAAGGAAAAATAGAACCATCATGGACATGTTAAGATGTATGATGAATGCAAAACATTTTCCAAATGAATATTGGGCCGAAGCTGTACATTGTGCAGCATACATCTTGAATAGATACCCAACCAAAGCTATAATGAATAGAGTTCCGGAAGAAGCATGGAGTGGCATAAAACAATTTTTCACCCACATGAGAGTTTTTGGTTCTGTGTTTTATGCACACATTCCAGATCAGCTGAGGAAGAAGTTGGACAGTAAGGGGGAGAAGTGCATATTTATTTGATACAGTGAAGAATCAAAGGCATATAGATTGTATAACCCATCCACCAAGAAGTTTGTTATAAGTAGGTATGCACAATTCATTGAGGAAGAAGCTTGGGATGGAAGCATAGAGAGAATAGTGAATGTTAAAATTTGTTTGTCTCATGATGATAATGAGGAAGAAATGGATGAAATACATCCCTCATTAGCAGTACCACCTCCACCAACACAAGGAAACCGAGGGACACCACAAGCAGGTATGAGAACACCCTTGAGAAGTGATGAGATTGCTTCTCCAAGAACACCACAAGGAGAAGATTTGAGTGCTTCAACAAGAACAAGTACACCAAGTGAAAGAGGAACCAAATTCAGAAGTCTGAATAATATTTATGAGCAAGATGCAACAAATGAAGGTATGAACTCTTTATTTGCATTGTATTTTCATGTAGATGGTCCTATTCATTTTGAAGAATCAATAAAACATAAGAAATGAATAGATGCTATGGATGAAGAAATGAATGAAATAAAGAAAAATAAGACATGGGAACTAGTTGATCTCTCAAAAGGAAAAGAATTAAATGGAGTGAAATGGGTCTAAGAGACCAAAAGCAATGCTGAAGGTAAGATTGAAAGGCACAAGGCCAGACTTGTTGTCAAAGGCTACAAGTAGCAACAAGGAAGAGATTATGAGGAAACTTTTGCATCGGTTGCAAGAATGGAAACAATAAGAGCAGTGTTGTCCATAGCAGCACAACACAAGTGGAAATTTTACCAAATGGATGTGGAATCAACATTCTTAAATGGATTATTGATGGAAGAGGTATATGTTGAACAACCTCTGGGCTATGAGAAAAAGGGCCAAGAGCACAAAATTTTCAGATTGAAGAAATCTCTTTATGGGCTGAAACAAGCACCAAGAGCATGGTATAGTAGGATAGATGCCTATCTACTGGAAAATGGGTTTGAAAAATGTGAAGGAGAACCCACATTATACATCAAGGAGAAAGATGGTCAGATTTTGATTGTTTTTTTATATGTTGATGATGTTATATCCATAGGTAATGATGCTTACCTCATTGAGAATTTTAAGACAATCATGAAGGATGAATTTGAGATGACTGGTATGGGATTGTTGAAATACTTCTTAGGAATAGAAGTAGAGAAAAATGAAAATGAGATTTTTTATCTCTCAAGTATGTAAATGAATTTTTGGAAAGATTTAACATGCAGAATTGCAAGGCAGCAATTACTCCTACAATGATGGGATTTAAGTTAAGCAAAGAAGATAGCAGCAAGGATTTTGATCCAAGTTTGTATAAGAACATAGTTGGAAACCTCATGTATTTGACTGAAAATAGGCTGGATATTATGCATGCTATGAGTTTAATTTCCATATTTATGGAAAGGCCAAAGGAGGCACATTGGCAAGCAGCAAAAAGAATTCTGAGGTATGTGAAAGGAATAAAGAGGTATGGAATTTTATAAACCACTTCAGAAAATTCTGAATTGATTGGATATACTGACAGTGATTGGGATGGAAGTATAGATGATAGGAAAAGCACCTCTGGATATGTTTTTCATATGGGTTTAGAAGCCATTTCATGGGCTTCTAAGAAACAGCCAATTGTGGCTTTATCTACAACAGAGGCAGAGTATGTGGCAGCTACAGCAGCAACATGTCAAGCGGTTTGGATGAGGAGAATGTTGAGGAGTTTGTCATGAATAGGTAAAAGGCACAACATTTTATTGTGATAATAGCTCAGCTATAGCTTTGTCAAAGAAGACAGTGTTTCATAAGAGAACGAAACATATTGATTCCAAGTATCACTACATCACATAGTTAGTGAAAAATGGGGAAATGTTTATGCAGCAATGCAGAACAAAGGATAATTTTGTTAACATTTTGACAAAACCATTGGGGCAGAAAAGTTTTAATTATTTGAGAAAGTGTTTGGGTATGGAAGAAAATACAGTAGTTGAAATTAAGGGGGAGTGCTGGAATTTAATTTCCAACTGCACACTGGCAGGGAGGACAAAATTTAAAGTCTGATATGAAATTTTGAAGGAAAACGATAGTTTTTTGTTGTGTGCACTCCATATCTAGATTCAAACCCTGCAAATCAATTTATGCTTAAGGTCGTAGCCATACCTCTGTGCAGAATCATTTTTTTTTAATTTGTTTCGTTGTGGTTTACACCATGAAAAATCTCCATCCTCGCATTCATACATGCCATACCGCCATCAAAGTGACACCAACCTCCATTAAAATCTCGCACGTTTCTTTGAAGTTTTGAAGACCTCCAAGTCAACAACCGCGGGCTCCACCAACGAGCAAAGAAAAAACTGATCGCATAGGAATAGAGCTGACGTAGACAAGCTCCATTTGGACCTGATAAGGATTTATAAACTCAATTAAGGATTTATCGCGCGTCCACAAGCTGACATCATAGTAACCCAAATTGGAATGTGAAATTTTTTATGAAAAGGGATTTAATTTATTATTTTGAAGTCTGCGATAAAGGTTTTAAAACCATAGGTTAAGTTTACATGTTTTATTGCTTTAAAGTTTCATGGCATATGTTTTGACTTTTGTTTTTAAAAAGAAATTCATGGCATATGTCCTTATTTTAGGATATATCTATAAGTCGTAATATATATATTATAAATGTAGAAAGTTTAAAATATATATATAAATAGTTTCTTTTTTAAATTTTTTTAAAAGGAGTTTGTAATAGAGTTTGAAAAAGCCTAGAAAGGAAAAAAAAGAGAGACTCTCTATAAAAGAATAGTGAGAGCATTTTTAAATGTGTCAACTATGTATTATTGAAAAAAAAAAGCCAGAAGGCTAAAACAGAGAGTGAGTACTGTGTTATATTATTTTTAATGTATGCCTGAAGGCTGTAAGAAAAATAGAGTGTAACACAATGAAGCACAGTGACTATGTGTGTGCATTTTTAATGAGAGAGAGAGCAAGTTTTATTTTGTAACATTGTGTTTGTAGTAGCCGGGTTAATTTTTTTGTGAAAGCCATAGCATCAGTTCTGAGCCATTTTGTAATAGATTTTTAAGTTTAATGAAAGAAGTAATTTTGTGACATCTCTGTCAAGAATTGTACATTGAATCTCTCTGTTGAAATTGGGGAATTATTATTCCTCTGTTTTTTGGAATACTTCAGAAATTTCAACAAGGTTGAGCCCAAAGGTATGTATCACTCATCTTTTCTTTGTGGATGACATATTGACTTTTGGCAGATTGCCTATTTCCCAATGGGATACATTGTATCATATTTTTAGGCAATCTGTTGTGGCTTCCAGGCTGGTGGAAAATGGTAGTAGTTCTATTCTCTCGTATTCTACTGAGGTCACTGATGCTATTTAGAGGATTGTCGAATTATTTCAGGTCGTTATCCACCCCCTCCATTCCCAGATCACATATTTGGGTTGTCATCTTAGGCCTAAAAACTATATATTTGAGGATTATGATTGGATAATTCAGAAATTCCACCATAAACTCACAACTTGGTCATATGGGAACCTGTCCCTTGGGGCCACCTAGTTCTTGTTAAGTCAGTTTTGCAAAAACTCACAACTTATTGGCTTCATTTAATTACTTTTTCGGCATGGGAAATGCATGCACTATAGGCAATAATGGTGTATTTTTTATGGTATGGTTCGAGGGGTGCTAAAAAGTACCATTTGGTCCAACATAGCTAAGACCCCGTGAGTTAAATTCTTGCGGGATTCTCGATCCCGGTATCTTCGTCAAGTCCATAATTTTAAATTCTATGTGGCGATATCTTGTTGGTACTGGTTTGGTTCGTCAACTATTCGTACACAAATATTTGAAGGCAAGGTCACTTATGGTTTGTGCTCACATGAGGAAAATTGGATCGGCGAGGGGCACCATCATATGGAAAAGTTTTTTTGAAGGCACAGAACATTACTTCCTCAAAATTCGATGTAGTTTTGGTGGAGGGAATAGAATTATATTTGGCTGAGACACAATATTGGGGGTGGCTCATGCACTACCTACTACTAGGCTGGTGGAGGCTTTATAGTAAAGAGGAATTTTCATATTGGTTGAGGCTTTACAATAAAGAGACATTTTCATACTGGCTCAATACATTCAGGGTTGGCAGGGTAACGCCTAAGTATGGAAGGATGTTGTAGAAATCGGCTTACGGGATAGATCAGCTATTGAATGGGCGACGTTATCTCATATCCTTCAGGATGTTGACTTATGTCGTAACACTGATGGGGACTCTATTACATGGGGCGGTAGACTGAATCGAAACTCGGTTATGGTTTCTCACAC
Source organism: Pinus albicaulis (assembly GCA_034641835.2). Lineage (NCBI taxonomy): Eukaryota > Viridiplantae > Streptophyta > Pinopsida > Pinales > Pinaceae > Pinus > Pinus albicaulis. The sequence continues at coordinate 1,861,752,812 of CM076578.1, read as the reverse complement.
ATCATTTCATCTTTCAGTTGGGGAGTGAATTTTCTGTAACAGCATGCTTCATTCTATTTGGAAGTCTGAGGCACCTTTAAAAGTTATTTTATTTTCATGGCTGCCTTGGAAGAATAGTATATTCACATGGGACAATCTGTGCAAACGGGGAATGGTGGGTCCGGGTCAATGCTCTGTTTACACCGGAATCGGTAACATACTTTCTATGACATTACAATATTTCATTAACAATGTGTAGTCATATTAAATAACACAAATCAATATTTCATGTAAAATATTTCTCCAAAAATCCAAAAATCACATTAAAAACAACTCCTTTGGTAAAGATGTGCTAGTGACACTCGAATATACACTATCAAATTTCACCATTTATATATTTTAGTCTATATAATAGTAAAGGTTCTTAAAAGCAATTTTGGAATATGTACCATCTTGTTTGAATAATTAGGCTAATAGGCCTTCTCTTTTGAAAGAGATCACTTTTTTTTTCGTCAACATATTCATTCTGCAGAAGACACCTATTGTTGTCTGTGCAGACGACACCTGTTGTTGTTCATTCCCTGGGTAATGAACCCTGTACTCAATACTCTCCAAAACCGCCGATACACCTGTAATTTCTAGTTGCAACATTTTTAGTCGGTACTCTGCTACGAAGTTCCATACCCAACGATTTCTGCGTTTCACTCCACCATGGAGTTCCATACCCAACGATTTTTGTGTTGCACGATCAATAGATTCTGGCTTCCATTACACATGATGAACATATCTGCTACCGTGTCTGGTCAAAGTTCATCAACAACCCGTACTATCTCTATTTGTATTACTGTCTTTCTCTGTGTTTTGCTTATTTTTTTTTTAGTGTATATCATGTTGTGACTCTTGTTTCAGTGTGAATAATACCATTACTCCTGCAAGCGGATTCAGTTTCTACCTTAAAGAGTAGGTTTAGCCTTCCTACCATTGATTTAAATTCCCAAATAAATCCATGGATGACCTGCAATGTGAGTCCAAGGTATTCATCAGCTTCACAGAGCAGTGACAATGAGGAGATGGGTGGAAGTGGCAGGGAGACAATTGGGTGTCATTGGGACGAAGTTCATCACATAAGGGTTTCTATGTGGTGGGATTTTGAGAACTACTCTGTGCCTGTTGGGGTCAATGTATATAAGGTCTCTCCTCGTATAACAGGTGCTCTCAGAACCAGTGGAGTGAAGGGTCCCATCACAATATATGCTTATGGTGATGTCGTACAGTTATCTCGTTCTTCACAAGAGGCATTGGCTGCATCCGAGATACATCTCAACCATGTTCCCAGAGGTACACATATATAGCCTTTCTACTTTTAATGCAATTTCAGTTTATGTTTAGAATGTATTCTTGAACGAGAGGCCTCTGAGAAGTGTATGCTTAGTTGCCTTTGCTTTCATGTGTCAATGGTGACACCCAACAGCGGTGGAAGCCCAAATATACACCTAAATGATCACACATACTTAATTTTTACAAAGGGGATAATTTGTAGTAATATTCTGTTGGAAATTATGCATTGCATTTGAGTGTGCAGATTCAGAGTACTGGCTAAGAAAGGTAACCTTCCACAAGTTTTTCTGTTCCTTTTATTGCATTAACGAGTAAATAAATTGTGCAATTAATCATAACAATGGTAGAACTGTTCACGGAATCCAGATTCCAAACCGACTATAGAATTGCATTTTCCACTTCCTGTAGTCTCTCAGCCTTCCCCATGTTGTGTCTTGTTTAGTTTCCATTCCTTGAACACCCACGTCCATAATTCGTCAAGGCCAAATGAACTGACGCTTTGTGGACTTGCGGATCAAATAAAAACCACAAGCTCCCATCACTGTACCTACAGATCTTGCTATGCCCACAAATGTGGTACCCACAACAGGAAACTATAGGTCCAAAAATTGCAACTTTTGGTGTAAAATTGGAGGAGTTTTCATTTGAACAACTTCACTTCCAGGTAATGGTGAAAATCATCGAGTGTTGAGAGTGTCTATAACTTTTGACTAAAATTCCAAATTGAGTGAGCCTTGTGGTATCATGGAGCAGTGTGATACCTACAAGATTTTTTTTCAGTGCTTACAGGAAGGCCCCAAGTTGAAGTTGTGCGTACCACTAGCTTCCCACAAAATTGTGAATATTTAGACTGCACAATTTACGACAGTTGCTGGCACAATGAATTCCATCATAAAGATTTTCATAGAAATAAGCTGGTAATATTTCTGCAATGTTAAGAATAGATATGTATTGGGCATCTGATTATATTATTGGTTATTACGCTGGTTCAAGGTTACAACAATTTCTTGTTTCCCAAACCTGCTACCTTCTCAGGGCCAACTTCATTAGCAATCTCAGTTATGTATTTAGAATTGCGCAGTTTTTATATTTGTTTTTAAAATGTATCATACAAAGTTACTAAGATATACAATTTCCTTTATGCCTGTTTATAGATCTCTGTTATTTATGTGTGATTTTCTTGGCATTATTATACTGAATCATAATAGAGCAATTGATAATAAGTTCCTGATGCACCCATGAAGCATGTTCAGTCTTAAGAGCATATAAGAATTCAAAGTTTTCTGAACAAGAAATGAGTTGAGAGGAAGAGGTGTTCGAATGAAGATCAGTATTAAGCAGTATGCAGCTGATGTAATTGAGCTTCATGGGATTTTGGATGAGATATACCAAGACTATGAAGAAAACCTCTCCTTGTTGCGCCTGATGGAACCTTTGTTGCTGACTGGTTCAAGAGTTTCTTCAACTAACAACACCAAATATTTTGAATGTTGTTACACATCATTTCTGCAACTTTGGTGCAGGTACATAAAATTAAAAAACTATAGGCTTGCACTGAAATGATTTTATCTTTCAGATAGCTAGAATATTGACCATATTAATAGTTTCCTTGCTGAGCAGGTGTGGATAAGGACATTATGGAAAAGATATTGAATCCTTCATATCTAAGCCAAGAAGCATTTACATTCAAGGGCATCCAAGATGTCCTTCATAATTATGGGTGTTGGTCAAATGCCTGGGTAGGTGAATCAGGCAGAGCTTATAATAGTGGGAAAAATATGGTAAGAAATGCAAATGTTTGGCTTGGCAGTATTTTCAGCGTTGGCAGCCTCATTGGCGGTTATGTTGCCAAAGTTTCCAGTTGCAAAATTGCAACAAAAATTTTAGAAGAGAGTCATGGGATAAAAATACAAAAGGATGAAGGCCACAACGGAGACCTTAAAAATTACGAGGATCTTAAAATTGCAGTCTTGGGAGACAAGATTTCTTCAGAAACTAGAAATTTTGAGGCAGGTAGAATACTACTTCTACAGGCGTCAATAATTTGTTCATATCCTACTTTAGGTGGTAGGTTTAGGTCTTTGTAATAGATAGTCTCATAGGTTTTGCAAATGTGGGCAAGTATATTGTCCAGGCTTTTACTTGGTTTACAATGTCAACTTATGAGTGTGGATGTTATGAATGTTTCATATTTCTATTACGTTATGCATCAATTTTGGATTTTTCCTCTTCGAGTTGTTCTGGCCTTTATTATTCTATATCAGCAGTTTGGCTTGGCAATATTTTTAGCGTTAGCAGCCTCATTGGTAGTTATGTTGCCAAAGTTGCCAGTTGCAAAATTGCAACAAAAATTTTAGAACAGAGTCATGGGAGAAAAGGACAAAAGGATGAAGGCCACAAGGGAGACCTTAAAAATTATGAGGATCTTAAAATTGCAGTCTTGGGAGACAAGATTTCTTCGGAAACTAGAAATTTTGACGCAGGTAGAATATAGCTGGCTACAAAAAAATGTTTACGCATCAGCTATCGCAACATTTTTTTTCTCTGTTGGACGAACATTTGTCACTGTTGCAAATTTTGGTACCTGTATGGTTATAGGAGTGCCTTTGACAGCAAGGAAATTTCTTTCTTCACTTGCAATATTTGGGCCACTTTAGGGAGCTATAGGCAGTCTTCCTGGCTTCATCTCTCAATTTGTTCAAGCTAGACATTTATATTTTTGATGACCCTTTTAGTGTTGTGAATGCACATATCGGAAAACATATTTTCCAAGTAGGTTTCTCTTATCCTTTACATAGTGTAGGTTTCCTGAATTAATTAGTTTAATGTTTTGATGGAATGATGAAGCTCTACAGTAGCACTTTGAAATTCATTGTTCAATCTGGATAATATACATTACTGGTTGTGTTGCTTGTTGGACATGTGAGAATGTTGTCATGTTTTATGTGATTTGTCTTGATTTCATATGTGATACCTCTCAATGCTTAAAAGGTCCTTCTTAACATGGATCTACATCTCTCTCTTTGTAAATATTGTCTAATGTTTGGTATTCTTTTCTTAAATATTCTTTATTGCATTGAGCATTCTTTTTCCTCCCAAGAAAACCTTGTAGGGAAAGCCAACAGATGCTTCCCTTCATTTTTTAAGGGCATCCCAACCCACTGGTCTAGACTATGCACATCGCCAAGGGGGATTCAAAACAGGCACTTTCTGGCACGGAATTAGCCAACTGCCCGACAACATTATTGGCCACTATTTACACTAAACCCCTTGGGCTTTTCATGTTTTAAACTTTTTTCCCATATAACTAAGTACCTCACCCTTCAACCTCTACTCAAGGGTAACGTATTCTTTAGGACTCAATACCATTGAACACCTAGGCTTCAAACCATTACAACAAAATACTCAATAAACATGTCACTAGCGGGAATTGAACCTGGGTAGATAGGATAACAATCATTCTTCCCATTTACCTAAGATAAATCCATTTAACTTATGTTTTAATTTATAAGTTTGAATGTTACATATCTCATCCATACTCAGCTGTTGTTTTCTATATGAATATTATATTGAGTGGAGAGATGTTACATGTCACCTCAGCGCTAAAAATGGAGCATTTCAGATCTGTCTTATACTTAGGTTGTTGAATGCACCTTGTTTCTCTCTGGACTGTACAATAGATTTGAATTATTTACTCCATTCTCTCCAGATTGTACAATGGATTTCGCTTATTTGTTGTGTCATTTAATTTTCTTTTTTCCCTCCACAAAAGCTAGATGTGCTAATGGGTTATTTCTAACACATTTCTAACCTCTGTTTCAGGAAAAAAATGGCAGTGCATTTATTTTTTCCCATGTGATACACATAAGCATAAGTACAAATAAGGGAAGTACATCCTTGAAAATTAAAAAATAATGGCTTCTATACAAAGCAACAACCAAAAAGTAAAAGCTATGTTAAATCTACAGTCCTGTAATTCTGTCTTTCATAACCAGTGTCCTGTTTTAACCTTACCACATATTCATATACCAGTCCTGTCCATTTGGTAACTGGAAAAACATCTCCTACATCAATGTACACACATTAAAAGGAGTTCTCTAGTCATAACTTCTCTAGCCTAGATCTACGTAACTTCATCTTATCATAGAACAACATTGTCTATATGCATAACAATAGTGTCACCTAGCTATCAACTGGAGTATTTGAGCTGCAAGAATATCAAGGTGAACTGACCTTGTGAATGATATATTTAGGAATCCAACAATTTACTGAAGGAAAATAGTAGCAAAATTGCTAGCTGGTAGAAATCAACTAATCTGTCGAAACAGTGAGCATCCCTGTGCTCATTCTAGATAGTAAAGAGTGCTTGTGTTGTCCAAAATGGGATAGAAATTACAGCGAGTGAAACTGAATCAAACAGAAAAATGATGTTGTGGTGTTGAGAAATGATATTTGGAGAACCGAGATATTAATATCGAGATTGTGGCTTCTATTTTCAGAATTTCACCTACATTGTGGTATTCTATTGGAATTAAGGTCTCATTAAAGCCTATGGGCTAATTGTGAATTAACATAGAGCTTTAGGCCATAGGCTAATTGTGAATTAACATAGAGCTTTAGACCCTAATCCTACATGCATTAGGCTCCTATGTTATAATTGTACAAACATTGAATACATTAGGCTCCTATGTTATAATTGTACAAACATTGAATACATTAGGCTCCTATGTTATAATTGTACAAACACTGAACACAGTCAAGGGAATTATTTAAATGCTCCTATGTTATCACAATATATAGACACTAAATAGTGGAATTAAAAAAATTCAGAAAGTGCGAACATTTTTACACTTTCTTTGTCTATGAATTGGAATATAAGGTATCCACCATGGTTGATTGGTTATTACAGGAAGAGGGGAAAATAATATTTGGTTGGTTTCTTTTTTGTGAAGTATTTCTGCCTTAACCTTTTACTTTTTAGGATAACCTGGAACTTCATTTTAAGTTATGAGTGAATCCCACCACATTTCTTTAGGGAAGAACTAATAGATGGAACTTGTTGAAGGCATAACATGGATGGAATTCGATAAATAAAAATGTACTTGTAATTTTGATAATGTTTTTGAATGGAGAAAAATGAATTGTTGTTTGAGAGTTTTCTTTTTATGTAAGAGAATATTTTCTTGTGTTTGGGAGATGTTTGGGAAATAGGTTAAATTGTTCTGGCTTTGACTACTTCAATCCTTAAAAGGAGATTATCAACTGATACAGGATACTCAAGTCTTACTAGTCTTACTCTCCCAGACTAGCCCATATTGGCATAAATAAACATCATTATACCTAGCATCAAATCCTACAATGCTGTACAATTATATTTTTTTTTCCATTAATTAAGAGACAAACCCTTGTACCCTTGGATGCCTTGTCACAATTACACTCAGGTTGAAACAGATGAGATGATGCACCGTAAAATTCCATGCCAGAGTTATACACAGGTCCTAAACAGGTTGAATTTGGAACATTTACTTGCTTATATAATATCTAGCTATTTTGGATTCAGATGATTGTGGATGGCTGCATTTATTGGAGAGTTATGTTCCGTCAACTTACCATTTTTTTGGTTACATCTTTTGACATTAGAGATTCAAACTCGTTTATATCACCTTTGGCTATGAAACCGACATTGTAAGGTATCTATTCTATCAAATTCACCATGGACTTTAAATTGGTCTCATCCCCAAATTGGCAGCATGTTCTTCTTTTGGGATTGGACTCATAACTGTTTTTAAGTTTAGCTTCTCATTTTAAGGTCTTAGTATAAGCACACTAAAGTCTCTATCAATTTAGGGTGCTGGAATAATCAATTTATTCTAGCAAACAGGTATGTGAGACCCCAATTTTGTGTTTTTTTGCTCTTAGTCTGTAGTGAATGTCTGAGTCTATTACTAGAAATTTTGAAGACATTTTCCTACTTGAATCCTTTTGCCTGACATTGATCAGAATATGTCATAGCAAGTCCTTGTATTTCTTATATGATGACGTGATTAGTTCCCATTTGTGTGGCTAAACTGAACTCAAACCTTCTCTTCACCAATGAACACAACATCTTCTTATTCATTGGCATTTACTTGTTTATTAATGATGCCATATGTTAATCTCCAAAAATTCTTCAACAATCAGGTTAATGAAATATTTAACTCCTTTCTGTGGTTACTTTTTTATTTTTTTCATTTTTATTCTATGTCAGTGTTTACTGATGCCTATACATGCTGAAAACTTGGTCTTAAGCAGATTCATATTACAAAAACTAAACCACAATGTATTGGATATAATTGTTGCTTGCAGTGGAATGATGCATACAATCTAAATGTTGACAGGATAGAAGGTATAGGCCTATGTCATGAGGAAATAGGAACACCCACTCACTAAATTAGGACCCTCTACGGTACACCCTATGTAGCAAATTTACCTTTTGCTGATCCGAAGCCATGACACAAACTATGCAACTGTAACTCTATTCATTTGGAAATTACCCTCAGTTGTTGTTTTGGATATCAATCTAAAAAAAAAGAGAAAATGTTGTCATCAAAATTGTCATATTCTGTTTCTTCTTTGTACATCTGAGGGTCTTCTGATGATGAATTGGCATTACTCAATACATGTTGTCTCCTGTTAAAATAAATAAATCAAAGAGTGGTATGTTTTTCGTTAAATTGAAAATAGATTTGGCATATTAATAGATATAAAATATAAATAACGTACTGCTGCTTTGTATGACATATGGTCAGTACTTGGTATTCCTCTACAACTTTGTTTCTACATTGAACTATAAATTGTGCAATAATTTTATCAAGCAACCATACTAAAACATCCTTGTCATTTAATTTTGATACACTCCTAACTTGCATCCTATATGTAGTATAATATGATTCATTCTCCCATTGTCATTATTAACAAAATGTAATTTAATTGGGTTTATGAATTCTTTGGGTAAACTCCTGGCATAAAATGTTAAATTTTCAGACCATGGTAAGTGGGTTCTACGATTAGCTTGACAAACTCATGGTTTGGCTCTAAAATAGCAAATGAGCAACCATAACAGTGAAAGGGAAGGTTTTCTCTACAATGCAACATCTCTACAGGGCCTTCTGTGATGCTTTTGCCCTCCATCTTGGCTCTGGGGACATTGTTGATCATTTCCATGTCAGGTATGTATGTTTTCATTTTAATAGAATTTGTTGTATTGAGATTGGCCTATCTTTGGGTTTCTACTTCTGTTTTCTAATTTTTGTATTTGTTTTATGATGTGGGTATTTTTGTTTTTTTGTTTTCTCATGTTTTGCATGCAGAGGGGTGCCTCTTCGTCCTATGAGGGACATGCCCCTAGAGAAATTCAATAGATTGTATGAAGATGGAGTGCCATATGTTTACAAATATGGGCACTGTTCTGTAGGATTTCAATCCAAATCATACAGACACCAATCCAAAATGATGGCAGAACAACTGATAGACAAAAACAAGAGTTTCAGAACTTGCTTCAAGCATCTGTGTATTGGTCATCATAATTTTTCCTTTGTTTCTTTTTTAGTTTCAACAATTCTATGCATGATGATGGAAGAACTTGCTTCAAGCACCTGTGTATCTCTCCTTGGTCATCATAATTTTCCCTTTGTTTCTTTTTGAGTTTCAAAAATTGTATGATGGAAAACCTTCTTTGTTTGAGAGAAATAGAAACTTGCAGCAGCAAGGCCATTCTTGATTGTTTCTCCATGGTTTTCTACTTCTTTTTAATTTTTCCCCATAATGAGGCCGTTATTACTATAATTTTTTGGTTTTTGTTATTTAAAATTATATTATAAATTGAAAAAAAAAATTCCTTATAGTAAGAACATTTATCATAATTTAGCTAAATTGATTTAGCTGTCAATTCAGTTGTCAAGTTGTTAAATGAATAGTGGTATTAACTAATTGCTACTTCTTGAGCACTAACACCCTATAGGATTTCTTCTGCTAATATGAAATGATCCACCTATGGCAGCTAAAATTATCATGACAAGAAGCTCCTTCTGGATACGTACTACTCAAGTTGAGAATAAGAACTTTGGTCACAACTTCACTGTTATATATCTGCCATACTGATCAAGGGAAACTTCAACATGAACCCTATATAATTTTTCCCTGTTTTGTCCCAATTTGAACCAATATTCTGGGATGAAAATCATATCATTTGCAGGACTACTAGGGACAATTTCATTGCTTATTGCTGAATTTTGTTCGGAAATGTTAAATTAGTTTTGGATATCAGACTGTATTGGTTCGTTCCAATCACAGAGTTTTCTCAAAACTCTAGAGACTGGTTATTTTCAAAAACTAAAATTACTTCAAATAAATAATTCAAAAACAATACTCCTATCGGCCTCTCTTTGCACCTTCTGGGGCAACTGCTAGTATCTATTTTAACATACATCCAAAGTTTGTTCTCCACTATTTTCACGAGGATGTGATAGCGTAAGTCAGAATATATACTGTGAACTTGATGGTATATATCTCTTGGTTTATATAGTATTAATTATTGTAATTAAGAGCCTTCGAATATATCGTTCCATTTAAATATATTTTAGAGTATACACAACATATTTTTTTTATTATAAAATTCTATAATATTTTGGTCCACGACTAGATACGATGGTAGGATCCCACCATCAAATTTGTTCCATTCGGCTGGTTGTAATCAATGATCTAATTCTCTGTTAAAAAAACTATGCCATTAATCATTTCCATGATCGGATACTCCTCTGTTAGAAAAAATCAATTATCAATGAGTTGTATTCAAGTGCAAGCAGAATTTTTTCTCAGGCACAGAGTAAATGTGCGCTCGTACCCACATATCCTCCAAATTTTCTAAGCGCTTAGGTGAGCGTCTGACATCGGGTTACACAGTTATCACTATATGGACGTCACACACATTTCGTCACTTGGGTAACGCTGAGAGACGACAAAATACTATACTATTATAAGTAACTCCAATCAGATCCATAAGCCAACGTAGAGTTTGGCCTTTCCAACTGACAAGATGCAAATCATCAATGTTGAGATGGAGATGGAGATGGAGAAGGCCTCCTCAACTGAAACTCATGAGATAATTAATCGCAACGAGAAGGAGGAGCCATACTTGCGATTAATGTCCAATGGGAGAAATTATTTTGAGATTCCACAACATTACATCAAACCTCCCACCGAGCGACCCATTCTGGAAGAAGTAGTCCTTTCTTTGGACTCCATACCTCTGGTGGACCTCCAAGGTCTCTTGTGCCATTCTACTAGAGCCCACATTATTCAACAAATTGGTCGGGCTTGTGCTGAATACGGTTTCTTCCAGGTATCCGTTTTCATACTCATATGACAATTTATTTTTCATTCTTAATTCTATTGGAATGTTTCAGAATTCCAAAACAATAAATGGAGAATAAAAATCTCCTCTTCAACATAGAGAAAATATTAAAATTTCATTCACAGTGACAGAGTTTCCACATAAAAAAAACTTCTATTCCATAAAAAAAAACTGATACAAATTCTTCCTCAATACAGAGGGATTACAACTGTTGGATTGCTTCTAAGCATAGTGCCAAAATAACACACTCTGTCATTTACAAAATATATTCTGTCTCTCAAAAAAAAAATATACTCTACTGTATATGTTTTGTTTTCCCGCACTGTTGTGCTTCTCTATTCTGTTTTGTGTAATAAAAATAAATTACAACACTACTGCTTTTTACAATGCGCTGGGCATATATATGTAAAACATTATAATATAATATATATAACCCAATATTAAAAAAAATATACTGCGGTCATAAAACATTTAACTCAAGGTTAAAACTAAAATGAAATTGTTGTGTACTAAAACAAAAACATTAAAACTGACTATTGTTTTAAAACAAATGCGATGGGCAAATAATATTAACCCCGCAATATTTTTGTTAATGCGAAGTATGTGGACCCTGCTGACGTCAACACCTCCGGGGGTGTCTGCTCCTCCGCCTACTTGGCTTCTCTGACCCCCGCGGAAAGTTCCTGCCTCAATTCTACACTTTGTTAAACCTGTCCAAGGATGTGCTGCCGCCTTAATTCTGCGTTGTGATAAATGCATTCAGTGGTTGTTTAGTATGGTTGTTGCTACAGATAAGATGCAGCTCTTCCACCACTCCTGCATTAAACTCGCGGTTGTTTCAATTCACATCAACATTAACTCTACTGCCTTTCAATCCTTTCACAATTGACTTCTGCTATCCTGCAAAATTATACGGGCAGTTGGAAATTAAATTCCAATACTCCCCCTTAAATTCAATTGCTGGATTTTCCTGCATACCCAGACATTTCTTGAAATAATTAAAAATGTTCTGAGCTAATGGTTTTGTGAGGATATCAGCAAATTGATCCTCTGTTCTACAATGCTGCAAAACGATCTCACCATTGCTAACCAATTCACGTATGAAATGAAACTTGGTATCTATGTGCTTTGTCCTTTTATGAAAAACAAAATTTTTAGATAAAGCTATCACTGAGCTATTATCATAGTAAATCACTATCCCTTTTATCTGTTCTTGGCATAAAATTTTCAACATTCTTCTCATCCAAACTGCTTGACACCCTGCTGCTGTAGCTGCCACATATTCTGCTTCTGTTGTAGATAATGCTACAATGGACTGTTTCTTAGAAGCCCATGAAATGGCTTCTGAACCCATATGAAAAACATAACCAGAAGTATTTTTCCAGTCATCAATACTTCCAGCCCAATCACTGTCAGTATAACCAATTAATTCTGATTTTTCTAAAGTAGTATACAAAATACCATACCTCTTTGTACCTTTAACATACCTCAGAATTTTTTTTGCTGCCTGCCAATGTGCATCCTTTGGCTTCTCCATGAATCTGGAAATCAAAATAATAGCATGAATTATGTCGGGCCTAGTTTCAATCAAATACATGAGGCTGCCAACTATGCTCTTGTACAAGCTAGGATCAAAATCCTTGCTACTGTCCTCTCTACAGAGTTTTAATCCCATCACTGTGGGAGTGATTGCTGCTTTTCTTTCCTGCATATTAAATCTTTCAAGCACTTCATTAACGTACTTTTCCCGTGAGATAAAAATCCCATTTTCATCTTGTTCTACTTCTATTCCTAAGAAGTATTTCAACAAACCCATTTCAGTCATTTCAAATTCTTCTTTCATGACTGTTTTAAAATTTTCAATAAGATAATCATCATTACCTTTTAAAATAACATCATCAACATATAAAACTACAATCAACATTTTACCATATTTTTCTTTGATATAGAGGGTGGGTTCTCGCTCACACTTTTCAAATCCATTTTCCAATAGATAGGAATCTATTCTACTGTACCACGCTCTTGGCGCTTGCTTCAACCCATAAAGAACTTTCTTCAACTTGCACACTTTGTGCTCTTGGCCTTTCTTTTCATAGCCGAGAGGTTGTTCAATGTAAACCTCTTCCATTAACACTCCATTTAGGAATGTTGACTTCACGTCCATTTGGTAAACTTTCCACTTGTTTTGTACTGCTATTGACAGCACTGCTCTCACGGTTTCCATTCTGGCAACTGGTGCGAAAGTTTCCTCATAATATATCCCACGCTTCTGTTTATAACCTTTGACAACAAGCCTTGCCTTGTGTCTCTCTATTTTGCCTTCAACATTACTCTTGGTCTTGTAGACCCATTTAACTCTAATAACATCTTTACCTTTTGGGATTTCAACCAAATCCCAAGTCTTGTTTCTTTCTATGGAATTAAGCTCCTCATCCATAACTTCTATCCATTTCCTATCTTTAATAGCATCCTAAAGATGAATAGGGTCATCAACTTGACAATATAAAGCAAACAAAGAATTGATACCTTCATTTGCTGCCTCTTGTTCATAAATGTCTTTCAAATTTCTGAACTTCTTACCTCTTTCATTAGGTGTACAAATGCTTGAAGAAGCACTTGAATTTCCTCCTTGTGGTGTGCTTGGAGAAGCACTTTCATTTCTCCTCAAGGGTGTGCATTTCTTCCCTTATGTTGGTGCTGCTATTTGGGGATTTATTTCAGCCAACTCATCATCATTTTCATCATGAGATAAACAATGTTTAACATTCACTGTTTTCTCTATGCTTCCATCCCAAGCTTCCTCTTCAATGAACTGAACACCTCTGCTCACAATAAACTTCTTGGTTGATGGATTATATAACCTATAAGCCTTGGATTCATCACTGTATCCAATGAAAATACATTTCTCCCCCTTGCCGTCCAACTTCTTCCTTAGCTGATCCGGTATGTGTGCATAAGCCACACATCCAAAAACCTTCATGTGTGTGACACCTTGCTTTGTGCCACTCCATGCTTCTTCCGGCAATTTGTTCATAACTGCTTTTGTAGGACATCTATTTAGAATTTACGCTGCACAATGTACAACTTCATCCGAATAGTCATTAGGCAAATGCTTTGCCTTTAACATACTCCTTGCCATGTCCATTATGGTTCTATTCTTCCTTTCAGCTACTCCATTTTGCCGCAGAGTATATCTTGTTGTAAACTGCTTGTGTATCCCATTTTCTCTACAAAAATGTAGAAAATATTTAGATATATACTCACCTCCTCTATCAGTCCTTAGGACTTTGATATGCAGCCCACTTTGGTTTTCCACAAGTGCTTTAAAATTGAAATTTTTTTCAAAAACTTCACTTTTCTTTTTCAAAAAGTAAACCCAAGTTTTTCTTGTAAAATCATCTATGAATGTTAGCACATAGTGGCTGCTAGCAAGTGATGGAGTTTGCATCGGTCCACACACATCTGAGTGGACAATCTCTAAGGGTTCCTTTGCCCTTATGCTTTTCCTGGAAGGAAAACTTTCTCTATGTTGTTTTCCCAATATACAACCTTCATAAAGGTTGTCAGGTTTCTTTATTAATGGTAGACCTCTTACCATTCCTTTTCTGTTCAAAAAATTAAGACCTCCAAAGTTGACATGTCCAAATATCAAGTGCCACAACCAATTTTCATATTTTGGTTTGCTTTGGATAGCCTCTTGTACCACTACTGCATTCTTTTCTTCATTTTTCAGATCTGCTCTCATTCTAAGAGGGAACATCCTGTTCCTTGTCATCTTTACTTCAGCAATACATTGTTTGTTGGGTGGTTTTTCCATGATGGTACAAACATTATCCTCAAAGAAAACATTATACCCCTTATGGACAAGATATCCAACACTTAAGAGGTTACACTTCATTCCTAGAACATAATACACATCTGCTATGGTTTTCTTTGCACCTTTCCTTGTTAAAACATTTACATTTCCTTTTCCCATAACAGAAACTTTGCTATCAGTTCCTAGTGTGACTTGTGACTTCACACTCTCATATAACATAGAAAACATTGCTAAGTTTCCTGTCATATGGTTACTGCAACCGGATTCTAGAAACCATAAATCCTCATTCTTTTATTTAGCCATATTACAAGCTAAAAACAAATTATCTTGGCTAGTATTTTCTCTAGTGAAATTTGCACTAGTTCTAATTTTCATATCTTTCTTCTTCTTTCTACATTCATTAGCATAATTACCATATTTTTTGCAATTGTAACATTGGCCATTGGACTTATCATACCTTTGTCCTTGTGCATTCTACTGACGACTCTGTTGGCTGCTTCCTTGGCCGTGGCTGTGATTTTGACTGTTGCAACTTCCATGTGAATGTGAAGGGTTGTCCCTTCCACCTCTATTTTGGCTTTTGCCTCTTCCTCTTTTGTTTCCTCTTCCTTGCCCTCTTCCTCTTCCGAAAGACATCTGAGTCTTAAAGGCATGTTCAAGAGATGAGTTTTCACTCCTACCCAATCTCTGTTCATGGGTCATCAGTGATGCATGCAGTTCATCCACCGAAAATTTTGTGAGATCCTTAGTCTCCTCTATGGTGGTGACAATCACATCGAATCTTGAGGGTATACTCCTCAAGAGTTTTTCCACAATCCTCTTATCTTCAAGAGTCTCTCCATGATATCTTATTTGTGTGACCATTCCAATCACATGAGTCAAGAATGAGTCAATAGTATCTGACTCTTTCATACAGAGAGTCTCAAAATCTCTCCTCATCAACTGAAGTTTTGTTGTCTTCACTTTTTCCATGCCTTGATAGGCTGTCATAAGAGTCTGCCATGCTTCTTTGGATCTCTTAGCTGCTGCTATCCTTGGAAACAAAATCTCATGCACTGCTTGATACAAATAGTAGAGGGCTTTATAATCCTTCTTTCTATTGTTCTTCAATATATCCTTCTCTGCTTGAGTTAGGGCATTAAAAGTATGCTCATCAGCTGGTTCAACAAAACCATCTTCTACAAATTCCCATAAGTCTTGTGAGACAAATAATGCTCTCATAGTTATTGACCAGTAGTCATAATTTTTCCCATTAAACATTGGGAGATGGATATTTCCCATACCCATACCAGTGCCGGCTCCAGCCATTCTGCACTCTTAACTATGATTCAAAAACACTTGACTATGTATTTAAAATTAACTGACTGTTCTGCAATAGTAACACAATAAACTGTATAGAGAAATACCTTGAATTCCTTTTGGCTGAGTCTTCACACTGCTGGAGAAGCTGCTGCAACAAAGAACTCCTTTCCTTCATCTTCTTTGATCTTCAAAAAGCCTTGACTAACTCCGATACCATGTTGGAATGTTTGAGAATTCCAAAACAATAAATGGAGAATAAAAATCTCCTCTTCAACACAGAGAAAATATTAAAATTTCATTCATAGTGACAGAGTTTCCACATAAAAAAAACTTCTATTCCATAAAAAAAAACTGATACAAATTATTCCTCAATACAGAGGGATTACAACTGTTGGACTGCTTCTAAGCACAGTGCCAAAATAACACACTCTGTCATTTATGAAATATACTCTGTCTCTCAAAAAAAAATATACTCTATTGTATATGCTATGTTTTCCCACACTGTTGTGCTTCTCTATTATGTTCTGTGTAATAAAAATAAATTACAACACTACTTCTTTTTACAATGCGTTGGGCATACATATGTAAAACATTATAATATAATATATATAACCCAATATTAAAACAAATATACTGCGGTCATAAAACATTTAACTCGAGGTTAAAACTAAAATGAAATTGCTGTGTAATAAAACAAAAACATTAAAACCGACTATTGTTTTAAAACAAATGTGATGGGAAAATAATATTAACCCCGCAATATTTTTGTTAACACGAAGTATGTGGACCCCTCTAACGTCAGCACCTCCGGGGGTGTCCGCTCCTCCACCTGCTCGGCTTCTCTAACCCCCGCGGAAAGTTGCCGCCTCAATTCTACACTTTGTTAAACCTGTCCAATGTTGTGCTGGCGCCTTAATTCTGCGTTGTGATAAATGCGTTCGGTGGCTGTTTAGTATGATTGTTGCTGCAGATAAGATGCAGCTCTTCCACCGCTCCTGCATTAAACTCGCGACTTTTTAAATTCATACCAACATTAACTCTGTCGCCTTTCAATCCTTTCACAATTGACTTCTGCTATCCTGCAAACTTATACGGGCAGTTGGAAATTATATTCCAACAAATTCCACATATTGTTGTATGCATATGATTATTTAAAGTTCAAGGCGTTTCAACATTTTCTTGTTGTATATATTATTGTGCATTAACAGATAAGCAATCATGGCATTCCAGAAGTGGTGAATAGCAGGATGCTACAAGTACGGCTGGAGTTTTTCACAACGCCTGTGCAGTACAGAATACAATATTATTCCGCCGATCCGTTGAGCAAAACACGTTTATCAACGAGCTTCAACATCCATAAAGAACAAGTGTTCAACTGGCGGGACTACCTGAGGCACCATTGTTATCCCCTAGAAGATCATGTTAACACTTGGCCTTCAAAACCTGCTGATTATAGGTATGTATGTAGCGTTCACTAAAGATGCAGTATGGTATTTATAAATATGGTGTTTTCATAGAGATTAATTTTGAGATCATTTTTATAAATACACAAATTCATTTTTTCTGTGAAATTTCTTACTCAAATGATGGAAAGTTACCAAAAATTGAGTTTCCAAAAAAGAAAGTGTGAAAGGTTTTGATGATTTTCAGACAAAATGGATTGTGATTTGTAAAAAACAAAACATGTTAATACAATATTCCAATCACTCAGAAGATCATCATTTGTTTTTGATGAATATGGAAGAGAAGTGTGCAGTCAGTATTGCAGAGAGGTAAGGGCGCTTGCTCTGATACTGCTGGAGGAAATATCAGAGAGCCTGGGACTGGAGGCCGACTTCCTAGAAAAAGCACTAGGAAAACATGAGCAACACATGGTTGTAAACTACTGTCCCAAGTGCCCCAATCCCGAGCTTACATTCAGTTTACCAGCCCATTCAGACCCCGCTGTCCTCACGCTTCTTCTTCAGTGTTGGAAATTAATTCCAACTGCTGAAGTCAATCAGCAGTAATTGCAGAGTAAATGATTAGCGACACATTAAAAGCCTTAGCAAAGTTGGTTGCCGTTGTATTAATGAAAATTGCAAAAGGATTGGAAAGCTTCGCAGGTGTTGTACAGAACAGATGGGATTTGATCCCTTTGATATTTTATACAAGGCGGTAGCCATTTCATTAACAGCAGAGTTAAATGCCAAGACTCAAAGTCTCGCCAGCAGGCAGAGCTTTGATTACAAATTGGGTCAGACTTTAAAGCCTTACCAATTTAAATCGGAAGAGTAATGGCAGAGGCGGTAAATTGCAAGAATATCTTGCAAGTGTCTGGTTGATGTGGTGAGTTCCGCGTGCGGAACGAACTACATATATTACAATGGCCTTTTTGTTATGGCCCGATGCGATAATACAAATCGCATGTATTAAAATCGCCCTCCCATAAAGCAGAGGCCCACGCTGGTCCCACAGACCACGCGAAATATATATAATACGATCGCAAGCATTGGATCACAAGTTCCAAATCAGAGGCCTTTTGTTTTAAGCCCCGATTTCACTATTCACTAGCGGACCCGACCATGTTATAGGTCGGTGTTTAATTTTGCCATCGCATCCGGCTTCTGATCGGAGATCGCAATGCTTTTGTACAAGGCCCGATCACATATGTTAAAGTCTGGACCTGATGGACTTTACCACAACGCATTTAATTGATTAATCGCATCCGCGATTCCAATCGCAATCGGCGGATCATGCGATTTGCTTGAAACTCCAGACCCGACGCCGTTATAAGGGTGGATTTAAAACAAGTCCATCGCATCTGTTTGCCAATTGGTGATCGGAACTTTTGTTATGGCGCATTTGTTTGTTTTAACATGCGGACCCGATGGTTTATATGTTTTGTTTTTATATTATAATATATGCAGCGCATATATAGAGAAAAGGCCTGAGAGGCAAATGTATTATTATTTTTTTGTTTCATACACAGAACAGAGTCATTTTTAAGCACAGCAGTGCGGAATTGAAAATACACAGCAGCGCATTTTTCAGAGTGAGACAGAGTGTTTTGTTTGAGAGACAGGAAGGTTTTTTGAACTGTGTTTGAAGCAGTCACATATTTCGTAAATCCCTCTTTGTGAGGAAGAATTTGTAACAGATTTTTAAAGGAATAAAAGTTTGTTTTCTGAGTTGAAACTCTGTCTCCTGTGAGTGAAAAATTTTAATTTCTCTGTGTTAAAGAGGAGATTATTACTCTCTCCACTATTTTTCTGGAATTTTCAATATTCCAACATGGTATCAGAGCTATTCCAGGCTCTTTGAAGGTCAAAGAAGCTGAAGGAAAGGAGTTCTTTGTTGCAGCATCTTCTCCAGCAGTGTGAAGACTTAGCCAAAAAGAATCCAAAGGTATTTCTCTATACATTTTTTTTGTTACTGTTGCAGAAAAGTCAAGTTATTTTAAAATACATAGTCAAGTGTTTTTGAATAGTAGTTAAGAGTGCAGAATGGCTGGAGCCAACACTGGTATGGGTATGGGAAATATCCATCTCGCGATGTTTAATGGGAAAAATTATGACTATTGGTCAATAACTATGAGAGCATTATTTGTCTCTCAAGACTTATGGGAATTTGTTGAGGATGGCTTTGAAGAGCCAGCAGATGAACTTGAGTTTAATATGTTAACTCAGGGAGAAAGAGAGATTCTGAAGAGAAATAAGAAGAAAGACTCCAAAGCTCTCTTCTTTTTGTATCAAGCAGTGCATGAGAGTGTGTTTCTGAGGATAGCAGCAGCCAAGAGATCCAGAGAATCATGGGAAACTCTCAAGACAGCCTATCAAGGGATGGAAAAAGTTAAGACAACAAAACTTCAGTTGCTAAGGAGAGACTTTCAGACTCTCTGTATGAAAGAGTCAGATACTATTGACTCATTCTGCACTCATGTGATTGGAATGGTCACACAAATAAGATCTCATGGAGAGACTCTTGAAGACAAGAGGATTGTGGAAAAACTCTTGAGAAGCTTACCCTCAAGATTTGATGTGATTGTCACCACCATAGAGGAGACTAAGGATCTCACAAAGTTTTCAGTGGATGAACTTCATGTATCACTGATGACCCATGAACAGAGATTGGGTAGAAGTGAAAACTCATCTCTTGAGCATGCCTTTAAGACCCATATGTCCTTCGGAAGAGGAAGAGGGAAAGGCAGAGGAAACAAAAGAGGAAGAGGCAAAAGCCAAAATAGAGGTGGAAGGAACAGCCCTTCACATTCACATGGAAGGTGCAACATTCAAAGTCATAGCCACGGCCAAGGCAGTAGCTAGCAGAGTGGTCAGCAGAATGCTCAAGGACAAAGGTATGATAAATCCAATGTCAAATGTTACCATTGTAAAAAATATGGTCATTATGCTAATGAATGTAGAAAGAAGCAGCAAGAAATGGCAAGTAGAACTAGTGCAAATTTCACTAAGGAAAATAGCAGCCAAAATAATTTATTTTTAGCTTGTAATATGGCTGAAGAAAAAAGTGAGGATTTATGGTTTCCAGACTCCGGTTGTAGTAACCATATGACAGGAAACTTAGCAATGTTTTCTATGTTAGATGAAAGTGTGCAGTCACAAGTCACACTAGGAATTGATAGCAAAGTTTCTGTTATGGGAAAAGGAGATGTAAATGTTTTAACGAGGAAAGGAGCAAATAAATCCATAGCATATGTTTATTATGTTCCAGGAATTAAGTGTAACCTCTTAATTATTGGACAGCTTGTCTATAAGGGGTATAATGTTTTCTTTGAGGATGATGTTTATACCATCATGGACAAACCACCCAACAAACAATGTATTGCTGAAGTAAAGATGACAAAGAACAGAATGTTCCCTCTTAGAATGAGAGCAGATTTGAAGAATGAAGAAAATATAGCAGCAGTGGCAAAAGAGCCTTAAAGCGAACCAAAAGATGATAATTGGTTATGGCACTTGAGATTTGGACATCTCAACTTTGGAGGTCTTAATCTGTTGAACAAAAAAGGAATGGTAAGTGGTTTACCATTGATAGAGAAACCAGACAGCCTTTGTGAAGGTTGTATCTTGGGGAAACAACATAGAGAAAGTTTTCCTTCCGGGAAAAGCATAAGGGAAAAAGCACCCTTAGAGATTGTCCGCTCAGATTTATGTGGACCGATGCAAACTCCATCGCTTGCAAGCAGCCACTATGTGTTAACATTCATAGATGATTTTATAAGAAAAACTTGGGTTTACTTTTTGAAAAACAAAAGTGAAGTGTTTGAAAATTTTCGCAATTTCAAAGCACTTGTTGAGAACAAGAGTGGGCTTCATATCAAAGTCCTAAGGACTGACAGAGGAGGTGAGTATATCTGTAAATATTTTCTACGTTTTTGTAGAAAAAATGGAATTCATAAGCAGTTTACAACTAGATATACTCCGCAGCAAAATGGAGTAGCCGAAAGGAAAAATAGAACCATAATGGACATGGCAAGGAGAATGTTAAAGGCAAATCATTTTCCTAATGATTATTGGGCTGAAGTTGTACATTGTGTAGCATACATCTTGAATAGATGTCCTACAAAATCAGTTATGAACAAACTGCTAGAAGAGGCATGGAGTGGCACAAAGCAAAGTGTCGCACATATGAAATTTTTTGGATGTGTGGCTTATGCACACATTCTGGATCAGCTAAGGAAGAAGTTGGACAACAAAGGGGAGAAATGCATCTTCATTGGATACAGTGAGGAATCCAAGGCATATAGGTTGTATAACCCATCTACCAAGAAGTTTATTGTGAGTAGAGATGTTCAGTTCATAGAAGAGGAAGCTTGGGATGGAAGCATAGAGAAAACAGTGAATGTTAAACACTGTTTATCTCATGATGAGAATAATGATGAGTTGGCAGAAATACATCCTCAAACAGCAACACCAACAAAAGAGCAGC
Organism: Pinus albicaulis; assembly: GCA_034641835.2. Lineage (NCBI taxonomy): Eukaryota > Viridiplantae > Streptophyta > Pinopsida > Pinales > Pinaceae > Pinus > Pinus albicaulis. The sequence continues at coordinate 1,861,731,057 of CM076578.1, read as the reverse complement.
AGAGCACACCTTTGAGGAGAAATGATAGTGCTTCTCCAAGCACACCACAAGGAAGAAATTCAAGTGCTTCTTCAAGCATTTGTACACCTAATGAAATAGGTAAGAAATTCAAAAGTTTGAAAGAAATTTATGAAAAAGATATAGCAAATGAAGGTATCAATTCTTTGTTTGCTTTATATTGTCATGTTGATGATCCTGTTCATTTCGAAGAAGTTATCAAGGATAATAAATTGATAGAAGCTATGGATGAGGAGATAAATGCCATAGAAATAAACAAGACTTGGGATTTGGTTGGTCTCCCAAAAGGTAAAGATGTCATTGGAGTTAAATGGGTCTACAAGACCAAAAGTAATGCTGAAGGTAAAATAGAGAGACACAAAGAAAGACTTGTTGTCAAAGGTTATAAGCAGAAGAAAGGGATATATTATGAGGAAACTTTCGCACCGGTTGCTAGAATGGAAATCGTGAGAGCAGTGTTGTCCATAGCAACACAAAACAAGTGGAAAGTTTACCAAATGGACGTGAAGTCAGCATTCCGAAATGGACTGTTAATGGAAGAGGTTTACATTGAACAACCTCTCGGCTATGAAAAGAAAGGCCAAGAGCACAAAGTGCACAAGTTGAAGAAAGCTCTTTATGGGCTGAAGAAAGCGCCAATAGCATGGTACAGTAGGATAGATTCATATCTACTGGAAAATGGATTTGAAAAGTGTGAAGGAGAACCCACCCTCTACATCAAAGAAAAATATGGAAAAATATTGATTGTAGTTTTGTATGTTGATGATGTTTTTTTACAGGTAATGATGATTACCTTATTGAACATTTTAAAACAGTCATGAAAGAAGAATTGAAATGACTGACATGGGTTTGTTGAAATACTTCTTGGGAATAGAAGTAGAAAAAGATGAAAGTGGGATTTTTATCTCACAGGGAAAGTATGTTAATGAGGTGCTTGAAATATTTAACATGCAGGAAAGCAAAGCAGCGATCACTCCCACAATGATGGGATTAAAACTCAGCAGAGAGGACAGCAGCAAGGATTTTGATCCTAGTTTATACAAGAGAATAGTTGGCAGCCTTATGTATTTGACTGCAACTAGGGCGGACATAATGCATGTTGTTAGTTTGATTTCCAGATTCATGGAAAAGCCAAAGGATGCACATTGGCAGGCAACAAAAAGAATTCTGAGGTATGTTAAAGGTACTAAAAGGTTTGGTATTTTATATACTGCTTCAGAATGTTCAGATTTAGCTGGATATACTGACAGTGATTGGGCTGGAAGTGTAGATGATCGGAAGAGCACTTCCGGTTATGTTTTTCACATGGGTTCAGGAGCCATTTCATGGGCTTCTAAGAAACAGCTCATTGTAGCATTATCTATAGCAGAAGCAGAATATGTGACAGCTACAGCAGCAGCGTGTCAAGCAGTTTGGATGAGAAAAATGTTGAGAAGTTTATGCCATGAACAGGTAAAAGGGATAGTGATCTTTTGTGACAATAGCTCAGCTATTGCATTGTCTAAAAATTCAGTTTTTCATAAGAGGACAGAGCACATTGACACCAAGTTTCATTTCATACGTGAATTGGTTAACAATGGTGAGATAGTTTTGCAACATTGCAGAATAGAGGATCAATTTGCAGATATCCTCACAAAGCCACTTGCATAGAAAATCTTTGAACATTTCAGGAAATGCCTGGGTATGCAGAAAAACCCAGCAGTTGAAATTAAGGGGGAGTGTTGGAAATTAATTCCAACTGCTGAAGTCAATCAGTAGTAATTGCAGAGTAAATGATCAGCGGCACATTGAAAGCCTTAGCAAAGGCGGTTGCCGCTGTATTAATGAAAATTGCAAAAGGATTGGAAAGCTTCACAGGTGCTGTACATAACAGATGGGATTTGATCCCTTTGATATTTTATACAAGGCAGTAGTCGTTTCATTAACGGCTGAGTTAAATGCCAAGACTCAAAGTCTCGCCAGCAGGCAAAGATTTGATTACAAATTGGATCATACTTTAAAGCCTTACCAATTTAAATCGGAAGAGTAATGGCAGAGGCAGTAAATCGCAAGAATATCTTGCAAGTGTCTTGTTGATGTGGTGAGTTCTGCGTGCGGAACGAACAACATATATTATAGCGGCGTTTTTGTTATGGCCCGATGCGATAATACAAATCGCATGTATTAAAATCGCCCTCCCATAAAGCAGAGGCCCGCGCTGGTCCCACAGACCACACGGCATATATATAATACGATCGCAAGCATTAGATCGCAAGTTCCAAATCAGAGGCCTTTTGTTTTAAGCCCCGATTGCACTATTCACTAGCGGACCCGACAATGTTATAGGCCGATGTTTAATTTTGCCATCACATCCGGTTTCTGATCGGAGATTGCAATGCTTTTGTACAAGGCCCGATCGCATATGTTAAAGTCCGAACCCGATGGACTTTACCACAATGCATTTAATTGATTAATCGCATCCGCGATTCCAATCGCAATCGGTAGATCATGCAATTTGCTTGAAATTCTGGACCCGATGTCGTTATATAGGCGGATTTAAAACAAGTCCATCACATCCGTTTGCCAATCGGTGATCGAAACTTTTGTTATGGTGCATTTGTTTTTTTTAACATGCGGACCCGATGGTTTATATGCTTGTTTTTTTTACATTATAATATATGTGGCGCATATATAGAGAAAAGGCCCGAGAGGCAAATGTATTATTATTGTTTTGTTTCATACACAGAACAGAGTCATTTTTAAGCACAACAGTGTGGAATTGAAAATACACAGCAGTGTATTTTTCAGAGTGAGACAGAGTGTTTCGTTTGAGAGACAGGAAGGTTTTGTGAACAGTGTCTAAAGCAGTCACATATTTCGTAAATCCCTTTGTGTGAGGAAGAATTTGTAACAGATTTTTTAAAGGAATAAAAGTTTGTTTTCTGAGTTGAAACTCTATCTCTTGTGAGTGAAAAATTTTAATTTGTCTTTGTTAAAGAAGAGAGCATTACTCTCTCCACTATTTGTTCTAGAATTTTCAATATTCCGAGGTACCCAGATTACAAGTACTCAACAACGGGCACTAGATTGATGTGAACCCTATTCCTAATTCTTTTGTTATCAACATCGGCGATCAATTACAAGTTCCATCAATCTGCTTGCATTCCACTTAATTTCTTCTTTTGATTTAACTTTTCATTTGTAGAATCCATGTGCCCATGGTGTGTGACCTCAAAATAATTGATGTTGGAATGCAATTACGTATGTGCAGGTTCTAAGCAATGGAAGATGCAATAGTGTGTTGCATCGTGCAGTGGTGAGCTCTTCTAAATCACGCATTTCAATTCCCATATTTTACTTTCCTTCTCCTGACGCAGTCATTGCTCCTGCACTGGCATCGATTGACGACGAGTATCCTGCATTGTTTAGAAGATTCACATGTAATGAATATTAACAAAAGTTTTGGAACAAGAAATTGCAAGGAAGTACTTGCTTGCAGTCATTCTCCCATGATTCCCAAATATCGGAGGACGACCTTCGAAAGTTTGCATGCATCTAATTATGGGATTTATATCTTCTTTCTTCCTTCTTAATTGTATTCGTGTTATTTGATTTTAAAGGTTAGTTTGGGATAATGTAATTGGATTATATTTAAATTTCTTGCAATTGGATTATGCTTTTAATATCCAAAGTATTTCGGGTATAAGTTGTTTTCATCTCGTTTTTCTACTTCGCTCTTCCACGACTTATTTTGCGGTATTTGGAACTGTATTTGAATAATGCAATTATGTTGAGAACCTTTTTAGGAGAAATATCTGTTTGACATCTTATAAATTTCCATTTAAGATAGTTTAAATTAAAAAAATATCTTTTATTGTAAACTATCGATTTAAATATCTTTAAAAACATATAATGATAAATAAACGGTCTGATTAGAACTAATTATCAAATCCATTAGCATATCGGGAAGGTATTTTCCAAATCAACAAGTTAACGAGGAGAGTCCTTTGGAACGCAAGGACAAACACAAATTTCCAAAAATATCTACCGGATTTTTCTCAAAATCGAATCGGAATTTACATTGTTTTTCGGCATTTTAAAAAAATTGACAACGTCATTTGTGGTGGGTGTTATTGGCATTGGCTTGTGGCAGGTGTAATTGGCATTAGCTAATGGCTTTTTAAATTTACATTAGATTGAATCGGAAAAGGAGAATAGAACGAAAAGGTTTTCAAAAGACTTGCGCTATCTTGGCAAGGGATTATGAGGAGAACGTAGCACTGGGTTGGGATATTTTATTTTAGAATACCATAGGATTACTAGATGAAGGTAGCAAATGGAGTCGGAGTTTCACTAACCTCCTTCAGAAAACCTTATCAAATTTTCCCCATTTAATGAATGTGCCTTTCCTTTTTTGGAAATGTTCGTGTAATGTGAACTTTGTCTTTCTCAACCCCTTAGTTTCAAATTGGATGGAGAGATTTTTGGTGTTTTAACTATTACACTTCGTGTTGCTGGGCTTGGTCCTTGCTTGTAGATATTATAGGTACTTTGCAATGATTTTTTTGCTTGACGTTGAGGGGAAGGGTGGTGGTTGATATTCTTACTTGTTCATATCCCTATGTTAACATCTATGTTAAAATCTCATAACTTGGATTTTTATGGATAATATCAACATTGTTATCAGATGCTTGGTCTCTGGTGTTGATGATTTTTCATTTACTTATTGGTGTTTTTTTTTTTTTTGTCTTATGTGGGTTCTTGTTAATATTGCCATAGTTTCCTTTTCAAATATTTTTTTTTTGCATTATGTTCTAGTGTGAGGTTAAAATTGGAGTTGAGTTTTTAATGACTTATTGTATATCTATGTCTTGGGTTTTGAAATCAATTTTTTTTGCCGTTGTGGTGTAGTGTGAGGTTAATATTGGAGTTCAGTTTTCATTGAGTTATTGCATATTTGTGTCTTTATTACAGTGTTAATTAAATGATCTTTAGAAGAGAAACACTTATTGACCATAAGATTAACTATAAACTCTAGGTTATATATATATATTTAGTTAGGTTATATCGCAATTGCCAGAGCTTCGACCTTTGTTGATATCTTCTGTTGTGTCAAAGGTAGCCTTATATGTGGCAATAGCACAGATATTCACTGTAGCGTTGACACAAAAATGTTCACTGTGGAGATTCCGAACCCAGAAGCTCAAAACTCCTTATGTTGTTCCTCATGAATGCTAAAGCTCACTTGTCCTGTTAACATTTTGAAACTTTGATCCAACTCACAAAGAAACTCATTTTCCAGTTGTTTAATCTCTCCAAGATTAGTAATACACTGTGACTGAGATTTGGTCTTCTTAAATTATAAAACCAACTCTTTCTTTGTATCATCCATTGAAGCAACCTTATTTGTCATAGAATACTTTATGTACCATGTTAGTGCTCTTTCCTACGATGATGTGACAAGCTACTTCTTCTTCACATCTTCATCAGTAATCTATTTTTATTTCCATACTATTTTAGCTACAAACAAAAATTGCTCAGGATCCTCTGATTTGAGTACTCTAAAGATAGGTATCTTAATATCATTGGCCATTTTTCTTGGGAGTAAGGGAGTGGGTGGGGGAGAGGACGGGGGAGGGAGAGTATGGGGAGGGGGATGCGAGGTAAGGGGATTAGCGGGATTGGGAATCCCAGAGGTTCCCTGATTATTCTCAACCCCTAAATGCGATGCACCTCTAGAGGTTGCAGGGTTACTCCTTTCTCTTCGCTTTCAGATTCACCCAACAACAGAATGTAATGAGTCTCAATGAAGTTCTCATGATCTTCTCTATATCGCTTTCCACTTTGTGTAGCTTCAGACTTACTTCTTCCAAACATTAATCTAATTACATTCGTAGTACACCATTTTTACATAAAATAATTTTAATCCACAAATTCAAAGAATTTAGATACTTATCTCGTGGACACCTAAAAAAACTTCACTCAACTTCGCTGTAAGATATAGTCATGTCTATCATGAACTTAGTGATAAATCCTCCCATAATACTATCGATCCCGAAATAACTAGATCTTGAGTTGTTGTTATCATTATCCTTGAGATGTTGTACCAATTTCGAGTTCCACGCAGTAGGCTCGTCATTCTTAAAGGAGGTCTTGTTCTTGGTCAGGCTAGATAACCATTCATGTAGTTCATTTGGAAACAATGCGAAGAAAATCTTATGTTTTTTGGTGAAAATATACCTCCACAGCCAAGCTTTAGTCGATAATTGTGATTTTTTGTTTTCTTGAACTATGAAATATCATTCTTTTGGAACTACTGAGTCTTGTATAACCTTCCTTGAAGGTTTCCACATGCACTTATCCCTCAAACACATCACGAACCTGACAAAAAAACTATTTGAAGGAGAACTATTTGTTGGTTGTTTTGGGCTTGACCCAGGCTCGACTTGTACTTTGTACCATCAAAACCCTAGACACCTACCCTTTCGGCAACAGCCTGCAAGTAGATCATAGTCTTAGCCAAGGTGGCTATGGGTGGTTGTAGAACCAGGTTTCTACAGCCTTGAGAGACTACACGAGGTGGCTTTACTTCACCTTTCTATACTTAACCAATCTTCTAGCATAAAAGAAAATACTGCGTGGTTATACTTAATCAATTACTTCACATCATTCAGATAAACATAAACACCTTACAACATAAGATAAGCTATCTTATAACCATAACTTCACATGAAATATAGAAAGAAACCACAACACATAAAGACACCAAATATGCTTCAAAATTGTCTCTTCTTTATTATGATAAGACTCTTCAGTACATTCACTTCTCTGACCTGTGCACATAGTTGCAGGTGGTATCCGCAAAAAGTTGCAGACTCTTCCAAGGTATTCACACACAGAGCTGTGAAGCCTTCCATAAAGACCCAAACATAGACTAAAATTGATATCTCAAGTGCTTGTGTGCATCCAATATTACATGGGTGTTACCTCGAAGAAGCCTTACATTGCTATATAATTTACATGATACAAAACCATGGTCCACATACCATGGTCGAACAAAAAAATAGACTAAAACCCAAAACCATTACAAAATGAGGGGCTTTGACTGGCCCCGAAGACCCTAAACACTACACAATAGATTTATCTTCGGGTACCGCACACTCTGCTTCTCAAGTTGCATATTATTTTGATAAAATTGGACCAAGTTTGGTTGCGCCTAACAACCACTTCCATCCCTCCATCAACCATCAGGGTCATGCTAAAAATATTGTACTTTAAGCCTTCAATGATCCACACATCATATGTATTGGTTCTCTTCTCACCAAGATTGGATTTACCACTTCCCAACACTATTGTTGGTTCATTACCTTCAAAACTAACATGGCCACTCTTGTTTCTCTTTAGAATTTCAAATCAGCTCCTATCTCCTAACATATGGTGAGAACATCCACATTCAATGTACCATTTTTCATCCTCATCATGCGAGCAAAGAGAAATAACACACCTTCCTATATTCTCCTCCTTTTTCTTCCAAAAGTTTCTTGGATAGTTCCTTGGTTGATCACTCTCCTTTATATACTACTTTTGGCTAAATGGCTTGAAGGATCTAGGAATATTACAATATTTAGCCATATGTGCAAAACTCTATCACACATAACACTATATATGACCAAGATATGAAGCCAAAGGATAGGATATTTTTCTCCTCATGTGAGGTCACCATATCCTTGTGTTATACCTGTAATCAATGGCCTTGTGGCCAAACATATTACAAGCATAAAAATAATGATTAAATGAACTTATATACCTGAAGGTGGGTCGTCTTCTTAGATGTTCAAAATGTTGCATATATTTTTACAATGTGCTCATATAAGTTGCTATAACATGTCCAAAATTGTGATAATGAAAGCACTCAATCTCATCCTTCAAGGGGTTTAAGGAGTTTTGACTCGGTCCTCTAAAATCTGCTACTCTCAACTTTAAGAGTGGATGATCCTTTTGGTTCTCTTCTTGGCTTATGTTGATAGATTTGTTTTATCTGTTTTTTGTTTCTTCTATTGTTGGTAACAGTATTTGTTGTAGCCTTCTTGGGTTCTACATTGTTGCTCTTGTCTAGTTGTGAGCTAGAATATCCAAAGATAAGACCATATATATTTTATGGAGATCTATTACTCTTGAGGATATTGTCGAAAACCTTGCTAAATTTTTGTTGCTTCAACTGGTCATCCTTTTCGTTGAATTTCTACCTCATGGAAACCACTTACGCTTCTAAATCATCAATTTTACCCTATTTCTCCTTCAGCTGATTGGAAAACACATCCTCAATTATTTTTATTCTTCTAGCTAGGTCCTCAAAGTAATGATCTCCTCCTTTAGATCCTTTTCCTTTTCATGATAGATCTTTCATATCTTATCATGCTCCCTACATGAATCTATTGGTCTACCAACTTCTCTAAAATGCTCTCCAATAACCTCCATGGTATATTCATATTCAAACTTAAGGGCATAAAACTATGACCATAATACTATTCACTAACCAAATCTAAATTATTATCATCACATCTATATAAAGGACAACTTAAAAGTAAATCCGTATGACTTATACCTTCAAAATCATTGTTGTTAGGAAAAACACTGAGAGGGGGGTTGAATCAATATTTTACACACTTCAAATTTCCAATTTCTTGTTCTCATTTGTATACCCTACTGTTATAAAGGGAACTAGCGTATCTGCGTGAATATATTTAAATAAAACCACATATATCCATATAGATTATTTGATCATTAATTTCAGCATATATTCAGCATTAATTAGTGCATCATTACTTCATTATTCATCAATTAATCTGTAATTATGAGCAGATAAGAATTAGATAGAACATCAATACAAAAAACTTCATCTGAACACTAGGATTTTAGGTGGACACCCAATAGGGGAGAAATCCACCACTATTTTCCTCTTTGTCTTCTTTTATTAAAAAATACTTCTTACAATATTGTACGGGTGTAGACTCTAACCAACACACAGGATCTAACCTAAAAAATACTACAAACTTCTCTCTTTTTACATTTCCTACTGGAAGGGATATACAACCTCTTCGTGAAGACTAATATCCTCTAATATTTGTTGATCGCTTTTCAAAATGTTTCAAACTGGACCCAATCTCAACAATTCAGAAATTAACTACTAATGAAAATAAGCGACTGAATATGAATCTACCAATGCAAGTAGAATAAACCAATTCATAACAGATCATATCAATGCACAACCATTCACGAGTATACCAAACCAAACTTTTTTCATTACAGAAATCAGATCCCATCACTGCAGGCCCTTATCCTTCATGTGTCAGAAGGTATATGTTATTGATATGAATAAAACCAGTGTATGTACATGTCTCCCCTGAAGTAAACCCATTTACAGATCTCAAAATATAGATAATTGAATATGAATCACTGTCACACTGAATCAATCACTAAATCACATACTAAAACCAACATAGATCATTGAATCAAATATAGTTCACCATACAATAGTATCATCACAAGCCAATATTCCATACCATAATCATTTCAACTGAACAATAAATGTCAAACACATATTATCATAAGCAAGACTTCATCAAGAGACAACAACAATCATAACAAAACTAATCAAACATCATGAAAAATTCATACTAAAAATTTTAGTATATATATGTTCCTTCTACGCAGAACATCTGTGTATGTGTGATTTTCCCATGTTTGAAGCATGCATACATGTTATGAAATTTGTACACACAAATACTCAAAATTCAACCCGCGTATGCACACAACTTCTCAAAGACAAGCCCGCCTATATATTTGTAATCACTGAATCATTCCTTTGTTGCAACCAAAACAAATAGACAATCCTTACCGTCACATATTCATGTTAGATCATCATTACCACCACATATATATCCTTGTTAGTTATAATCATAAAATATCAAGTAATAATATTCATTAGTCTCTACTATTCTTTCAGATCAATAAAATATGAAAGGCTTCTCGATGTTGCTTGGTGCATACTTATTTTAGATCAAATCATTCACCAATAGCCCATAACTTTCACACCTAACAAATTTGTATCCATCTCCTTATATATCTTAGGCCTTAGGGAATACATTAGGTGATTCGAATGGAAAGTGGCCTACACCCATGGTATTGTAAGTGACATCTCTCCATGGTATTCATTCACCCATGGTATGTATGAACCTATGGTATTCATGTACACATGGAATTTTCCCATGGTATTTTAAGTGGCATCCACCCATCTTATTGTAAGTGACATCTACCCATGGTATTTTCCCACCCATGGAATTTTCCCACCCATGGTATTTTCCCACCCATGGAATTTTCCTGTGGTATTGTAACTAAAAAAGACAATAAGTAACAAGTCATATTTTGTGAAATGACAGATTGTCCACCACAATGTAGCTTTTCAATTATTCTCTATTGTAGTAAAAAATTTCTTTGTGGTTTTATTTATGGTGTTTTCTGAAATTTTATGGAATTTCAAATTTTTCAGATCCCCCCCCCCCAAAAGATCCATTTCATTTCTTTTAGATCTTGGGGACCTCCCCCAGAAGATCTAGATTAGCGGTATCAGATTCAGGTTACGACGAGTCCATGGGAATGAGGGTTTGCAGCGTATTTTAGTTTCAATTTTTTCAGCAAACTTCATAAAACTCCATACAAGTTCCACAACTTCCACGTAGCAGTTTCTTACGCCAAGAACGAAGAATTTTTATTTTTTTTCATTTTTTGGAGGAATTTTTATTGGGTGCTGAGTTTACAGATCATATATGAAACTTTTGGTGTCAAATTTACAAAAAGCTAATAACATATCTAGATTCCTTGCAAAAAAAACCTAATAAAAGAAAAAATCGGCTGAATCAGGGTTCAGATCTGGGTGATATCGTTCATTAAAAATCAATTATGTTGCAGAATTTTTTCTGACAAAAATTCCTAGATGAAGAATTTCCTATCATTTTTTGCAGCTTTTGTGCAAAATTTCAAAAACCTAATTTCAGAACTGAGCTCCTCTTAAAAAATCACCCAATTTAAAAAACCAAATTGGTCGAATCAAAGTTTGGATGAGGGAGTTATCGTTGATTCAAAATCAACTATTTTTTTCAGATCTTTTGTGATGGTTGGAAAGTTGCAGCGTGAATCTTTGTTTCTGGAGATAGGGATTTCAATCACATGGTAATGTGTATAATGTTCATTCTATTTCAAAAATCAAGTTATAATAAAAATTCTGAGTCAATTGAATGAGTTATTCCCATTTTAAATTATATTTTATATCTTGAGAAGCATTCAAAGCGGGTTCCCTTTGGAGATGTGCCCTCTCACCCCGCTTTAGTAGACACCTTTTTCACATTCATCAGTTTCATCATAGCAGCATCCGACTTGGTTATTTGGAGACATGCCCTCCCACCCTAGGCTCTGTAGGCACCTACTACTTCATCAACAATCAGCATCACTGGCATGGGTGAACCACACAAAATCTTTGTCATCAAATTCCATTTTCTAGGCTGCACACAGTTAGTATCCTACCTGGTCACAAACATGACAGGGTATCTCTCTCATCAAATATTTTTTTTTCATGGTTCTGGTTCATCCACTAACCCACACTTCATCAAAGTCCATTTTCTAGGCCACACATTGTTAGCATCACACTTGATCATAAGAATTATAGGGTATCTCTATCCTCAAATCTTTGTTAGTCATGGTTATGGATCATCCACTAACCCACACTTCATCGAATTCCATTTGCTAGGTCCCACATTGTCAGTATCACAGTTGGTCACACGCATTACAGGGTATCTCTATCCTCTGATCTTCATTCATCGCGGTTATGTGTTAACCACAAAAAATCATTCTCTTAAGTCGATCTTCATATTCAATAAAGACTTCTCACAAGGAAACTTCATGCAATGGTGACCATTACTTCTTAAGGAGGGAGGAATGATCTGAATGGAAAGTGGCCTACAACCATGGTATTCATCCACCCATGGTATTTATCTGGCCATGGTATTTATCTGGCCATGGTATTGTAAGTGACATCTACCCATGGTATTCATTCACCCATGGTATGTGTTATCACCAAATTGGAACATGTTGGGTTGTTTCCACCTCCAACCTAGCATAACTATTTCAAACCAATTTTTACTAGAATTTAGCCTTTCCAATCTCAGAGGGTTCTCTCAAAAATAACTTATAAACTTCAGATGACTAAATCTAGTTTTATTTTATGTGAATTTTCAGGTGAAACAGAATGTGATAGCTGCCACCATTGGGCATGAAGTCAACAAAAATAAATTTAACTGCAGAGAACACAATTTTAGGGAAGCTAAGGCATTTTATGACTTGAAATTAATGTTAAGTAAACATTTATAATTATACACTGCGAAAGAAGGAAGTTGGAGAAAGTTAATGAATTCCAAGTAATTAAAATTCTATGAATATTGATAGCAACATAAACAACAGGATAATAAATCACAACGTCAAAACATGAGTCTTCGGTAGAAAAACTGAGTTACTGCAATAATCTATTAGCTGAAGAAAAATTTTACATAGAGTTGCCTCCACAGATCATCGATCCCCCTCAAAGTGAAAAATTTCCCCATTTATAGAGTGATGCATATTTTGCAATGGTCTACCACCTGGGTTAGACTTGATGCCTATAAAAGAGTCCTATCTCTAATTGATTTATAAAATATTGGATTCTTTTTGGGATATTTCCATTTTAAAAGAGTTTGTACAGAAAAAGGATTCTATCACCATTTAAGAACTTTAACCAACTTTGTTAATGATCCTTATCGAATATAAAAAATTCATAACATGATGGATTCATATCTGTCATCATGCCACGTGGATGCTGACTTGTTGACCTGCTGACATGTATCCACAAGTTGAATTTAAAAATTTCTGCACAAATCTTGCTAGTAAAAACTATGTAAATTATGCCTCAAAGATAGGTGTGTATTTTCAAAACTCTGATGGATGTGAGAAAATGGAGAGAGGCTTTTGTAGATGAGACCGTTCTGAAGAAAAAAATCCTTACGATTTCCAAAATTCATTTCCATTTGGTCAGAAAGTGAGCTTGACGTTGACTACTAAAACAATAATTTCCAGAATTTCGGTAGCAAAAATTTAGTAGAAAATGCCAAAATCACCCTTCAGCATATAATTTGAATTTTTTGAATATTCCAGGGTATTCTTTGAGGTTTATGAGTTAAATACATGCCTTCATCCCTCATATTTCTGAAATTTTAACTGGTTTTTCCTCAGTTGAAAACTACAGTAGTTTCGTAGCAAATTTCTTCTTTCAAGCATGGGAGTTTCTACGAAAGTTCCTAGTTTCCGAGATTTTGTTTCCCTTTCAATATTTTTGCCTCAAAAACACTTATAAAAGCCTATATGAGCCTAATAGTAGCATATATGAGTTTGTATGTGACCAAACATGTTGATTAGCCATAGCATAAGAAAACATTGTGATTTCACCATTATTATGGAGTAGCATTAGTTTTAGTGACAATATTGAGACCTTTCTTCATAAGCTCAGCTTGTATCATTTCTATCTCTGCTGATAAATATTTCAATTGCCCCTTCAACCTTATCCTGTCTACATGCAACCATTTGTTTCTCCTACACATGTGTTTCATAATTCTATGCAAATGCAGTGTCCTCTTCCACTAGCTTTGTATCCATTGGTTCATATCTTACAACTGAACTTACTTTATATTGTTTACTTTGAGATGCCATGGATTCAACATGTCAACAGTTTCTTCTTGCCACCTCAAATTATCCTCTAGACAACTAGAACTACTATTGACACCAATAGAAGTTCCCTAAACACCACAATACCAACTCACAAGACAACAAAAACAATTTGAATGATAACAAGAACGAGCTAAAGTGAAAGGAGAACAAGATAAGAAATGAAGCTATACAGTGAGATTGTTTAGGGGATAATGGATAAAGGAAAAAATCACCTATTTATGACCCACAGTGATTCTGACCTGTGTTTTTAAAAATTGGACTGTTACTAACAGCCACAGAGTTTCATAGCAAAATAGGTGGGAAAAGTGACACATTTTCTACGGAAAGTGTTTTGAACTGTAAAAATTGTTAATCATGAATAATTGAGCCTAAGACACATGAATTTTTTTGATGCAGGAGCATCCAACTCAGAGGAGGCGCAATATGGTTAGCTGTCTCGGTAATTAACACATGTTATGGACAGGTTATTCTACATGTGTTTCTTTTGTTTATTTTTGTTTGCTTTATAGTTTGACAGTTGGACAATGAAAAGAGGACTAGGAATTTTAAATCTTTTCCTGTAGTTAATTAGAAGTTTGTTTTCTGTTAAACAAAAAAAAAAACGAAACTGTCAAGGTAGTTAGGAAACTTTCGGTTGACAGTTCAACCGAAAAACCCAGAACTATTTTATGTTACAGGTATTTAAATGGAGGAAAAATCTTAGATAGGGGTTCGAGATTTCTTTCAAAGAAAAGAAGAATAGAATCAAGATTGAATTAGAAAAGAAACCATCTGTAATCTAATATCTTTTCAGCAAAGTTATTGAATTTGAGTTGATGTCAGTGTGACGAGCCCTTACTCTCTTTTTATATTGTTTTACGAAATGCACGTTAATTTCGAATAAGCACAAAACTGAATGAAAGGATTTTGAAACTACGGCCAAATAGAATAGCATGCGCAGGATGAAGATCGCTTGTTATTGAAGCCAGTGGCAAGACCATAACGAACAGGACTATCGAATTACACAGCGGAAACAAATAACAAAGCAACCACAGGCCGAAACAGGTAAATTTCCATCGCAAATAATTAACATTGATTACGAAGTGAAGTGTTCTCATATTCATAGAAAATAGTTCATCAAAGTCTTTTACTATCCACAGACAGAGTGAAACAGAATCTCAATTAAAAGACTGGAGGAGGGTTTGTAACCGAACCCTCATAATTACAACCAAAAAGAACAGTCCGCCAAGCATTCCCCATTTTTACATAAAATTCCAGAGTGAAAACCTAACGGCCAACCGGCATTTAGCAAACAGGAACTATAATACTTCATCTATTGAAAGCACAGAGCAACGTTGACCCTACCCTTGGGGTTTCGACGATTCCAGGGAGGTCGCCAGACGAAGTTAACACCAAGCAAGAACCTGTAAACACAAACAAAACCCTGTTAGAATTGTGACTGAAGTCAAGGGGTCGAATTGACAAACCAGAAAAGAAAACTAGGCGGGCAAGAGATTGAGGAAACTTACCAAAAAAAGTTGAAAACGGAATAGGACTAACTTTCCAGGTTTGGACCAACAACCTGCTCACAGAGGAGTAGAAACGGTCAGAGACACCAGGTAAAAAGGTGCGAAATTGTCAGCATGGAGAGAGGAAAATACCTGTGACTTCGTTGATTGAGAAGAACCACCCACAAAGAGACTTGGTAACCCAACACCTGGAACACAAAATATATCGTGGAGAAGAACAAGTTAATAGTTGAACGTGAAATAGTGTAACAGACGTAGAGAAGCGAAGTAAAAACAAAGAAAAGAGCCGACAGTAAACCATTACCCCCATTCGGCAACGAGTTGCATCGTGAAGTTGCAGGCAGAGCAAAAGATGAAACAACAAAGTCGCACAACGATACTTCAACGAAGTTTTTAGCTGGAGGAAGGATCAATTCCGTTGTTCACACAAAAGCACCAAGGCATAGCAGTCGGACCAGTGTAGTGTCACCGGTTTTGCAGAAACCAGAAGACAAACCCTCCCCTCCGTTTCGAAAGAGGAAAATAACAAAATACAGCTGAAGGCATTGCAAAACACAAGGAGACTGGCACAAGGTTCGGAGTGAACATAGTTAATACAATAGATCCATGATAGGATTTGAATTTATTGCCACAACAGTCGAGACACCCCCAGGTACCGTAAACCATTTTTATCCATTTATGGCGTTACATTCAAATTAATTTGATTGCTGAGTTGTTAAATGAGCTGGCGGTCTGTGAATCTCACATGTAATTTTTATTCCTATTTGATTATAAACGAAACTGTGTATTTCCACGTGTAAGAAGGGCAGGAAACCATCATTTTTGGTATCAGAGCGGGTTTTTTGAACAAGGAAAATGGAGGTTGGTAGACGAGGAAGAGGAAGAGGAAGAGGAAGAGTAGTCCGAAGAGTATCAGATGAGGGACTGAGAGAGGAGATTCGAATTCTGAATGAACGATTGGTAGCAGTAGAAGCTGGAAGGAGGAGAGACCCCGCAGGAGGGCATGACAGTGATGAAGAAGTTGAAGAACAAGCAGATGGTTTGGAAGGAGAGGCACCTGAACTCAGACTACTGAGGTCAGTTTTATTATCTAGTCATAATCCAAAACATGAGCTTTCCACTTATGATGGAAGCTTGTCGACAGAGGTGTTGCTAGATTGGCTTAGCGAAGTAAACAAATATTTTGACTTTGAGGAAATCAACGAGGACAAGAGGGTGAATTTCGTTGCCACCAAGTTGAAATGAAATGCGTCCTTGTGGTGGGACATCATTCAGGCAGAAAGAAAAAGGCTGAATAAACAACCTATAAGGAAGTGGGCCAGAATGGAGGCAAAGCTAAAAGAGGAGTTTATGCCTAAAGATTATCAAATTATGTTGTACAGGCAAGTACAGAACTTGAGGCAAAGGGGAGTGACGGTTAAACACTATACAAAAGAATTTTATAAATTGAATTTGAGAGCAGGGTATATAGAAGATACCCCAGGAAAAACAGCGAGGTTTGTGAACGGATTGAGAGGGGAGAGACTTGATGAAATCGGTATTCTCTCGCCCAGAACTTTGGATGAGGCATATCAGTTTTCCTTGAAGGTGGAGGAGAAAATAATCAGGAAGCAGAATGCCAGAAGAGGAGGTGGATCTGGCAGAGGAAAGGGGAAGGCCTTTGGGAGAGGCAGAGGTACAGGTTCCAATGAAGAAGGGAGCAGTTTCAAATCTGCAGGAACAACAGAAAAGGACAACAACACTAGAGGGGGATGACCAAACCAGCGAGGGAGAGGTAATGGTTGGGGCAGAGGAGTTGTCCAGTGCTATAGGTGCCACAAGTGGGGGCACAAGTCGTATGAATGTCCTGAAGGTGAACCAGCAGGTGGGAGAGGAGCTTATGTTGCCCAACTTGAGGAAGCAGAAGCACCGCCTCAACAAGTGGAAAATACACTGGAGACAGGGGAAGCCTTGGTGCTGAACAAGGTGTTGATAAAACCAGCGAAGGAGATTGTGGAACCAGACCAAAGAAAGGCTTTGTTATGGACAGTTTTCAAATCACAGGGTAAGTGCTGCAAACTGATCATTGACAGCGGGAGCACCGATAATTTGGTGGCCACAGAAATGGTGGAGAAGTTGGGACTGAAACGGCTGAAACATCCCACTCCCTACAAAGTGTCGTGGCTGCAGAAAGGACATCAACTGTTAGTTGATGAAAAGTGCAAGGTGGAATTCCAGATAGGCAGATATAATGAAAAAATTATCTGTGATGTTATGCCGATGGATGTCTATCATATCCTGTTAGGAAGACCCTGGCAGTATGACAGAAAAGTAGTTCATGATGGGAAGACAAACTGTTACAAGTTCGTTAAAGATGGGATCAAGCACACACTTGTACCCATTAAGGAGGAAAACACAGCAGAAGCTAGTGGAGTGAAGGCATTACTTGTGGGCGGAAAGGAATTTCTGAAACAGATTGAGGATGATGATGTTAATTATGTTGTTGTGAGGAGACCAAAAATAGTGGTTTTGCCTACCAAGATCACAGATCTGCCAGAAGAGATCCAGAACATGCTGCAAGATTTTGGCGACATCATCGTAGATGACTTACCTAACGAATTGCCACCTAAAAGAAGCATCAGCCATTGTATCGATTTTATACCAGGAGCTAGCTTGCCAAATAAGGCAGCTTATCGCATGAGCCTGAAAGATAATGAAGAAATTCGAAAACAAGTACAGGAACTGCTTGATAAAGGGCTGATCAGAGAGAGTATTAGTCCCTGTGCAGTTCCGACGGTGTTAGCTCCCAAGAAAGGTGGTGAATGGCGAATGTGCATAGACTCAAGAGCCATTAACAAGATTATGATCAGGTACAGGTTTCCATTGCCCCGGATCGATGACATGATGGACTGCTTGAGTGGAGCAGCATATTTTTCAAAGATTGATTTGAAGACTGGATATCACCAGATCCGAATTCGGGAAGGAGACGAATGGAAGACAGCCTTCAAGACGAATGAAGGGCTGTATGAATGGCTGGTGATGCCATTTGGCTTGAGTAACGCCCCTAGTACTTTTATGCGCCTAATGAACGAAGTGCTGAAAGATTTCATTGGAAAGTTTTTGATTGTCTACTTAGACGACATATTGATTTTCAGCAAAACAAAAGAAGAACACTTCAGGCATGTTCGAAGTGTAATGAGGAAGCTGCAACAGAATAAGATGCTAATAAATCTGAAGAAGTGTACATTTTTTCAACAAGAGTTGGTATATCTGGGGTTCCTAATTGCAGAAAGCGAATTGAAGATGGACCCAGAAAAGGTTGCAGCTATAATCAGCTGGCCACCCCGAAGAGTTTATTTGAAGTCCGAAGTTTTCACGGATTAGCAAGTTTTTATAGGAAATTCAACAGGAATTTCACTGAGATCTATGCACCCATGTTGGATACGATCAATAAAGTAAATCAGTCTTTTTACTGGACAGAGGCAGCGGAAAAAAGTTTTCAGACTTTAAAGAAGAAGATTACAGAAAGGTCGATATTGAGGCTACCTGACTTCAACAAACTTTTTCAAGTTTGTTGTGATGCCAGTGGTACCGCCATTGGGGCATTACTTAGTCAGGAAGACAGGCCGGTCGCATATTTCAGTGAGAAGATGAACGAGAGTAGATAAAAGTACTCAACTTATGACAAGGAGTTCTACGTAATTGTACAAGCATTGAAGCATTGGAGACATTACCTATTAGGTAATGAGTTTGTTTTATTTTCGGATAATTATGCATTACAGTATATTATGCAGCAGCATAAGTTGAACCATAAGCATGCAGAATGGGTTGAGTATCTATAGAGTTTTACATTTTTGCTGAAAAATATTAGTGGGCAGGCCAACAAGGTGGCAGATGCGTTGAGTAGGAGGAATTTACTCTTGCAGGAAAGTACAATGCAGGTTTTGGGCTTTGAGCACCTGAGGGATCTGTATCAGACAGATGCAGATTTTAAGGAGGCCTATGAGGACTGCCAAAACCCTCTGTTGACAAATAATAGTCTAGGGTTGGACTATAGTTTGCAGGAGGGACTATTTTTCAGGGGAGGATAGTTATGCATTCCGCTTGTTCGATGAGGGAGAACATTATTCGGGAAAAGCACAGTGGAGGTCTAGCTGGACATTTCGGTATAGATAAGACATGTTCACACGCTGAGCACTTTTATTTTTGGCCAAAGTTGCGACGAGACGTACAGAGGTACGTAAGCAGGTGTAAGGCATGCCAATTGGCGAAAGGTCACAGTCAAAATGCAGGCCTTTATATGTCACTACCTATTCTGAGCAGACCATGGGACTCAGTCAGCTTGGAATTTGTCTTGGGTTTGCCTAAGACTCAGCGGGGTTTTGATTTAGTGATGGTGGTAGTGGATCGGTTTTCAAATATGGCACATTTCATACCCTACAGGAAAACCAGTGATGTTACTCACGTAGCGCACTTGTTTTTCACAGAGATAGTTAGACTGCATGGTCTACTGAGGTCCATCATTTTCGACAGGGATGTGAAGTTCACCGGACATTTTTGGCGAACCCTGTGGAAGAAGTTGGACACTCAGTTACAGTTCAGCTCCGCTTACCACCCACAGACTGATGGACAAACAAAAGTGGTAAACAGGAGTCTGGGAAACTTGTTACGGAGTTGAATAGGCGAAAATTCTCGAATGTGGGACCGCGTGCTTGCTCAGGAAGAATTCACATACAACGATTCACCAAATCATAACACAGGGTACAGTCCCTTCCAGATCTTGTATGGCATGCATCCTCATGGAGTGCATGAACTGCGGGACTTAGGGAAACTTGAAAAACGAAGTGCTGATGGGGAAGATTTCGCCAAAGAAATGAGTGACTTACATGAGCAGGTGAAGCTAAAATTGCAAGACAACAATCAAAGGTACAAACAGTGGGTTGATTCAAAAAGGAGGGAGGTTTAGTTCAATGTTGGGGATGAAGTCCTTGCCCATTTGCGCAAGGAACGGTTTCCAAAAAGAGAATATAACAAGCTGAAATTTAAAAAGATTGGCCCCTGCAAAATCATTCGCAAGCTTTCTACAAATGCCTATGAATTGCAGTTGCCACCAGGGATAGGTATTTCACCTATCTTTAATGTGGCAGACCTGTTTACTTATGTTGCTGGTTCTGAGGGTGACACAACAGAGAGGCCAGAACGGGACCACCGAATTTTATGAGGGTTCTTGGATGAGACAGATGCCTATGGCACAGCCCCTTGAGATTGAGCGTATTCTCGACACACAGGTAGCCAAGTGCACACGTAGGAAGGAATATCTGCGATATATGGTCAAATGGAATAACCGTCCAATTGAGGACAGTTTGTGGCTTGACACAATGCAGATACAGAAAACAGGTTATTCAGTCGAAGAACTCATGGAGCGGAGCCATGACTGTTTGCCACCCCGGGAGCCTGATGCAGGAGCATCCAGCTCAGAGGAGGCACAAGATGGTTAGCTGTCTCGGTAATTAACACATGTTATGGGCAGGTTATTGTACCTGTGTTTCTTTTGTTTATTTTTGTTTTCTTTATAGTTTGACAGTTGGACAATGAAAAGAGGACTAGGAATGTTAAATATTTTCCTGTAGTTAATTAGAAGTTTGTTTTCTATTAAACAAGAAAAAAACGAAACTGTCAAGGTAGCTAGGAAAATTTCGGTTGACAGTTCAACCGAAAAACCCATAACTGTTTTATGTTACAGGTATTTAAATGGAGGAAAAATCTTAGATAGGGGTTCGAGAATTCTTTCAAAGAAAAGAAGAATAGAAACAAGATTGAATTAGAAAAGAAACTATCTGTAATCTAATATCTTTTTAGCAAAGTTATTAAATTCGAGTTGATGTTAGTGTGACGAGCCCTTACTCTCTTTTTATATTGTTTTATTAAATGCACTTTAATTTGGAATAAGCACAAAACTGAATGAAAGGATTTTGAAACTACGACCAAATAGAATAGCATGCGCAGGATGAAGACCGCTTGTTATTGAAGCCAATGGCAAGACCATAACAAACAAGACTATCGACTTACACAGCGGAAACAAATAACAAAGCAACCACAGGCCGGAATAGGTAAATTTCCATCACAAATAATTAGAATTGATTACGAAGTGAAGTGTTCTCATATTCACAGAAAATAGTTCATCAAATTCTTGTACTATCCACAGACAGAGTGAAACAAAGTCTCAATTAACAGACTGGAGGAGGGTTTGTAACCAAACCCTCATAATTACAACCAAAAAGAACAGTCCACCAAGCATTCCCCATTTTTACATAAAATTCCAGAGTGAAACCCTAACAGCCAACTGGCATTTAGCAAACAGGAACTATAAGACTTCATCTATTGAAAGCACAGAGAAACGTTGACCCTACCCTTGGGGTTTCGACGATTCCAGGGAGGTCGCCAGACGAATTTAACACCAAGAAAGAACCTGTAAACACAAACAAACTCCTGTTAGAATTGTGACTGAAGTCAAGGAGTCGAATTGACAAACCAGAAAAGAAAACTAGGCGGGTAAGAGATTGAGGAAACTTACCGAAAAAAGTTGAAAACAGAACAGGACTAACTTTCCAGGTTTGGACCAACAACCTGGTCAGAGAGGAGCAGAAACGGTCAGAGACACTAGGTAAGAAGGTGCGAAATTGTCAGCATGGAGAGAGGAAAATACCTGTGACTTCGTTGATTGAGCAGAACCAGCCACAGGGAGACTTGGTAACCCAACACCTGGAACACAAAAGATATCGTGGAGAAGAACAAGTTAACAGTTGAACGTGCAATAGTGTAACAGACGTAGAGAAGCGAAGTAAAAACAAAGAAAAGAGCTGACAGTAAACCATTACCCCTATTCGGCAACGAGTTGCATCGCGAATTTGCAGGCAGAGCAAAAGATGAAACAACAAAGTCGCACAACGAGACTTCAACGTAGTTTTTAGCTGGAGGAAAAATCAATTCCGTTGTTCACACAAAAGCACCAAGGCATAACAGTCGGACCAGTGTAGTGTCACCGGTTTTGCAGAAACCAGAAGACAAACCCTCCCCTCTGTTTCGAAAGAGGAAAATAACAAAATACAGCTGAAGGCATTGCAAAACACAAGGAGACTGGCACAAGGTTCGGAGTGAGCATAGTTAATACAACAGATCCACGATAGGATTTGAATTTATTGCCATGATAGTCGAGACACCCCCAGGTACCGTAACCCATTGTTATCCATTTATGGCGTTACGTTCAAATTAATTTGATTGCTGAGTTGTTAAATGAGCTGGCGGTCTGTGAATCTCACATGTAATTTTTATTCCTATTTGATTATAAACGAAACTTTGTATTTCCATGTGTAAGAAGGGTAGGACGTCATCATTTTTGGTATCATAGCGGGTTTGTTGAACAAGGAAAATGGAGGTTGGTAGACGAGGAAGAGGAAGAGGAAGAGGAAGAGTAGTCTGAAGAGTAGCAGATGAGGGACTGAGAGAGGAGATTCAAATTTTGAATGAACTATTGGCAACAGTAGAAGCTGGAAGGAGGAGAGACCCCGCAGGAGGGGATGACAGTGATGAAGAAGTTGAAGAACAAGCAGATGGTTTTGAAGGAGAGGCACCTGAACTCAGACTACTGAGGTTAGTTTTATTATCTAGTCATAAGCCAAAACATGAGCTTTCCACTTATGATGGAAGCTTGTCGGCAGAGGTGTTGCTAGATTGGCTTAGCGAAGTAAACAAATATTTTGACTTTGAGGAAATCAACGAGGACAAGAGGGTGAAGTTCGTTGCCACCAAGTTTAAAGGACATGCGTCCTTGTGGTGGGACAGCGTTCAGGAAGAAAGAAAAAGGCTGAATAAACAGCCTATAAAGAAGTTGGCCAGAATGGAGGCAAAGCTAAAAGAGAAGTTTCTGCCTAAAGATTATCAAATTATGTTGTACAGGCAAGTACAGAACTTGAGGCAAAGGGGAGTGATGGTTAAAGACTATACAGAAGAATTTTATAAATTGAATTTGAGAGCAGGGTATATAGAAGATACCCCAGAAAAAACAGCGAGGTTTGTGAATGGATTGAGAGGGGAAATACATGATGAAATCGGTATTCTCTCGCCCAGAACTTTGGATGAGGCATATGAGTTTGCCTTGAAGGCGGAGGAGAAAATAATCAGGAAGCAGAATGCCAGAAGAGGAGGTGGATCTGGCAGAGGAAAGGGGAAGGCCTTTGGCAAAGGCAGAGGTACAGGTTCCAATGAAGAAGGCAGCAGTTCCAAATCTGCAGGAACAACAGAAAAGGACAACAGCACTAGAGGGGGATGACCAAACCAGCGTGGGAGAGGTAATGGTCAGGGAATAGGAGCTGTCCAGTGCTATACGTGCCACAAGTGGGGGCACAAGTCATATGAATGTCCTGAAGGTGAACCAGCAGGTGGGAGAGGAGCTTATGTTGCCCAACCTGAGGAAGCAGAAGCACCGCCTCAAGAAGTGGAAAATACACCGGAGACAGGGGAAGCCTTGGTGCTGAACAAAGTGTTGATAAGACCAGCGAAGGATATTGTGGAACCAGACCAAATAAAGGCTTTGTTCCAGACAATTTTCAAATCACAGGGTAAGTGCTACAAACTGATCATTGACAGCGGGAGCACCGATAATTTGGTTGCCACAGAAATGGTGGAGAAGTTGGGACTGAAACGACTGAAACATCCCACTCCCTACAAAGTGTCGTGGCTGCAGAAAGGACATCAACTGTTAGTTGATGAACAGTGCGAGGTGGAATTCCAGATAGGTAGATATAAGGACAAAATTATCTGTGATGTTATGCCAGTGGATGTCTGTCATATCCTATTAGGAAGACCTTGGCAGTATGACAGAAAATTAGTTCATGATGGCAAGACGAACTGTTACAAGTTCGTTAAAGATGGGATCAAGCACACACTTGTACCCATCAAGGAGGAAAACACAGCAGAAGCTAGTGGAGTGAAGGCATTACTTGTGGGCGGAAAGGAATTTCTGAAATAGATTGAAGATGATGATGTTAATTATGTTGTTGTAAGGAGACCAAAAGCAGTGGTTTTGCATACCAAGATCACAGATCTGCCAGAAGATATCCAGAACATGCTGCAATATTTTGGCGACATCATCGTAGATGACTTACCTAACGAATTGCCACCTAAGAGAAGCATCAGCCATTGTATCGATTTTATACCAAGAGGTAGCTTGCCAAATAAGGCAGCTTATCGCATGAGCCCAAAAGATAGTGAAGAAATTCGAAAACAGGTACAGGAATCGCTTGATAAAGGGTTGATCAGAAAGAGTATGAGTCCCTATGCAGTTCCGACGGTGTTAGCTCCTAAGAAAGGTGGCGAATAGCGAATGTGCACAGACTCAAGAGCCATTAACAAGATTACGATCAGGTACGGGTTTCCATTGCCCCGGATGGATGACATGATGGACTGCTTGAGTGGAGCAGCATATTTTTCGAAGATTGATTTGAAGACTGGATATCACCAGATCCGAATTTGGGAAGGAGACGAATGGAAGACAACCTTCAAGACGAATGAAGGGCTGTATGAATGGCTGGTGATGCCATTTGGCTTGAGTAATTCCCCTAGTACTTTTATGCGCCTAATGAACGAAGTGCAGAAAGAGTTCATTGGGAAGTTTGTGATTGTCTACTTAGACGACATATTGATTTTCAGCAAAACAAAAGAAGAACACTTCAGGCATGTTCGAAGTGTAATGAGGAAGTTGCAGTAGAACAAGCTGCTAATAAATTTGAAGAAGTGTACATTTTTTCAGCAAGAATTGGTATATCTGGGGTTCGTAATTATAGAAAACGAAATGAAGATGGACCCAGAAAAGGTTGCAGCTATAATCAGCAGGCCATCCCCAAAGAGTTTATTTGAAGTCCGAAGTTTTCACGGATTATCAAGTATTTATAGGAAATTCATCAGGAATTTCAGTGAGATCTACGCACCCATGTTGGATACGATCAAGAAAGTAAATCAGCCTTTTTGCTGGACAGAGGCAGCAGAAAAAAGTTTTTAGACTTTAAAGAAAAAGATTATAGAAAGGCTGATATTGAGGATGCCTGACTTCAACAAACTTTTTCAAGTTTGTTGTGATGCCAGTGGTACCGCCATTGGGGCATTACTCAGTCAGGAAGACATACCGGTCGCATATTTTAGTGAGAAGTTGAACGAGAGTAGACAGAAGTACTCAACTTATGACAAGGAGTTCTACGCAATTGGACAAGCATTGAAGCATTGGAGACATTACCTATTAGGTAATGAGTTTGTTTTATTTTCAGATAATTCTGCATTACAGTATATTATGCAGCAGCATAAGTTGAACCATAAGCATGCAGAATGGGTTGAGTATCTGCAGAGTTTTACATTTGTTTTGAAACATATTAGTGGGCAGGCCAACAAGGTGGCAGATGTGTTGAGTAGGAGGACTTTACTGTTGCAGGAAAGTACAATGCAGGTTTTGGGCTTTGAGCACCTGAGGGATTTGTATCAGACAGATGCATATTTTAAGGAGGCCTATGAGGACTGCCAAAACCCTCTGTTGAGAAATAATAGTCCATGGTTGGACTATAATTTGCAGGAGGGACTATTTTTCAGGGGAGGATAGGTATGCATTCCCGACTGCTCGATTACAGAGAACATTATTCGGGAAAAGCACAATGGAGGTCTAGCTAGACATTTCGGTATAGAAAAGACATGTTCACAGGTTGAGCACTTTTATTTTTGGCCAAAGTTGCGACGAGACGTACAGAGGTACGTAAGCAGGTGTAAGACATGCCAATTGGTGAAAGGTCACATTCAAAATGTAGGCCTTTATATGCCACTACCTATTCCGAGCAGACCATGGGACTCAGTCAGCTTGGACTTTGTCTTGGGTTTGCCTAAGACTTAGTGGGGTTTTGATTCAGTGATGGTGGTAGTGGATCAGTTTTCAAAGATGGAACATTTCATACCCTGCAGGAAAACCAGTGATGCTACTCACGTAGCGCACTTGTTTTTCACAGAGATAGTTAGACTGCATGGTCTACTGAGGTCCATCATTTCTGACAGGGATGTGAAGTTCACCGGACATTTTTGGCGAACCCTGTGGAAGAAGTTGGACACTCAGTTACAGTTCAGCTCCGCTTACCACCCACAAACTGATGGACAAACAGAAGTGGTAAACAGGATTCTGGGAAACCTGCTATGGAGTTTAATAGGCGAAAATTCTCAAATGTGGGGCCGCGTGCTTGCTCAGGTAGGATTCACATACAACGATTCACCAAATCGCAGCACAGGGTACAGTCCCTTCCAGATCTTGTATGGCATGCATCCTCATGGAGTGCATGAACTGCGGGACTTAGGGAAACTTGAAAAACGAAGTGCTGATGGGGAAGATTTTGCCCAAGAAATGAGTGACTTACATGAGCAAGTGAAGCTAAAATTGCAGGACAACAATCAAAGGTACAAACAGCGGGTTGATTCAAAAAGGCGGGAGGTTTAGTTCAATGTTGGGGACGAAGTCCTTGCCCATTTGCGCAAGGAACAGTTTCCAAAAAGAGAATATAACAAGCTGAAAATTAAAAATATTGGCCCCTGCAAAATCATTCGCAAGTTTTCTGCAAATGCCTATGAATTGCAGTTGCCACCAGGGATAGGTATTTCACCTATCTTTAACATGGCAGACCTGTTTCCCTATGTTGTTGGTTCTGAGGGTGACACAACAGAGAGGCCAGAACAGGACACCGAATTTGATGAGGGTTCTTGGATGAGACAGATGCCTTTGGCACAGCCCCTTGATATCGAGCGTATTCTTGACACACAGGTAGCCAAGCGCACACGTAGGAAGGAATATCTGTGATATTTGGTCAAATGGAAGAACTGTCCAATTGAGGACAGTTCGTGGCTTGACGCAACGCAGATACAGAAAACATGTTATTCAGTCGAAGAAATCATGGAGCGGAGCCATGACTTTTTGCCACCCCGGGAGCCTGATGCAGGAGCATCCAGCTCAGAGGAGGCACAAGATGGTTAGCTGTCTCGGTAATTAACACATGTTATGGATAGGTTATTGTACCTGTGTTTCTTTTGTTTATTTTTGTTTGCTTTATAGTTTGACAGTTGGACAATGAAAAGAGGACTAGGAATGTTAAATCTTTTTCTATAGTTAATTAGAAGTTTGTTTTCTGTTAAACAAAAAAAAAAACAAAACTGTCAAGGTAGTTAGGAAAATTTTGGTTGACAGTTCAACCGAAAAACCCAGAACTGTTTTATGTTACAGGTATTTAAATGGAGGAAAAATCTTAGATAGGGGTTCGAGATTTCTTTCAAAGAAAAGAAGAATAGAAACAAGATTGAATTAGAAAAGAAACCATCTGTAATCTAATATCTTTTCAGCAAAGTTATTGAATTCGAGTTGATGTCAGTGTGACGAGCCCTTACTCTCTTTTTATATTGTTTTATGAAATGCACGTTAATTTGGAATAAGCACAAAACTGAATGAAAGGATTTTGAAACTACGGCCAAATAGAATAGCATGAGCAGGATGAAGATCGCTTGTTAATGAAGCCAGTGGCAAGACCATAACGAACAGGACTATCGACTTACACAGCGGAAAAAAATAACAAAGCAACCACAGGCCGGAATAGGTAAATTTCCATCACAAATAATTAACATTGATTACGAAGTGAAGTGTTCTCATATTCATAGAAAATAGTTCATCAAAGTCTTGTACTATCCACAGACAGAGTGAAACAAAGTCTCAATTAACAGACTGGAGGAGGGTTTGTAACCGAACCCTCATAATTACAACCAAAAAGAACAGTCCACCAAGCATTCCCCATTTTTACATAAAATTCCAGAGTGAAACCCTAACGGCCAACCGGCATTTAGCAAAAAAAAACTATAAGACTTCATCTATTGAAAGCACAGAGAAATGTTGACCCTACCCTTGGGGTTTCGATGATTCTAGGGAGGTCGCCAGAAGAAGTTAACACCGAGCAAGAACCTGTAAACACAAACAAAACCCTGTTAGAATTGTGACTGAAGTCAAGGGGTTGAATTGAAAAACCAGAAAATAAAACTGGGCGGGCAAGAGATTGAGGAAACTTACCGAAAAAAGTTGAAAACAGAACAAGACTAACTTTCCAGGTTTGGACCAACAACCTGCTCACAGAGGAGCAAAAACGGTCAAAGACACCGGGTAAAAAGGTGTGAAATTTTCATCATGGAGAGAGGAAAATACCTGTGACTTCGTTGATTGAGCGGAACCAGCCACAGGGAGACTTGGTAACCCAACACCTGGAACACAAAAGATATCATGGAGAAGAAAAAGTTAACAGTTGAACGTGCAATAGTGTAACAGACATAGAGAAGTGAAGTAAAAACAAAGGAAAGAGCCGACAGTAAACCATTACCCCCATTCAGCAACGAGTTGCATCGCAAAGTTGCAGGCAGAGAAAAAGATGAAACAGCAAAGTCGCACAACGAGACTTCAACGGAGTTTTTAGCTGGAGGAAGTATCAATTCCGTTGTTCACATAGAAGCACCAAGGCATAACAGTCGAACCAGTGTAGTGTCACCGGTTTTGCAGAAACCAGAAGACAAACCCTCCCCTCCGTTTCGAAAGAGGAAAATAACAAAATACAGCTGAAGGCATTGCAAAACACAAGGAGACTAGCACAAGGTTCGGAGTGAGCATAGTTAATACAACAGATCCACGATAGGATTTGAATTTATTTCCATGACATTCGAGACACCCCCAGGTACCGTAACCCATTTTTATCCATTTATGGCGTTACGTTCAAATTAATTTGATTGCTGAGTTGTTAAATGAGCTGGCGGTCTGTGAATCTCACATGTAATTTTTATTCCTATTTGATTATAAACGAAACTGTGTATTGCCACGTGTAAGAAGGGCAGGACGCCATCATTTTTGGTATCAGAGCGGGTTTGTTGAACAAGGAAAATGGAGGTTGGTAGACGAGGAAGAGGAAGAGGAAGAGGAAGAGTAGTCTGAAGAGTAGCAGATGAGGGATTGAGAGAGGAGATTCGAATTCTGAATGAACGATTGGCAGTAGTAGAAGCTGGAAGGAGGAGAGACCTCGCAGGAGGGGATGACAGTGATGAAGAAGTTGAAGAACAAGCAGATGGTTTGGAAGGAGAGGCACCTGAACTCAGACTACTGAGGTTAGTTTTATTATCTAGTCATAAGACAAAACATGAGCTTTCCACTTATGATGGAAGCTTGTCGGCAGAGGTGTTGCTAGATTGGCTTAGCGAAGTAAGAAAATATTTTTACTTTGAGGAAATCAAAGAGGACAAGAGGGTGAATTTCATTGCCACCAAGTTGAAAGGACATGCATCCTTGTTGTGGGACAGCGTTCAGGAAGAAAGAAAAAGGCTGAATAAACAGCCTATAAAGAAGTGGGCCAGAATGGAGGCAAAGCTAAAAGAGAAGTTTCTGCCTAAAGATTATCAAATTATGCTGTACAGGCAAGTACAGAAGTTGAGGCAAAGGGGAGTGACGGTTAAAGAATATACAGAAGAATTTTATAAATTGAATTTGAGAGTAGGGTATATAGAAGATACCCCAGAAAAAAAAATGAGGTTTGTGAACGGATTGAGAGGGGAGATACTTGATGAAATCAGTATTCTCTCGCCTAGAACTTTGGATGAGGCATATCAGTTTTCCTTGAAGGCGGAGGAGAAAATAATTAGGAAGTAGAATTCCAGAAGAGGAGGTGGATCTGGCAGAGGAAAGGGGAAGGCCTTTGGCAGAGGCAGAGGTACAGGTTCCAATGAAGAAGGCAGAAGTTCCAAATCTGCAGGAACAACAGAAAAGGACAACAGCACTAGAGGGGGACGACCAAACCAGCGAGGCAGAGGTAATGGTCGGGGCAGAGGATTTTTCCAGTGCTATAGGTGCCACAAGTGGGGGCACAAGTCGTATGAATGTCCTGAAGTTGAACCAGCAGGTGGGAGAGGAGCTTATGTTGCCCAACCTGAGGAAGCAGAAGCATCGCCTCAAGAAGTGGAAAATACACCGGAGACAGGGGAAGCCTTGGTGCTGAACAAGGTGTTGATAAAACCAGCGAAGGAGATTGTGGAACGAGACCAAAGAAAGGCTTTGTTCCGGACAATTTTGAAATCACAGGGTAAGTGCTGCAAACTGATCATTGACAGCGGGAGCACCGATAATTTGGTGGCCACAGAAATGGTGGAGAAGTTGGGACTGAAATGGCTGAAACATCCCACTCCCTACAAAGTGTCGTGGCTGCAGAAAGGACATCAACTGTTAGTTTATGAACAGTGCGATGTGGAATTCCAGAGAGGTAGATATAAGGAAAAAATTATCTGCGATGTTATGCCGATGGATGTCTGTCATATCCTGTTAGGAAGACCCTGGCAGTATGACAGAAAAGTAGTTCATGATGGGAAGACGAACTGTTACAAGTTCGTTAAAGATGGGATCAAGCACACACTTGTACCCATCAAGGAGGAAAACACAGCAGAAGCTAGTGGAGTGAAGGCATTACTTGTGGGTAGAAAGGAATTTCTGAAACAGATTGAGGGTGATGATGTTAATTATGCTGTTGTAAGGAGACCAAAAACAATGGTTTTGCATACCAAGATCACAGATCTTCCAGAAGAGATCCAGAACATGCTGCAAGATTTTGGCGACATCATCGTAGATGACTTACCTAACGAATTGCCACCTAAGAGAAGCATCATCCATTGTATCTATTTTATACCAGGAGCTAGCTTGCCAAATAAGGTAGCTTATCGCATGAGCCTGAAAGATAATGAAGAAATTCGAAAACAGGTACAGGAACTGCTTGATAAAGGGCTGATCGTAGAGAGTATGAGTCCCTGTGCAGTTCTGACGGTGTTAGCTCCTAAGAAAGGTGGCGAATGGCGAATGTGCACAGACTCAAGAGACATTAACAAGATTACGATCAGGTACAGGTTTCCATTGCCCCGGATGGATGACATGATAGACTGCTAGAGTGGAGCAGCATATTTTTTGAAGATTGATTTGAAGAGTGGATATCACTAGATCTAAATTCGAGAAGGAGACAAATGGAAGACAGCCTTCAAGACGAATGAAGGGCTGTATGAATGGCTGGTGATTCCATTTGGCTTGAGTAACGCCCCTAGTACTTTTATGCGCCTAATGAACAAAGTGTTGAAAGAGTTCATTGGGATGTTTGTGATTGTCTACTTAGACGACATATTGATTTTCATAAAAACAAAAGAAGAACACTTCAGGCATGTTCAAAGTGTAATGAGGAAGCTGCAGCAGAACAAGCTGCTAATAAATCTGAAGAAGTGTACATTTTTTCAGCAAGAGTTGGTATATCTGGGGTTCGTAATTGCAGAAAATGAATTGAAGATGGACCCAGAAAAGGTTGCAGCTATAATCAGCTGGCCATCCCCGAAGAGTTTATTTGAAGTCCGAAGTTTTCATGGATTAGCAAGTTTTTATAGGAAATTCATCAGGAATTTCAGTGAGATCTATGCACCCATGCTGGATATGATCAAGAATGTAAATCAGCCTTTTTGCTGGACAGAGGCAGCAGAAAAAAGTTTTCAGACTTTCAAGAAGAAGATTACAGAAAGGCCGATATTGAGGCTGCCTGACTTCAACAAACTTTTTCAAGTTCGTTGTGATGCCAGTGGTACTGCCATTGGGGCATTACTCAGTCAGGAAGATAGGTTGGTCGCATATTTCAGTGAGAAGATGAATGAGAGTAGACAGAAGTACTCAACTTATGACAAGAAGTTCTACGCAATTGTACAAGCATTGAAGCATTGGAGACATTACCTATTAGGTAATGAGTTTGTTTTATTTTTGGATAATTCTGCATTACAGTATATTATGCAGCAGCATAAGTTGAACCATAAGCATGCAGAATGGGTTGAGTATCTGCATATTTTTACATTTGTGCTAAAACATATTAGTGGGCAGGCCAACAAGGTGGTAGATGCATTGAGTAGGAGGACTTTACTCTTTTAGGAAAGTACAATGCAGGTTTTAGGCTTTGAGCACCTGAGGGATCTGTATCAGACAGATGCAGCTTTTAAGGAGGCCTATGAGGACTGCCAAAACCCTTTGTTGAGAAATAATAGTCCATGGTTGGACTATAATTTGCGGGAGGGACTATTTTTCAGGGGAGGATAGTTATGCATTCCCGACTGTTCGATGATGGAGAACATTATTCAGGAAAAGCACAGTGGAGGTCTAGCTGGACATTTTGGTATAGACAAGACATGTTCACAGGTTGAGCACTTTTATTTTTGGCCAAAGTTGCGACGAGACGTACAGAGGTACGTAAGCAGGTGTAAGACATGCTAATTGGCGAAAGGTCACAGTCAAAATGCAGGCCTTTATATTCCACTACCTATTCCGAGCAGACCATGGGACTCAGTCAGCTTGGACTTTGTCTTGGGTTTTCCTAAGACTCAGCGGGGTTTTGATTCAGTGATGGTGGTAGTGGATCGGTTTTCAAAGATGGCACATTTCATACCCTGCAGGAAAACCAGTGATGCTATTCACATAGCGCACTTGTTTCTCACAGAGATAGTTAGACTGCATGGTCTACCGAGGTCCATCATTTCCGACAGGGATGTGAAGTTCACCGGACATTTTTGGCAAACCCTGTGGAAGAAGTTGGACACTCAGTTACAATTTAGCTCCGCTTACCACCCACAGACTGATGGACAAACAGAAGTGGTAAACAGGAGTCTGGGAAACCTACTACGGAGTTTAATAGCCGAAAATTCTCGAATGTGGGACCGCGTGCTTGCTCAGGCAGAATTCGCATACAACGATTCACCAAATCGCATCATAGGGTACAGTCCCTTCCTGATCTTGTGTGGCATGCATCCTCATGGAGTGCATGAACTGCGGGACTTAGGGAAACTTGAAAAATGAAGTGCTGATGGGGAATATTTCGCCCAAGAAATGAGTGACTTACATGAGAAGGTGAAGCTAAAATTGCAGGACAGCAATCAAAGCTACAAACAGCGGGGGTTATTCAAAAAGGCGGGAGGTTCAGTTCAATGTTGGGGACGAAGTCCTTGCCCATTTGCGCAAGGAACGGTTTCCAAAAAGAGAATATAACAAGCTAAAATTTAAAAAGATTGGCCCCTGCAAAATCATTCGCAATTTTTTTGCAAATGCCTATGAATTGCAGTTTCCACCAAGGATAGGTATTTCACCTATCTTTAACGTGGAAGACCTGTTTCCTTATGTTGCTGGTTCTGAGGGTGACACAACAGAGAGGCCAGAACAGGACACCGAATTTGATGAGGGTTCTTGGATGAGATAGATGCCTATGGCACAGCCCCTTGAGATCGAGTATTCTCGACACACAGGTAGCCAAGCGCACACATAGGAAGGAATATCTGCGATATATGGTCAAATGGAAGAACCATCCAATTGAGGACAGTTCGTGGCTTGACGCAACGCAGATACAGAAAATAGGTTATTCAGTCGAAGAACTCTCGGAGCGGAGCCATGAATTTTTGCCACCCCGGTAGCCTGATGCAAGAGCATCCAGCTCATAGGAGGCACAAGATGGTTAGATGTCTCGGTAATTAACACATGTTATGGACAGGTTATTGTACCTGTGTTTCTTTTGTTTATTTTTGTTTTCTTTATAGTTTGACAGTTGGACAATGAAAAGAGGACTAGGAATGTTAAATCTTTTTCTGTAGTTAATTAGAAGTTTGTTTTCTGTTAAACAAAAAAAAAACGAAACTGTCAAGGTAGTTAGGAAAATTTTGGTTGACAGTTCAACCGAAAAACCCAGAACTATTTTATGTTACAGGTATTTAAATGGAGGAAAAATCTTAGATAGGGGTTCGAGATTTCTTTCAAAGAAAAGAAGAATAGAAACAAGATTGAATTAGAAAAGAAACCATCTGTAATCTAATATCTTTTCAGCAAAGTTATTGAATTCGAGTTGATGTCAGTGTGACGAGCCCTTACTCTCTTTTTATATTGTTTTATGAAATGCACGTTAATTTGGAATAAGCACAAAACTGAATGAAAGGATTTTGAAACTACGGCCAAATAGAATAGTATGCGCAGGATGAAGATCGCTTGTTATTGAAGCCAGTGGCAAGACCATAACGAACAGGACTATCGACTTACACAGCGGAAACAAATAACAAAGCAACCACAGGCCGGAACAGGTAAATTTCCATCAAAAATAATTAAAATTGATTACGAAGTGAAGTGTTCTCATATTCATAGAAAATAGTTCATCAAAGTCTTGTACTATCCACAGAAAAAGTGAAACAAAGTCTCAATTAACAGACTGGAGGAGGGTTTGTAACTGAACCCTCATAATTACAACCAAAAAGAACAGTCCGCCAAGCATTCCCCATTTTTAGATAAAATTCTAGAGTGAAACCCTAACGGCCAACCGACATTTAGCAAATAGGAACTATAAGACTTCATCTATTGAAAGCACAGAGCAATGTTGACCCTACCCTTGGGGTTTCGACGATTCCAGGGAGGTCGCTAGATGAAGTTAACACCGAGCAAGAACCTGTAAACAAAAAAAAAACCCTGTTAGAATTGTGACTGAGGTCAAGGGGTCGAATTGACAAACCAGAAAAGAAAACTGGGCGGGCAAGAGATTGAGGAAACTTACCGAAAAAAGTTGAAAACAGAACAGGACTAACTTTCCAGGTTTGGACCAACAACCTACTCACAGAGGAGCAGAAACAGTCAGAGACACCGTGTAAAAAGGTGCGAAATTGTCAGCATGGAGAGAGGAAAATACCTGTGACTTCGTTGATTGAGCGGAACCAATCATAGGGAGACTTGGTAACCCAACACCTGCAACACAAAATATATCGTGGAGAAGAACAATTTAACAGTTGAACGTGCAATAGTGTAACAGACGTAGAGAATCGAAGTAAAAACAAAGAAAAGAGTCGACAGTAAACCATTACCCCCATTCGGCAATGCGTTGCATCGCGAAGTTGCAGGCAGAGCAAAAGATGAAGCAACAAAGTCGTACAACGAGACTTCAACGGAGTTTTTAGCTAGAGGAAGGATCAATTCCGTTGTTCACACAGAAGAACCAAGGCATAATAGTCAGACCAGTGTAGTGTCACCGGTTTTGCAGAAACCAGAAGACAAACCCTCCCCTCCATTTCGAAAGCAGAAAATAACAAAATACAGCTGAAGGCATTGCAAAACACAAGGAGACTGGCACAAGGTTCGGAGTGATCATAGTTAATACAATAGATCCACGATAGGATTTGAATTTATTGACACAACAGTCAAGACACCCCTAGGTACCGTAACCCATTGTTATCCATTTATGGTGTTACGTTCAAATTAATTTGATTGCTGAGTTGTTAAATGAGCTGGCGGTCTGTGAATCTCACATGTAATTTTTATTCCTATTTGATTATAAACAAAACTGTGTATTGCCACGTGTAAGAAGGGAAGGACGCCATCATTTTTTATTTTCACTTTATGATGAAACCCTACTAAATTCATAATGACCCTACAAAATGACTAAAATACCAAAAAGACCTTTATACATGTGATTTATTTATTAAAAAAAAAAAAAAACCCTAACTAACTAAACCAAATGACTCAAAGAAAAACCTAAGTGTTATCTTGGATAATATTATGTATCCACCAATGCTATTCATCCACACATGGAATCTACCCATGTTATTGTAAGTGCCATCCACCCATGGTATTCATCACCCATGGTATTTATCCATCCATGGTATTTTCCGACCCATGGAATTTACCTTTGGTATTGTAACTAAAAAATATCATAAGTAACAACTCACATTTTGTAAAAGGACATATTTTCCATGACAATGTAGCTTTTAAAATTATTCTTTGTTTGAATAGAAAGCTTCTTTGTGGTTTTATTGACAGTGTGTTCTCAATTTTTTTTGGAATTTCAAATTTTCAAATCTTAGGGAACTCCCCCCCGAGATCCATTTCATTTTTTTTGGATATTGGGGGACTCCCCCCAAGGTCCTGATCACTAGGCCAATCCCTTATTAATGTCGATGGTATTCTTTGACGAGATAAACTATCCATTTCCAAATTCATTACTATGGGCCAATACCATGTTAAAGACCCCTAGTATTGATAGTACCATGGTGCAGAAATTGTACGCGACTTTTATTCACCATACCTACTTATGTACCTGTTATTTATTCACAGGACCCACATATACTTTCCTAAAATTCAAATTTATCATTCCTCTGTCTTTGAACATATATTCCTTTTTCCATATCACCTATCATATATGAACCAAATTTTTTAATCATCCTTCCAGCATAATGTTGACATATTTTATCAAGTAGGTTTCCATCAAGGAAAACACATTAGCCATAATTCCAACAATATTCACCTTTGGACTTGATGGCAAGCATTTGGTGTTTGGTCACCCCCATCTGTAAATATCTTCAAATACATTTTTAAATGTACCAAGATTCTCTCGCAAGTCTCCAAGAATTCTTCTCCAAATACCAATATTCTCGCCCCTTTGACATCAAGGGCAAAGGGCTTGCCAATGTTGAATGAAAACTTATTTCTTTCTTTATAGAGATGATCATTGTATATATGGTCTGTTGAATATGAACATTGTATACTTACCATGCTCCCCCTGAGCATATTTTGAATCTTATAGAAGATATACAAAGAAGTACATGACTCTATGACTCAAACAAATATGGAATATCCTATCACCAAGGACTCATGTTTACATCAATTGACAAACACAATGGGGTTACATATTTTACTCGACATTACATCAAGTTCCAAAAATAATGGGATTATATACGTAAATTAATTGACCATAGAAGTCCAAACATGCCTGCATATTACAATGAATAGATCATGGGTCTTTATATGAACTTTAAATCAAGAGACATATATGACATTTATGACCAAAACCAAAGACCTCAATAGTGAGGGAGAAATACCATGATAGTCATGAAGAACCATTATACACCATATAGGATCCTACAACATGAACATCATCATCATGAGGAAATGTAGCAGCAATCTTCAACAACCTCACTATGTGACTAAATATGAAATTCTTTCAAGAGTCACCAAGTATTTATAGCAGCATCATATCAATAACCATCATCTTGACTTCATAAATGTTAGCTAGCAATTAAAAATATCATCATTTATAAAGTATTTCTCAAGAAGCTATAATATCAAAAATGTGTTATTATAATCATAACAGATGATCCCGCTAAACTTGTGTGAGCTATTCTCCTGCTAGGTCTGAACATATCGATTTCATCAAGTAGCAAAGCCATCAAAAGGAACCAAAGTAGTAATGTAATATTGCAACAACAAATATGAAAATCATTAATAGACTATAACCAATCTCTAGCAAAACCAAAAATAATAACAAATTGAAGCATATCAGAGACATGGGTTTGTCCCACTGTTTCTTCATCCTAGAGAAACATACACAATTGTATACATTGAAACTCACGTATATATGCAATTTTTCTTCATGTAATCCATGTAAAGAAAGTAAAATACATTAATTTACAGTCTCATCTCCCCCTGAACATGAAATATATGTTAGAATAATTAATAGAGTGATGAAGGAGATATCACCCTAGCTTTTGTCTGATATATTCAAAATAATAACGTGGAAGTGGATTTGTAAATATATTTGCAACCTGTTCCTTTAAAGGAACATATTCGAGTTTTACCTTTCGTTCAAGCATTTTTTCACTTAGATAGTGATATTTTATTGTAATATGCTTGGTTTTTGAGTGCATGACAAGATTTTTAGAAATACTTATGGCACTAGTATTGTCACAAAGAATAGGTACACATTGAGGAAAAGTGATTTGAATGTCTTGTAATGTTTGCATCGTCCATAGAAGTTGAGTACAACAAGATGAAATAACAACATATTTTTCCTCAGTTGCAAATAAAGCGATCGAGCTTTGTTTCTTGCTGAATGATGATACCAGTCGAGGTACCAAGTAAAATTCTCCTCCACTACTACTCTTTTTATCATTAATATTTCTAGCCCAATTTTCATCTGTGTAAGAATGAAGTGAAAATTATGCATTATTAGGATACCATAGACAAAATTCTTGAGTTTCTTATAGGTACTTGAATATTCTATTAATTGCTTGGATATGAGTTTCTTTAGGATTATCTTGAAATCATCAAACAATTCCAACAACATGCATAATGTCTGGTCTTCTACCTATAATATAGAGAAATCTTAATATCATAGACCTATATTCTGGTTGATTAACTCAAGGAGAGTCATCATTTTCACTAATATTGCATCTTATTACAATTGGTGTGCATACATGTTTCTAATCTTCCATTCAATATTTATTTAACATTTGCTTGAGGTGCTTAGTTTGTGTGAAAGAGATACCATTCTTTGTTTGTTGAAATTTAAGACCAAGAAAGTACGTTAGTTAACTAAGTGGAGACATATCAAATCCTTGTTGCATAAAATAAGAAAATTCTTGACTCAAATATTCTACATTACTTCCAAATATGATGTAATCTTCATAAAAAACAACTATCAAAAGTTTGTCTTGATCATATTTTATATATAGGTTACTATCTGTGGACCCTTTTATGAAGCCTTGTTCTTGAAGATAACTATCAAGACGATAATAGCATGCATAAGGAGCTTGTTTTAATCCATACATAGCCTTATTAAGTTTGCAAAAAAAAAATGATCGTTTCCTAGAAATATTTTCTTATTCTTTATAATTACTTGTGTTGTTTCTTTCTATTACGGTTCTTTATATCTTATTTCTTTTATTTCATAAAGAAATTACCAAAGTTGTAGCACTATGGCAGGGAAAAACTCCCCTCGGGAGGAAAACACCGTCAAGATAATTATTCCTTTCAATAGTATTATTTGAGACTCTTCACCCTATACATAGACCATACCTTCAGTCCGCACAAAGTTAGACTCCCAAATCTTTCACCCCTTTCCAAAAAATTTGACTAGGCAACAACTTCCAATAGTAGAGGACTTTTGGAAGAAGAAAAAATTGGAAGACGTCAATCTCCCAATCTAGGGCACGAAACAGAGGGAGAGAGGCACCAATTTTTTTCTTCTCCTTCTCCTTAGACTTCCCCAAACTTTCACTTATTTCAGATTCCCGACAATAAACTTCAAAATTTTCCCAGCTACAAGATATATCGAACTTGTTGTGAGAGAGTGTTCTCCAAATGAATTTCACTTCCTTCCTTTTATAGGCTCCAGGTGAGGTCTAATAGGTGTCTATTAGGCCAACATGATCTCTTCTAGGCTGACTTGGCATGGAAGATACATAAATCACTTTTCACTCAATATGAAACGTTTTTAAATTATTCAAAGGCCTAAGAAGGGTCTCTTCAAAAGTACACTGACTCTATTGACTCAAAATAAATCCTAAAAGTCCTCAATGGGGACTTTGAACTAAAACATGGTGACCCAAGCATGAAACCCATGCTTTAATAAGTCATAATAATAATAACAATAAATATTTTATTTATTCTTTTTACAAGTACATTACAAGATGACTCAATTACATTAAATGAAGACCGAACCTAGTTACATTTTCCAACACTTCCTCTTAACTAGGGAGGTATTCATCATATATAAATACAATGGAATATCTCACACTATATGAACAATGAATAACTTTAGGCACCACAATGCCAAGGACTGGATTCCTAACTAGGGAAATATATCCATTGGTCTCCCAATAACTTAGGCAATGAAATGTCGCAAACTAGGTTCTTGACCAACGAAATCTATTCGGGTGGGACTAATATGGAATCAAGATTTTAGCCCCTATAGGTACCATTAGGATTTATTTCTAACCATCAACCCTAGGAAATAGGTTTGTATCAATGGTCAAAGCTCTATGACCCATGCCACCCTTCCCTACTTTGGGACCTAGACATTAACACAATGTGTCAGCCATATGTTCTCCTTGGGAATGCTTCACTCATAAAGCCTCAACTCCACTTGATCCAACAAATCATGGATGGAAAAAACTTCCCAATCAAACGGATTGCTAACCATCATGCTATCAAAATCCTTCAAGAGACCAACCCCAATCAATAATATACTTTCACATGTATATAAATAAATACAAACCTTTGGGGTCTTTTAGAAAACTTGATGTTATTTTTCAACTTCTCAAAGTTGGTCTATCAACCGAATATCTTACAGAATTTTCCTTCATCATATACTTTAATTCTCCTATCCTCTGAAATTTAATTCTTCAATGATAACCAAGTTGTTCCCTCCCTCTCAACCAGGGAGCATCTTCATGCCCACTCCCTCTTAATTTTAGGGAGATATTTTATATTCAGGCTTCCTCAAGGAGATCAACTTCTTCTTTTCTTCGTCAGAGAATATTTCATGGCTTCCAACCATTTCATCAGAGTTATCATCATCCTCATCATGCTTATCACATCAATGAGAATATTCACCATATTGAATATTGTGTACGTGCATAAAGGTAGCAAGTACAACAAAATATATAGAAGAATGAAGTTAGCCATACCAGAATCACTAAATAATTTCAACTTTATACATATCACATACGCAAAATTAATTACAAACTAGATACATATGCTCTTCATCATTTTGCTAGTGACTTTGGCATAAAACATAGATTCCTTCATAACAAATTTTATTTTATCTATGGTTTCAATGTTTCTTTCAAAGGTGTAAGACACCCTACTAAAACATATAAAAAACCCTAGAACCAATTTAAATATAGTCTAAAATATATCTAACGACTTTCATAATTCATATGTTAGACTTTCCACTAGAGATTTATACAAATCCTAGATTTCATACAATAGAATCAATCAAAGTCAATAAAAAATTAGTCATTAATATGATCATCTTTCAGTAGAGTTATTTGCAAACCGTATATTTTCAATCAAACATCAAATCCAATATAAACTCAAATTTTCATCAATATTACACAAATATCAATCCATAATATTGTCATTGTTCATCAGAGATTTTCACTTCTCCTAAGTTTCAATTTCAAAACCTTAGAATTTCATTCTCAAAACCTCCACAATAATTATTTAATATATATCATAATGTTATATCACACACACATGAGAATTTAACTACTACTTGGGCTTAGATGCAAAACCCTAGATTTCCAAATATCATCCTAGAATCTCAGACAAGGATTTATAATAAATCCTAAGACTTATGACCATTAATAAGTAGTTCAACACATGAATGTAGGAATTCATAATCATGAAAATTCATATCATATGTCCAAAAAAATTTGTTATATCAAATTCTAATCTACGAATAAACTAGTCTTCCTTGAGTGTGGTGTTCCTTCACTCAGAACAATAGAAGAAAGGTAAATGTTATTTTCTCTAAAATAGACAGAAATATAGAAAGGATAAATACCTACTTGTGATCCTTCACTCTTTTTCCTCTTATATTTTCATTCCTGTCACTCTTGATCTAGCTGAAACCTACTTGATCAATACCTGCAATCAAAGACAGAAGACAACAAACGACTTACAGATATAAATTATATCTACCTTAACCAAATTGAACCAATTAAATTTATGAATACATACACATTTGAGAATACATTGACAATATATAAGTGCATATATGAGAGAAAGAACAAATATATTTGTTGATATAATAGGAGGAGTAGATTACAACCAGTGGATCAGTTCACCGTCAACCTTCTCCACCTTCATTCTCTCCTCATTACACCAAGAATCATCTCAGCATCATAAAAATACTTCAGCTCTCCAAGAATTGAAAATCCAATTGCATAACGCTAGATAAATTTCTCCCTCCCTTGCACTTAGATGAGTGCTCAATTTATAGGGAAATTGTAGGTAGTTTCTCATTAAATGATATTGAATAGCTTTCTAATAATAAATGAGACATGTTTCCAGGTTCAATTGTGATGGATGAACACATGTATTCAAAGTATGACACCTATGAGCTCTTCTAGAAGGCAGTGGACATGTGGAGATTCCTCGAACAATGATGTTTTCGCTCCTAGGAGACCAACACACCCTTAAGTGTCGAGAATTTCTTTGCAGAGCACCCTTGCATGGGGGTAAGTTTTTTGCAACACACTTATGCCCATTTAGACGATCATTTATGAGTCAATGGGTCATTTTAACTATACTTAAAACATTGAAACTCTCATGAATTAAAGCCATCAGTGGAATGATTTCTCTAGGGCATGTAGCAATTGAATTAGGGGATGATAGACCATGTTTGTATTGAATTAGGGGATGATAGATCCTGTTCATACTGGTCTTAGGGATAATGCAAAAATTTACCTATAACAACATTGATACATTAGACATATACATACGTAGGCCAAGCTAGGATTTTAACCAAAAAGGAGACTTCTTCACATACCTATGGATTGATCATCATGAAAATGTATGTCATTTCATAAAATATGAATAACGAATTTGATTAGACCGGGGTTTGTTCAAAAAAACACACACATTCCAAGGAAATCATTTCTAAGATATTATAAGTGTATTTCATACATATTCCACCAAACTCTAATGAGTTAGGATTTCAATATAGGAACATAGAAAACCCAAGGTTAGCAATATTTTAAAGGTTTGGTATTTTAGACCTTATCATTCAACCCTAACAAGTTAGGTTTTCATGATCCTACAAAAATCCTAAAAATGACATCATCAATAAAAACATCAAATAACACATCACAATAACCCTAACCAGTTTCGGGTTTCGTACATTCATATTAGCACCATAGGTTATGGTTTTCTAGAGTACATGTCTAGGGTTATATAAAAATAGTTAAGAATAAGAGTGGGTTAGATTTATCAAGTGATGTATCAACCAAAATAAGAATCAATATGATTTACTATGGCACGACACAACAATTTTAGTAATATATTTTCAAATAAAATGAAAATTTATCATAAATAATTCAATATTTTAAAGCATACCTTAGTTTCTTGACAAACCTTGTCTTGAGAGGTCCTCCTTGATACTCCTTGAGAGTATAGTATATGTTTTCCTAATCAAGACAATATAGGGAGAGAGGTGATTAG
This sequence comes from Pinus albicaulis, assembly GCA_034641835.2. Classification (NCBI taxonomy): domain Eukaryota; kingdom Viridiplantae; phylum Streptophyta; class Pinopsida; order Pinales; family Pinaceae; genus Pinus; species Pinus albicaulis. Next base: position 1,861,687,641 of record CM076578.1, on the reverse strand, counting down.
TGTTGGGCACCACATTTGTATACTTTCTTCTCTCAATTTTACCCTACCTTTTTATCTCTTTGTGCCATTATTCATATTAAAAGCATGAGGTAAAAACATTTCTCCTATATTTTATGGGATATTTGATTAATGATGTACTTGTCATGGAGGTTTTACATTTTTATGTATTAACTCCTATATTTCTCTAGATTTGGCTACAACAGGCACGTCACGGCCGCAAGACAGGGCACAACCCATCATTTTCCAGCACCTCCCTTATTTGCTGCTACAACGTAACAACCATGGATGTATCAGCGTTATCTTTGGCTTTCTTATGGTTTCTTGCTAGACAATCGGGTTGTCGTTGTAACAATATGTATTTTCGTAACAGTGGAGTTGTTGGGAGAAATTGGGGATCTCAAGACTATGGTATAAAGAAGCCTATGAGCAGTGAATCGAGAGACCCCTTTTACACATATAAATATCTTGTAATTAATCTTTCTATTATTAATAAAATACATAGTAGCCTATTTTTTATCCTGTAATCCTTGAGTTTCTGCAGCCCTGATCCAAGAGTTGGGCCTACTCTTGTGATCAGGTGCTGCGTTCTTCTTTCTTTTCTTTCAGAACTGTGTTTTGTGTGATTCATTAATTGTTGTTATAGTTATGTTTATTGCTGTGGATGCTTTTTGTTTCTACAGTTTATTTATTTCTATTACAATGATATTTGTGTTATAGACTAAACCTGTGATTCACAGCAGACCATGTGCTTGTAGCTGCATATATTTTGCCATTAGTCTTGAAATAACTAATTCCCTTGGGTTGATAATTTATGTGGAAAAAGGATTGAATCTGGTTCATATCCTGACACCAACATTTTGGCACCGTTTCCGGGGAAGGCTAACAGGTGCAAGAATAGGATCTGCAGTAGATCTCAGAGTCGATCTCTCGTCTTGAGGTGGGAATCTATTGCCTAGCTTCAAGTCCTGAACATAAGTGCTTTGTATTTTCTTTTTGCTTTCCTCCTTTCTTGTTTCTTGTATCATTTTTTTTTCTGTAAAAAAGAATTTTAAACCCTCGTTCCGGGGCAGTTGTTTTATAAAACATTGCCCTAAGTCCTAGGTGTAGTTCAGTTTTTCTTTCCTGTTGTTTTTATTTTTCCTGTTTTTCTTTATAGGGGCCAATTTCTCGTCCTGGGGAGGGTATGTTATTACTCTGCTCCAAGTCCTGAACTCTGATTTCCATTATTTTGTTATTTTCTTTTATTTCTTGTGAATCTCTTCTCTCGTCCCAGGGAGGAATTTATCTACCCTACTTCGAGTCCTGAGCTATTGATTGATTTTCTTTAATGAACCCTTTCCATAATTTGTATGAAAAAAGATCCAAACAAGAGGGGTAGAGGAAGACCCCCAAAGAAAGGGAAGCATTTGGGGAGGAAGACGCATATTCAGGAAATTATTAAAAAATCTAGATATAAGGCATCATCTCGTGCTGCTGGTAGGGTTAGGGTTCAGACGAAGTCTGAAGGGAAGTTTGTGGAGCAACCAATGCCATCCAAAGTACTAGAAGATGTTCCATCTACAACAGAAGATTTAATAAGCAGGGTACCAGTGGAAGATAAATCCTTATAAACAGAAGAAGGGGAAGAAGTGGCAAGTAAGGGATCAGAAGAATTGAGCAACTCTAACTGGGAAGAAGAACCCCAAAAAATGGTTTTCATCCCCAAGAGACCAAGGCAGCGCTGTGAAAATTCCTGTTGCTGAGTTAGGAGACTCTGATCTGGTAAAGGAATTTTTGAAGGACTGTGAGTCACCAAGGGACCAGGGGAGTGCGGTGCAACCACCTTCGGTTGAAGCACTCTAGATACCGGCTGTGAAACCAACCAAAATTCCGAGTATTGGAAGATCTATATGACACTTGTAAGTTCATCCATTGATTTTCCTATAGGAAATGTTACAGGCGATGCACCAATGAGACCCATACCTTTGACAACCTTGCCTAGTTTTCATGGGCTCTCTTCGGAGGACCCTGACACGTTCCTTTATGAATTTGATATTGTTTGTCGACGATGTGACTATATTACTGATGCTCAAAAATTGAAAATATTCCCTTCTACCCTAAAAGGGACAACCCTAAGATGGCTTATGGGTTTAGGGGGAGGCACGATTACTTCATGGGATGAAATGAAGAAATATTTCCTAGAAAAATATCAAGATTATTGTAAGTCTCGTGACATCAAGGAGGAAATATTTAAATTTTCACAAAAGGAAGATGAAAATATGGAGGACTGTGTAGAACGATTTAAATACATACTACAGAGGTCCGGACATAGTGAATTGGATAAGGACATTTTAAATATCATCCTTCTCAGAGCATGCAGAGAGGACTCTCTGCAACTCCTGAATATAGTGGGTAAAGGAGATATTTCAAAAGAATACTTTGAAACTATCTGTGATTATTGTATCAAATGTTCAAGGGGGGCTGCAAGAAGTGGACAGGGTATTCGGTCATTAAAGACCTTAGGTGGAGGGGTCACAAAAGCAGAGATCTACTAGATAACCTATGGACTGATATCTTGAGTACACTATCAGCCCAAATTGACACTCTACAGGAAAAACAGAAGTAGATGGAGCTAGAGAAAACCATGGCCATATTCTTCCCTCAGTGCAGAAATAAACACCCTTTGAAGGAATGCCTGTTGAACATGGTGAAAGCCTGCGCAATCTGCGAATAGACTCATGCGACCAGTGCATGTCCTTCCTTGCCTGGGTTGAAAGTGGTTTTCCAAGGAGCAAGTGAGGAAGGCCAGTGGACCAGCTATATTTCATGGGGCAGAAGAAACCATGGCAACCTCGACCACCAATGGTGAATTCAGGTATGTTTCAAGACCCATCCCAGTATTTTCATAATTTTAGTATGGGTCCCCAATCTGCACCATTTTTAGCTATGTGGCCTCAATAACAGTATCCCCCTTCGCACCAATGGGTTCCTCAAGCCAGTCCTAATCCTTCATGGAATCAGACCTGGCGTGGATCCCCTCCCACTGGACAGTTCCCTCAACCTATGCCTCAGTAGCAACTTTATTTTCCTTCCAATGTACCCCCAGGAAACATAGCCATTAGACCTCAGCTTCCTCTCCAGCCCAACCCAAATCCAAATAAAAAAGGGATTCAACAAACAAATACGCTGAACCTTCCATCCTACAGCTTTTCTACCGCTGGGCTCAATGAGATAAATCTACTGTGTGGCCAGGTAGTAGATGCACCTACTGCACTTATTATCACAGAACAACTTGACGGTGAAAATACAGAACCAGAACAAAGAACAGTGAGGGAGAATGTAGATAAAAACATAATAAACCAGACACCTCCCCAAGTTGTTCCTAATCAAGGTCATTTAACATTTCCCTCGTATCCTCAAAGGTTGACCTTGAGCAAACCAAACCCTCAAGCATAATTTGATTTTCTAGGGGAACTACGGAATATTTTTGTTAAAATACCTCTTTTACAAGCTATAAGGGATGTACCCATTTTTGCAAATACTTTGAAAGAATACTGCTCAAAGAAACCTGGTAGAAAACCTAAGGATCCATTGACTGTGCATGTAATGGGTAGACTATCCGATATTATGTTAGGAAAGATCATGCCTGTAAAATACGAAAATCCTAGGAACCCGATTCTAACAGTACAAATTAATGGAATTGAAATCCCAAATGTAGTGGCGGATTTGGGAGCAGCCATTAACATTATCACTGCTGAAAAAATGAACACAGTAGGACTTTGAAACATTAAATCAACCCCTACTATTCTAGAATTTGCAAACAGATCCACAATTAAATCGGTAAGGAAATTAGAGGATGTGACCATTTCAGTAAACTCATGGCATTGCCCTATGGATCTCCTTATATTGCAGACTCGATCTTCGGTGGGTGGTCACCCATTGATCCTAGGAAGACCCTGGTTGGCAACTGCAGATGCCTATATAGGATGTCGGTCTGAACATATGATCATATCAAATGGGATAGTTACAAAGGACCTCAGGCTTTATTCTCCTACGAAGCCAAGCCCATCTAAAAATCACCAACCAGTCAGAAATCTCTACCTGCAGAAGAGCCTGAACTTGAAAATGAAGATGTTAGACTAGTTCTCAATATTGGCCAGGCCCTTCGATTTAAAATAGAGATTGAAGATGATGCCATTAACGCCTTCATTAATGATTTATGTTCTATTCCTAACCGAACTTGATATATCCTAGAATCTGTTATGAGCTATGAGACAGAGGAAAATTTTAAACTAGAAGATGATATAGAAGACATTCCTGTGACCCCATTCCATGATAGTACTCTAATCGAAATTGAGCCAGGGAAAACACTTAATATCAATATGAACCTGTCTGAGTCCCAAACCAAAAAAATTTTGAAAGTCCTTCAAGAACATCAGGAAGCTTTTTCCTGGGATTATACCGACATGAAGGGTATCCCTACTGGCCTATGCACTCATCATAATTACATTAACGAAGATTTCCGCCCTGTAAGACAACCTTAATGGAGGATGAATCCTACTCTCAAAAATATTGTTAAAGAAGAATTACAAAAATTGTTCGATGTAGGATTCATTTATCCCGTCTCAAATAGCCAATGGGTATCCCCGCTAGTTATCGTTCCCAAAAATAATGGTAAATGGCATATCTGTGTAGATTACAGGGAATTAAATAAGGCAACTCAAAAAGACCATTTTCCTTTGCCATTCATTTACCAAGTCCTGGACACCTTGACTGGAAAGAAGTTCTTCTCCTTCCTAGATGGATTCAGTGGATATAACCAGATCTAGATAGCCCTAGAAGACTAGGATAAGACAACTTTCACATGCCCATGGGGAACCTTTGCATATGGCGTCCTTCCATTTGGCCTATGTAATGCTCGTGCTACCTTCTAGAGGGAAATCTTGGTAATTTTTTCTGATTTGGTCGATGATAGTGTTGAAATCTATATGGATGATTTTTCTCCATATGGGAATTCATTTGAGGAGGGATTGGAAAATTCGGAGAAGGTACTCAAAAGATGTGAACATACCCATGTATCGTTGTATATTCAAATGCCATATGATGAGGGAAGGAGTAGTATTAGGACATTTTCTCTTAGCTGCTGGAATTCAAGTTGATCCGGCTAAAGTAGAGGTAATATTACATTTTCCAGTACCCAAAACAACCACACAGGTATGTAGCTTTCTTGGTTGTGCTGGTTACTATAGGAGCTTTATAGAAAATTTTGCTAAAATAGCACATCCATTATTTCAATTCATAACAAAAGATGCAAAATTTTTGTGGACCAAAGATTGCAAGACAACTTTCATGAAAATTAAAGGGCTAGTACTCACGGCCCCAATCCTTCGAGGACCTGATTGGGCATTACCATTTCACATACATATTGATGCTTCTCAGATAGCAGTAGGGGCTGTTTTAGGACAGGAAGTAGACAAAACACCGTATGAAATTTACTAAGTCAGCAAGAATTTAATTCCTCCTGAATTAAACTATACGGTGATAGAAAAAGAATTCTTAGCTGTCATTTATGCTATCAATAAGTTCTGACACTACATCAATGGGTATTCTACTATTTTCCATATTGATCACGCAACAATCAGGTATTTTATGAATAAACCCATTACTCCTAGCCGTGTTACGAGATGGTTACTATTGCTTCAAGAATTTGATATTACAATAGTAGATAAGCGAGGCAAAGATAATGTAGTAGTTGATTTCCTATCTAGAATGGATAACAATGACGAATGCACACCAATAGAAGACAGTTTCCCTGATGAACATATTTTTGCAGTCTCTACTAAACCTCTGTGGTATGCAGATATGCTAACTATATTACTACAGGGAAAGTGCCTCCTGATTTTTCATATAGGGAAAAACGAAATATTATTCATCATAGTGCTCGATATTCTTGGATGGCAGGGTAACTTTTTCATACAGTAGCAGATTATCAGATCCGACGCTCCGTGTCTGAAGATGATATCTATGAAATATTGAAAACTACCCATGATGGCCCTTGTGGAGGGAATTTTGCAGACAAAAGAACAAGCCATAAGGTGCTACAAATGGGATATTACTGGCCTTCCATTTTTCATGATGCTTAGAATTATGTCAGGAGGTGTGATAGTTGCCAACATATGGGGCAACCCGGTAAAACATATGGGGCATAGATAGTTCTCGAACCTTTTGAGAAATGGGCTATTGACTTCGTTGGACCCTTTAACCCACCCTCCCAGCAGAAAGTGCACATCTTGGTCTGTACTAATTACGTTACTAAGTGGGTAGAAGCCAAAGTAGTTGTGAAAGAAACAGAGCAGGTAGTCTTAGATTTTCTATTTGCAGAAATTTTTTCTCGATACGATTCTCCAAGAGAGGTTGTTTTAGATGGAGGAGCACAATTCACATCACAGAAGATAGCAAAGCTTATGAAAAAATATGGGGTCAAGCACAGAGTGACGTTTGCATACCATCCCCAGGCGAATGGATAAGTGGAAAGCACAAATAAGACATTAGAAAATATTTTGACAAAAACTATGGCATACCATCATCGGGATTAGGCTCAGAAACTTCCAGAGGCTTTATGGGAATACAGAACAACATGACAAAATACAATCGGGTTTTCACCATTCGAGTTGGTTTATGGGAAATCTCGATTGTTTCCAATTGAATTTGAAATCAGCAGGCTCAGAACAACTTTGGAAGTTGGATTAGATCTATCAGATGCCTAGAAACACCAATTGGCTCAGCTCAATGAACTTGACGAAATATGTTGTAATATTCCTAATTAGCCCAAGCTAGTAGGAATATTTAAATTTTTTTTTATTTTCCATTTATGAATAAATGAGTAATGGAGGACATGTAAAACTCCTTAGATCAGTGAATAAATCAATGCTCAATGTAAACAAAGCTATATCTGAGCCATTTAAATAAAATCCACTTTCATGTGAAACCCGATTGAGCTATTTGACTGGGTCAACAGGACCAAATCACAACAAATTCTAGGTGCATTGAACCTCCTAGATGAACATCGCAGTTCTAGAAGGAGGACCTCATGTGAAAGGGCTTAAGTGATTCAAGGTGGCTTAGGGTTTGTGCAAGCCCTCATCTTATAAAAGGAAGGAGAAGGCAACTAGAGGAGGTTGTTGAATGTATTATGATTTTGGAGAATTATGTATGCTTAGAAAAATTCTAGTTCTCTGTTCTTTTTAGCAAGAGACTAGTGATGATCTCCTGTTGGGGGTTTTCCATCCTTCCATTGAGTAGCTCTTGGTGGGTTTGTGCGTCTTCTCCACTATCTGGCATATGGCCAAGCTCCATCTCTCTTTGGCAGCATAAATCTAGTGAGGGTTTCATTTTCTAAGTCAGCTGCAGCAAATGGAACTCTAGATATGCAAAGATATAGCTTATATTGGAACCTCTTCTCAGTGAGTGTGTCTTTTAACCTCCTGGAAGAGTGCATCCACAACTTGAGCTTCAGTATCAGATCTTGGCATCAGGCCATAGTGTATATTATCATCGAATACATAGTTTCTCTCCCTGATCTGCGTAATTCTTGAAGAGAAGAGTTGCAGGGGTTTGGAATTCTCATGGAGGAGAGATCTCTAGTGGAAAGGATCCTTCCTTTCACTATGGTGATCCATGGATTGGCCAGCCAATCCATGTACCCTTTAGATATGATTTATTTTCTGATGTATTTACTGCAGAATTTCTGAATACTGCTATAGAACTATGACTTAGATCTCAGATCTACTCACTTTTGTTGATCATTTGCTGAGATCCCCAAGGGGAGTGTACTCTAAAGTACCTTTTGTATACAAATTTGCAATAGATCTACCATTTTGTATGAAGATCTGTTATAGATCTAAAATTTAATAAAAATAAGCTTCAACCTCCTAAAATTTATGCTGATAAGCTTTCCTAGTTCAATACTCTGTTGTAGCACCTATTTGAGGCTTGTATTTCATGTAAATTCATGTATTTCTCTTGTATACTGCATAATCCATATCATATATGAGATTTCATGTTGCTCACAATCTATTAAAAACTTTCACCTTGAGAAATTAGGCTATCCATGCTTCAGTAAAAATTTTCATACTTCAAGTCATGGGGAATCGGGGTTTTTAAGCCTAATCTGGACTGGAGGAACTATTTAATATAGCTAGGATCATTTTTTTAACCTGAAATTTGATATGGGAGTCCTACATGACCTAAGATAAAATAACCTATGTCCATTTCCGTTATTTTTACGTAGATTGCTGAATACACTCATTTTAGGGCGAAAATCGCCGCTTTTCCCCATCCTTTGTCAATAGAATTAATCTCTCTTCTCGCTGATGTAAATAAAATTGCTGCTGAGGTGTTTCTAAACAAATTTTAGAGTTATTATCTTGCTGCTACTCCATTTTTGTGTTTTTATACTGTTGTAGCCCTTCACTAAGCAATTTTTTTAAGATAACTAGGTGTGGGAGATCTGTTTAACCCACCTAGAGTGATTTCTTTTGAGCCTCCTCTTGTATTTCAGTCTTAGATACTCTAATATAAGGGATCCAAGGGCTGGTATTATTTTTTGAAGCACATATCCCTGAAAATGCATTTTTCAAGCCTCTTTCGCTGAGCAGTCCATATTTGGAATATTACAGTGGTATAAAAGCCTGTAATGTTCCCAAATTTTAGCCTCAAGCTAAAAGGAACATTATAGTTAGAATTAGATGAATAAAATGGGTATGGAGGCCCATTAACCTATTTAGGAGGAAAAATAGCATTCCTCATGTGAAAAGGGGAAGACTAAGCAGCTAGATTGAGCACCTACAGGTGTGAACAAGATTGGATCATATTGATTCAGTCATATTTGACAAATTCCACATGCACTGTCTAGATACATTGTATGTCCATGATGATTTGCGCAGTCTTAATGGAGGACAACTTTCATGGGATAGGTGGCACATATGGATGGGACCCATTGTGGAGAGGAGCACTTGCTATATATGGAGAGGAGGACAACCATTGTATTCATGCTTGGATTATTATTTGCTTTGGTCTGTTGAGACTTTGCTTCCTCTTGCTGTTTAGCAGGGGGGCTGTGATGTTTAGCATTGGGTGTTCCCAAGCGAGAATCCCACCTCTTTCCTTGAGAGGCCTCTTGGGAGAGCATTGCATTCACTTCCACATTCAGGTTTCTAGACCAAGCTACAACTTTCTTCATCAGCTCAGTTTTTGCAGGTTATTGTGTTGTGTTGTAGGGTGCAGCAGTGGAGGAGAGAAATCTCGAATTATTGAGCTTATTTTCCAGTGAGGGGAACAACCCTTCATATATTGAGTTGATTGGGTGTTGTTTCAGCTTATAAATCATTCCTTCAGCCCCATATCAGCAGTCATTCCTAGGGAGTGCGTAAGTCAGGTAGCAGAAATGCAGTGGGCAACTAAAAAAAGGCCGAAAATCCAAACTTAAAATCTGGCCAAAACATTTATGGGTTTTTCTAGGTTTGTTGCGTAGAATCCGTGGTTAAAAGTGTGGACCATTCTGAGCACTCTAATAGCCTTCCACACATGGTTCGTCTTCATAATAACAGTGATTTCCAGCAGTAGTAGCAACAGCATCACACATTTCCAGTGCTTGGTTTCTTTGGTGTATTTCAGGCATCTTATGTCTTGAGTGCCTTCCTTTTGGAGAATTATGTACTTTCAGTTTATGTTGATATATAATGATATGGCTCAGCTGTTTTCTACCCATATGTATGATGTTTTGATGTATTCCAGTATTTTTTCTAGTTCTACATGTTTAATTATTTTTTTACCGTAGTTAGAATTGTGCATATGTTCTATATTATTGTCCTTTCCATTTTGGAATATTACATATGTTCAATGAACTACTGCTATTCAGCAGCAAAGGACGAAATGGCACGATAAGTTTATTAGAAGCGAGGTGTTTCAAAGTGGAGATTGGGCACTACTTTATGACTCTCATTTTAAGGGTTTTAAGGGAAAGCTTTACACTCGGTGGATGGGACCTTATGAGGTGAATGTTGTATTTGATAATGGAACAGTCAGGCTAGTCACAATTGACGATACACGCACTTCCTTTATAGTCAATGGAGATCGCTTGAGACAATACCATCGGCCAACCTCTGAAGATGATTTTATTAAACAACTCTCTGAGAAATCTGGTTTGAAGGTTATCAGTGTAGAGAATCTTTCCTCTACACCCTCACTGTAAAAAAATTAAAAAAAAATTAAAAAAAAATTAATAATAATAATGAAGAATTTTGTTCTATTTTCTTGTCTTTTCGTAGGAGCTACGACTAAAGAGTAAAAATCAAGGAACACTCATGTTGCTGTCACTTGGTTGCTGCTACTCCGATGATGCTACACTAGATGCTGTTAATATGTTCTTGCTACTCATGTTGTTGTTACTTGGTTGCTTCTACTCCGATGCTGCTACACTGGATGTTGTTACTCGGTTGTTGCTACTCATGTTGTTGTTACTTGGTTGCTGTTACTCTGATGCTGCTACACTGGATGTTGTTACTCGATCGTCGCTACTCGGTTGTCATGCATTCTGATGTCGCTGCACTCGATGTTGTTACCTCTGATGTCGCTACTTATATTGTTGTTACTTGGTTGCTGTTACTCGGATGCTGCTACTCATGATTGTTGTTACTTGGCTGCTGCTACTCCGATGCTATTCCACTCATGTTGTTACACCGATGATGTTACACCAATGTTGTTACACCGATTCTGTTACACCGATGTTGTTACTCTGATGTTGTTACACCGGATGTTGTTACACCAATGTTTTTACACCGATGGCGTTACTTCGATGTTGTTACACCTAATGTTGTTACACCGATGTTGTTACACTAATGTTGTTACTTCGATGCTGTTACACCAGATGTTGTTACATCGATGCTGTTACACCGATGTTGTTACACCATCCCATCATCCAGGTAGGTTGTCAATTATGCCTCCACGTGACTTGTACTGATTTAATTAAATATCCCATGTGAATAATTTAATGTCGTGGACGTAAAAAAATTAAGTTAGGGGGGTGTCGTCATGCCAAGGACAATGTAATAATTACCCCATAAGTTAAGAATGACATCTCACTCATGGTACACCTGACAGATCACATCAATATGAGTTACCATCATTTAAACCTATTGGGATTTGGAAAATGTCTCTTCTATCTTGTACGAGTAATTATTATTCCTATTCTACCACACTTACCATATTTCTTTATGATTTTTCTCGGTTTTCGAGAATTACCAACCATATTTACCATTACCACTTGTCCATTTTCACTATGTTGTTCCTCCAAATCTGGTACCCACCACCTTGCCCAACCATCTGCTGCTACAAGAAGTGCTGCTACAAGTCTCCACAGTATGGGTGGGCTGGCTGTGTGGCATGAGCCTGAAAACACAGCTTCAGTTTGCAGTAATCCAGAGGTTTGGCAGTTTTTTGTCAACGCAGGTTGGGACGTCTACTTTGATAGATTGCAGCGATTTGATGGAGGTATCACAATGGAATTTTCACTCAATTTAGAGGACGATCATTCTGGGTTAGAGGTCTGGAAGATCCTATTACAGAGGAAGTAATTGTAGAACTTAGTGGGCTGAGACAGCAGGGGCAGCAATGGTTTGCCCAAAAGGTCTCTCTCCCGGAATTTCCTAAATTGTTTTGGCAGGAAGGAGAAAGTGTAGTTCAATTGGGTAGGGGATACGAGCACAGAACTGTATCGTATCCTTGGAACGAAGTTGCAGGTTTCGTAATTAAATACATTACCTGCGAGGGTCGGGCCTCAGCTCTGTTCAACTATCACTTTAAAATTCTAATGCACCTCCGATTTCCACAGAATGAGGAGCATGCCCTAGAATGCCATTCTTTCTATTAAAACAACTGCAGCATATGGCATAGGTTGCTCAGCACTCCCGCTAGATGATGGCAGTACTCTCTAACCACGAACTGGTGGTCGTGCATACAATAAGCAGGCTGCGGGTTTCTTGAGAGGAACTCTTTGGATCCTCAAAAGAAGAGGTAGCAGCTATGGTTGCTGTTAGAGAAGAAGAGCCAGCCTCTCCGGCTGGTCAGGTGGAATAAGAACCTTCAGAGGAAATCAATCAAGAGGAACTTGAGGAAATGGAAACAGAGATTGATCAAGAAGAACCTGAGGAAGAGGAGATAATGATTGATCAGGAGGAACCTAAAGAAATGAGTATGGAGGAAGAAATAGACAACGAGGATGAGGCTGTTACATAAGAACCAGCCTCAGTGGAAAAATCCATGGAAAAGGAAATAAGAATGGAAAAGCTGATTAGCGGCACAGACAAAGTTTCCACACAAGAACCAGCTTCGCTTGACGAACCCACAGAGGAAGGGATTATGGAAAGTATGTAGGAAATTGATATTGTGATAAAGTCGGCAACCTTTGCCAACGAAGAACAAAGGGATGGAATTGTAGATAGAGAAATGACAAGTGATGATGTTTCAGAAGGAAAAACATCAATTGCCCTAATAAAAATGGATGTTGATACAATTGGGGGTGATACACAAGAACCACCCCCAATTCGGTCGGAACAGGAGGAGTCGAACCACGGAAGGGATGTTGGACCTCAAGAATTGGTACCAATCGTGAAAACAAAGGTGATTCCTGGGTTAAAAGGGGCTAAAGAAGGAGTGATTCGGGTGGTCGATACTGTTCCACAAGAACCAATATCGACCCATGAAGAAGAAGCGATCAAAAAAGGGCAGGAGGAAGGAAGGGAATTGAGCCATGGAATCGATGCTTCTCCAGAAGAACCAACATCGACTCCGGTTGAGGTAGTAATGCATGAAGTCCCGGTCCAACCTGGGAATGATGATGAGGGATTTGTTTCCTGTTCTCCGTTCTAGTCCATGATGCCCAGAGGGGCAAGGGGATTTCGCTCGCCTAAACGATTGGTGGAAGAAGTTGTTGTTCCCTCGGTATTAAAATTTGTTGACACAGTCAAGGTTGGCCTAGACACTACTGAACCAAAACAATTAGAGGTTCACCAAGACAAAATATTTCCTGTAGAAATATTGGAACACAGAGGGGTCGATGAATTTTCCGGCCAAACAACAGAATTTTCTGCGAGAAATGTAGAAGAAGAATGACCTGTGGGTTGGGGGCTCGGCCAAGAGGGTTTGATGAAATAATCGGGAGAAGATGTCGGTAGCATTCCGCCACCTTCTGAGCCTGTCATAGGTCCAAAACCTGAATTCGTTGTTAAACAAGAATGGGTCGAATAGTGCGAGAAAATAAGGTTACCTATTAAAAAGAAGTACCAGCTAAAACTCAGTGAAACCATAAGACTGAAAAGATAAGCTCATAGTTTGAAGGAGCAACTGTCACGTTTAAAAAGGAAGGTAAAGGTCTACAAATGGAAATCAATAAAGCCGAAGGTTGAAGTCTCCACTGTGGCTACCCAGACCGGCCTAATCAAAGAATTGTTTGAAGGTCGGGAATTCGTATTGGCCACCGAAATTCAGAAATGGTAGTCTGCATCGAGCGACCACAAGAAAGAAAAATATAGGGTTCGGGAACAGGCTGCTGGAGTTGTTATAGGGTACATAGATCAATTATACAAGGCTCGACTAAAGCAGGCCAAACATAAGGCTAGGATAGAAGAGTTGGAAGAACAAATTCAGTTGCTAAAGATAGATAAGGAGAAGATGTTCTACGTAGCACAGTAGGTAATGGCCTGCAAACCTCCTGCACATAGCTATGACTTATTCCTTCATAATAAGTTTCTTTACTTCTATCTTGAAAGTATATATAAGGATAATTGGTACGAAATTGAGGACCCCATTCAATTTCTCCGTATTTTAAAAATTCATGATGTTATAGGAAAGCATTTAATGTGTGAGCTCTACATGCATGGGTATTATTTAAAGCATGATCATTCCTTTAACCCCGTTCTATTCGTGGGGGACATCCATTTAAGGGCTTTCACCTCCTATACCATCAATCAGATTCAATGGAGAAAGTCTTAGGATACATTTGAAGAAAATCAAACCGAAAAACCATTAATGGTAAGAAGAGAGAATGGTCAGTCCGCAAATATTTACAATAAACATTATAACTTTCTACATATTCAACGTTGAAAGGAACACATGACGAAAACTCAGAAGTGATGTGCTGACCTGTCTGTCAGCCGAATTATGACATTTCGCCAGGAAGCCCTAGATAGTTGTCAGAAAATATGGATGTTGTCTTCTTCAGCCATAAGGGGAAGAGAACCATTTGGAGCTCCTAACTTTGCACGTGCCTTGGAAAGAATGCCACATTATGTGACATGTATTCATTTCTGTGGGGTTATATGGATGGGATTGAGATTTCGATTCCCCCCTTTATGGCTTCTAGCTAAACAATATACTCCTGCTTATAATGTTGAACCCGACTGGTGGAAAGACATTATTTTGACAGAGAGATATAAGCCACCAGGAATAGAGATGGCTGTAGAATCAGACTTTGTAGCATTTCATGCCAATCACAGTCAGTCCAATCCATACCTAAGGAGACGATGATTTGCATGAGGAAATGCAGATAGATTAGTCGAGGGAAGATGTTGGGCACTAGATTTGTATACTTTCTTCTCTCATTTTTACCCTACCTTTCCATCTCTTTGTTCCATTATTCATCTTAAAAGAATGAGGTAAAACCCTTTCTCCTATATTTTATGGGATATTTGATTAATTATGTACTTGTAATGGAGGTTTTACCTTTTTATGTATTAACTCCTATATTTCTCCATATTTGGCTACAACAGGCGCTTCACGGCCACAAGACAGGGCACAACCCATCATTTTCCAGCACCTCCCTTATTTGCTGCTACAACATGACAGCCATGGATGTATCAACGTTATCTTTGGATTTCTTACAGTTTCTTGTTGGGAAATCCGGTTTTCGTTGTAACAATATGTCTTTTCGTAACAATGGAGTTGTTAGGAGAAATTGGGGATCTCAGGACTATGGTATAAAGAATCCTACGGACTGTGAATTGAGAGACCCCTTTTACCCATATACAAATCTTGTAATTAATATTTCTATTATTAATCGAATACACAACATCTTTTTGTTTCTCCTATAATCCTTGAGTTTCTGCAACCCTGGTCCAATATTTGTGCCCACTCTTGTGATCAGGTGTTGCGTTCCTCTTTATTTTCTTTCAGAACTGTGTTTTGTGTGATTCGTTAATTCCTATTATAGTTACATTTATTGTTGTAGATGATTTTTATTTCTTCAGTTTATTTATTGTTGTTACAATGATATTTGTGTTATAGATTAAACCTGTGATTCACATCAGACCATGTGCTTGTAGCTCCATATACTTTTCCGTTAGTCTTGAAATAGCTAACGCCCTTGGGTTGATAATTTATGTGGAAAAAATATTGAATCTGGTTCATATCCGGACACCAACAATTAGTATTAATATAATCGAAACTTAGATAAGCACATGAAACGAGTAACTAGAAGGAAATGAGATGCTTATCATTGGAAGGTGTTGAGGGCTCCCTCCAAAGCTTGCGGGCTACCAATAAAATTTAAAAAAATTAAAATGTCTTTTCCAAAAAATGTTAAATTCCTATCAATTATAAAAAATAAAAAATAAAAAATAAGATATATAAAGCTACAAGAAAAGGACTTAGTAGAGTAATTCCCTAATGTCAAATTCTCCAGGCTTGAATTTCTTTAGGTCTCCTTCTTCAACAATGTTGGCTTGATATATTTCTCTCTTCTTGTTTGTCTGATTGTCAGGACATCAATCCTATAGTGACCCTTCCTATGCCATTGATAACATTCTACCTTAGACATGTCAACTTTCTTTCTTGGTCCTTTTGATTTCTTTCCTTTATGTTGAGAAATGTAGGCATTTGATACTCAAGAATTTGCAGCTAATAAGATCCATAATTCTTCCTGACTATAGGCAGTCCAGAGTTCTTCAAATGAGGGAACCTTCCAACTATTAAGTCCTACGGAAAATGCACCCAAGTAGGTGGAAATCCTAATAGGGAAGTGATCACAAGTTCTTTACCTGGAACAATTTCATCAATGGCCAAAATTTCACCCCTGATTCTTGCTATATTCACAAAGAAGGAGGTCACTATGTCTTCTTTAGTCATGTTTGTAATCCTTAGTTAGTTTTTAAAGGTAGCTACTTGAATAATGTTATTAATAGTGAATAACTTTGAAAACACTTCATACATTTCTTGAGCATGGTCGATGTTGGCTATGAATGTGACAAAGTTTTCCTTTATTCCTTGTTAGGTCCCTATAATACTAGTGTAGCCTGTTATTTTTACTATCAGTGTAGATCCATTATTTTTATTGTTGTGCCCATGTAGTCTTCATATTGTTATAATTGTGCCCCATAGGTGTAGTCCCATTATTTTTATTGTTGTGCCCATGTGGTCCTCATATTATTATATTCTGACCCCTTAGACTCCTATATATAAAAGGTAGCTTTTTTCATTTGTATCATCCAATACTTGTTCATTTATGTAATGGAAAGGAGGTTTCCCCCTTAAATAATCTTATTTATAAGTCGTTGATCTATATTTTCTTTTACTTTGTGAGTTGGTTTCATAGCATTTGGTATTAGAATTTGGGATTCTAGGGTTTCACAGAT